>CM076574.1:1145038530-1145470502 GCA_034641835.2 Pinus albicaulis | reverse complement strand
AATTGACATTCCATGCATCTACTTAAATATTCTGCTACCTCTCTCTTCATTCCTGGCCAGAACAGCTTCTTTTTCAGGGCAGTTAGCATTTTCTGATACACTTGATGGCCTGAATAGGGTTGTTTGTGGTACTCATCCAGAATTTCTCTTTTTAAAGACTCTACATTGGGAATATACAATCGGTTCTTATAACAAATCGGCCCTTTTTGGTTTTGGGAAAAGTCAATTTTCTCCTTTTTTTGTAATTTCACCAAAAGTGTTTCATAATTTGGGTCTTGGTTGGCAGCCTTACTCACCAACTCTTCTACATCTATCTGAGCACTACTTCCAATATTATTGATATGCTGACAAGAATTTCTGCTCAATGCATCAGCAACTTTATTCTCCTTCCCTCTAATATGTTTTATATCCATGTCAAACTCACTTAAAAAGGACAGCCATCTGGCTTGTCTGGCATTCAATTCAGTTTGCGAAAAGAAATATTTGAGACTAATATGATCAGTCATCAATGTAAATCTTTTTCCAAGAAGATAGTGCCGCCACATTTTCAAAGCATGAATAACAGCTGCTAACTCCAAATCATAGGCACTATAATTCTGTTCATGTATCTTCAGTTTCCTGGATTCGTAGGCAATCACAGAATTTTCCTGCAACAGAACTCCTCCCAATCCTTCTCTACATGCATCCGTACATACCAAAAATTCCTTATCCAGATCTGCAATCTTCAGTATAGGGGCTGTGGTAAGTTTCAGCTTTAATTGGTCAAAACTGTTTTGGCATTTTTCAGTCCATTCAAACTTGACACCTTTCATCTGTAAGGAAGTGATGGGATGTGCTATGGCAGAAAATCTCTCCACGAATCTGCGATAATAGCCGGCAATCCCCATGAATGATCTAATTGCTGAAACATCAGAGGGTACTAGCCATTCTTTTATAGCCTTTATCTTTTCCGGATCAACAGCAAGGCCTTGTTCAGAAATAATATGACCCAATTATTGGATCTTGTCCTTATAGAACTCACATTTGCTAAATTTAGCGTATAGCTGATTTTCCTTTAGAGTTTGTAACACTATCCTCAGGTGTTCTTTGTGTTCCTCCTCACTGTTTGAGTAAACTAAAATATCATCTATGAACACAAGGACAAATTTATCCAAATACTTGTTTAACACACTGTTCATTAGGCACATGAATGTGGCAGGGGCGTTTGTCAAACCAAAAGGTAGAACTACAAATTCGTAGTGGCCATACCTGGTTCTAAAGGTTGTTTTGCTGATGTCTTCCTCTTTAATTCTAAGCTGGTGGTAACCAGTTCTTAAGTCAATTTTTGAGAATACTGAAGCTCCTCTCACCTGATCAAAAAGATCATCGATTCTAGGCAAAGGATATCTATTTTTAATGGTCAACTTATTCAGTTGCCTATAATCAATGCACATCCTGAAAGTTCCATCTTTCTTTTTCACGAACAGCACTGGTGCTCCCCAAGGAGACACACTCGGTCTGATATACCCTTTATCTAGCAGTTCTTGCAATTGCATTTTCAGTTCTATAAGTTCAGGAGGACTCATTCGATAAGGTGCTCGTGAAACAGGTGTTGCTCCTGGCACCAGATCGATTGAGAAGTCAATCTCTCTTTTGGGGGGGAGATGAGGGATTTCCTTTGGAAAAACTTCCTTGAATTCTCTTATTACTGGTACAGCATCCAGTAATTCTTCTTCATTTTTCTGTTCTGTTTCTTCCACATGCACTGCATAAACCTGATATCCTTTTCTAGCTGTTCTTTTTAATTGCAATGCTGAAATTTGTCTGACAGAAATAGGTTTTTGTTTCCCTTTTAGAATGAAAGGTTTCCCTTCCTCATCTACACAGTGCAAAGTCTTATCCCAGCAATTCATCAAAGCTTTCTTCTTTTCCAGCCAGTCCATTCCTATCAATAGATCATATGACCCTAAGGGTAAAATGTTCAAATTCACTTCTGTTCGGCACTCATTTAATTTGATTTCTGTTCTGGGCAGTTTATGTGTTACCTTTCTTTTTGTTCCCGTGGCCAGCTGTACCAGCCATGACTGTTGAAATTTTTCAGTTTTTAAGTTACATTTTCTACAATCTTTGGACTAATGTAACTCAAAGAAGCACCTGGATCAATCAAAACAGAAACAGGTAGGTCAGAAATCTTACCCTCCATTTCCACCATGGTTGCTTGATGCTCTGCTTGCCGATTTTCCAGGGCTGCACTGATAGTTGGTATGTTTCTGGCTATATCATTTACTGTTGTCGCTTCCCGCTCCCTCACAAGCATATGGACATTTCTATGGGGGCAGTCCCTCAAAAGATGGGGTTCTCCACAGCCCCAACATTTCAAGGGCTCCTTCATTCTAACTGTTCCCTCCTTTTTACTGTCTCCATCTATTGGTTTTGATGCCACTTGAGACTGTGCAGTTTGACTTTCTTTGGGTTTACCAAACCTTTTCCTCTGATGATCTCTGCCAAAATTCTTCAAATAGGCTGGTTTCTGTTTTCTCCCTTTGAATTCATTCTTACTTACCCAACTTTTCCCTTGGTCAGTTTTTCCTTTGAACTGTTGGTAACACAATCTAGCTTTTCTAACAGCTTCGTCCATTGTTTTTGGGTTGTCAAACTCAATTTTCTCTTTGTATACCATAGGAAAACAATTCAGAAACCTCTGTACCTTTGCCTTTTCTTCCCTTATGTAAGGTACATATCTTAATAGATTGGTAAATTTAGTGACAAACTCATCGATAGTGAGTTGTCCCAATCTAAGCTCATGAAATTCTTTTGCTTTGTCATCATAGTACCGCTCATTCAAGTAGTGATTCTTGAATTTAGCCTGGAAATCTTCCCAAGTAACTGTCTTTTCATCTATGGCATGCACCATCTTTGTCTCCTCCCACCACAAGGTAGCCTTACCTTGTAGCTGGTAGACAACTAATCTGGCCTTTAGATTGCTTTCATATTCATAAACCTGGAAATACTTAATCATATTCAGTAACCAGGCTTCATCATCCTCCTCCTTTTCCCCATCATAGGAAGGAGGTTTGATTTTTCGGAATTCCCCTTGTAATTCCTTTTTATGCTTATTCTGATGTCGAATAGCATCTTCCTCATCAGATTCATCAGTCTTCCTCTTCCCGGAACCTTCGCCTTCTTGGCTGTTCCGTGAGGTTAATTCCCTGATGAGCTTTTCCTGCTCCTCACTGGCTAATGACAATCTGTCATTTTGGCTTTTTATCTCAGCCAATTCTTGTTGCAAATTTCGCAACATAGCCATCATGGCCGCATTGGGATCTGGCTCACCACGCAGATCTACATAAATTCCACCACCTTCTTCCATTCTATCACCTCACTGTACACTACATAGCACAGGTCAGTGAACAGAAAAAACAAAACAACAAAAACAAAACTTTTTCTACAGCAATAAAATTACACAGTGAGTACACAGCAATCGTGAGCACAAAGTCAC
This sequence comes from Pinus albicaulis, assembly GCA_034641835.2. NCBI lineage: Eukaryota > Viridiplantae > Streptophyta > Pinopsida > Pinales > Pinaceae > Pinus > Pinus albicaulis. The sequence goes on along the minus strand of CM076574.1, from coordinate 1,145,467,024 downwards.
CAGCCCAGTTTTATAACTTGGGATCTGATACCATTTGTCACATCTCCCTCTCTCGTACTCAATTTTTTTTTTTTTCCAGGTGAAATTTAACTTGGTTCATCTTTACTTTTACACTTCCATCTCCTTCCTTTGGAGGATAGACATAACATTAAATAATAAACTCCTAACACATTGACAATGTTAACTACATACATTTATCATTGTGTTTCATTCCATTTTATTTAATTCTAGAAGCAACTAATCATATGATGATTCTCATATAACACCTCTATACAAATGTTTTCCCATTTGGTTTAGCCATTGTACGTTATAAAGGAATAAATCGAGGTCTTGACTTTATACATTATAAAATCGAACCACTCATTTTATTTTTAACTCACATGTGATCGATAAACATCGATCGACCCTTTCATGATTTATCATAGGTCGATGTTGGTCCAAGCCACGTCTTACTTACTTGTTACGCTTGCATTTATTCGTATATGACCGATAATTCTGACCCGTAGGGTAGGGTTTGAATATCGATTTATCAAAAGGGACGTTGTAACATACCAACATTCAATTTCTTTTTTTTCCATAAAGTTTGATTGATGCGTAGTACTACGAGTCTGAACTCTGGATATCCATCATGCGATTTGGTGTACAATGGTTTGAATAAATAATTTAAAATATTCCCCTTGAGGTTGATTATTATTTCGTTCAGATCACGCTATGTATGAGTTTTAATGTTACGATCCCGCTCGGGATCTGGGGATGTACTCTCCCTTAAAATTACTCGCACGAACCAACTGAAGTCTATCCTTAACAAGTATTCCATACACATCACGATCATTTTAATTACTTGTGGTTTTACCTATTGTTGTTCGCTTTTTCGTCTTTAACTTTATTTTGCTTCCGTATGCCGCCATTTCTCTCTCGACGATGAGCTACAGATGGCAACGCATGTAGTTTCTACTGCTGCTGCTCATTTGATCATGGTAAGTGTGTTTTGTTTTTCATCCGCCATTGATTTTTGTGAATAGCGTTTATTAAATCTTCGCTCTTTTGCAGGAGTACTTGAAACCAGCGTTAACGTTTGTTTCTACTGCTGTTTCATGGAAATCGTGGTAGAGGGGAACTTCAGCTTACGTATGCCCCTTGAAATTATTCACAGTACTGCTACAGCGAAATAGGTATTATCGTTTTTAATCAATGGTTTTCCTCTCTCCGTCTTACACATTTTTGTTTGGTGTGGGTTGAATGGAGAACTCGGAAAGAGTGTAGGGTTCGGTTTAATACCATTTCCATTTTCTCCTATTTTCCGGATAAAATGTTCTATTAACCCCAATGACTTGGGTGTTCTTTCAGAACTCACGATGGAGAATAGGGGCTTTCGTATGAAGGCGAAAGGCCTGATCCATTCGTGTCGTGACAAGGTAGCCTTCCAGTTTGAAGTGCAACTAAAGTTTGTAAGGGTTGGCTTATATTTTGTCATGCGCCATTGCATTTAACTCTCCTCTTCTCGCTGTGTTCGTTCCAGGGAGTATTGATCTGGCGATTCTCGCGCTACCCCAGGTATACAGTATACTTCATTTTTTTTTTTCTCATCGTTCGGTGGACGCTTTCTATTATGGATTAGAAATTTTCTAATATAAATATTCTCTGTTCGTTGCAGGTATATAAAGTCTGCTATGGTCGGAGAGGTTATGATCCTTGTCGTTGTTTCTGGTGACTTCATTCGACTTATTTCCCTCGTTCGTTATGGTACAGGTTCTCAATTTTTTCCAACGATCTTCACACGGATTGTCTCATGTTACTATAGACAGTTTTTAAATTTGTTTTTATTGTTATAGCCGCGGACATGCGGTTGGTGTAGGGACGTTTACCCATTATGAGTTCCACACTGAACGTTGCGACTAAGCTCGCTCAGTTTCATTCCTCTGTGCGTTTTTATTTCTGAACTCAGCCGACTAAGGGCGAACTGAATCTCAGAAGTGACTCATGGAATTTCTATGCTAATTTGGCACTCGTTTCTACTGTTGATATGCGTACTACCTCGTTTCAGGATGAGTTATTATTAATTCTGAACGGAGTCGTATAAATATTTGCATCTTCCTTCGTGTTCCTTTGGTTGGGTTTTACGTATGAATCCTCCCTTTTTGTTCGAGTCTATTATATGCAGAGAAATCTCTTTTATTTTTTTCTCTTTTGAGTTAATGTTAATCAAATCAGAACATACTTATGCTCTAAATGCTAAAGGAATATATTAATGTTTGTCTATGACTAATATTCCATGAAGATCTAAATGATGTCAACGAAGTTTTATTTCTTTTAATATGCTGATTCAACATGCATATATATACACTGTGCAACCATATGTTAGTAGTTCCTTTAATAATGGTAAATTTTTCTTTGAATTTAATTGGACAACTGTGACAGTGTATAAGATCCTAAAATGTTTTATGCTGCATAATAGTTACAAATACTCTTATCTGGATTTCCCTCATATTTCTGTGGAAACTCTAGGACAGAGAAATTAAAATATTAAGTTAATACCTGGCAGCTTTTTAACTCTCATTTATGTACAGAGGTTTATACATGTTTCTTAACTAGAGTTGGCATAATTCAACCATCTAGTAAAAGATTAATCCAAGCCACATCCACCCACCACTATTACCATATCTTTAGGTGTCAAATAGTTTGTTGTAGTATTTGTACAAGATAAATTCTTTTCGATGTACAAGGTGCTTGTAACCGCTTATGTTCTATGGTCTAGTAGTATCTTCCTGAAGTTTGTTTTGTTTCAGAACTCTAATGGCGTTAATTCTGGTTACTCCAAGTTTTACAGGAAAATTTCCTCTAGACTAAAATTTAGAAGTCAATAAAGTTTAATTGACCCCACCAAAGAACTTGTACTCTGTCCCCAGATTCATAAAATCTATCCTGTCATTCTTTCATGCACAGGGTAAATTGCAAGTCTTTTACTATTGCTTTCCAATATACAATAGGAATTTCAGATTTTCATGCACATATATGAAGATACTAAAATCATTATAAGAAACAGAAGCAGATTAAAGTTAAGTTATTGATTCTTGTTCTGTGTAAAGATAATTATCCGCAGATTTAAACCAATCACTGGTTTAGAGACTCTGTGGAAATTCTACTTCACAGATTGAATTCTACAACCATATAGAGTGGCAAGGATAAATTTCTTATAAACAACTCTGTTAAATGTAGAATTTATGTTCTAGTATACAATGAGATTTTATATGTAGCCAATTCATACTATATGAAGTAAAACATCTGTAAAATTAGGAACATACCGCCTTGCAATGACCAACCTCCTAACCTTAATCCTTCTCTGTTCTAATACTCATCCTGAAATGAGATCATTCTCCTGTGAATGTACCTTGTATCAACCTCAATTTGTTCTAGTGCAAATTATTTAAGCATTCTCTAAAGTCTTCGTTTAATTACGTCTGCATATCGTGATTCTTTTATTCGTCATTTAGGCTTCCACTTAGGATTCTTTAAAGTCATATGCTTTTCCTCAAATTTTTCAGCCTTTTTACCTTTCCCAACTATATCTATCATCATTAAAATGATTTTTCCTCAAAATCTAATTTTAAAACTTACTATCTTTCAAGGATTTTTGAAAGATTGTGGGGAAATATTTGCATCATCCATCCTCAAAGATTTAGCAAGTGATCTCATCATCTCATTTTTGGTCAATTTGAACCACAATAATTTATTCATTTCGTCAGCTAAATGTTTAGTTACATTCACAAAATAAACATCCCTTGGGGTCCACTCCCCTTAGGATGTAAAGTTCAAGTATCTAACTTTAAAATGAAATCACATGAATTGGGGGGTGTTACACTCATATTCAATGGGCTTCGATTCCTTGCTTGTTTTACGCTAAGTAATGCTTACCTATAATAGATTATTGTGTTTATAGTTAGTCGGATCATAGAAGATTTCATTACTATTGTTACATGTTCAACTTCTTTATATAAGATATAGATTCATTGCAACCTCATATTCAATGGGATTTGATTCCCTGCCTGTTTTACACTAAGTAATGTTGACCTATATTAGATTATTGTGTTTGCAACTAGTCTGATCATAGAAGTTGTCATAACTCTTGTTAATTGTTTAACATATTTATATAAGCTATAGAATCATTGTAACCTCATATTCAATGGGCTTTGATTCCCTATATGTTTTACACTAAGTAATGTTTAACTATATTAGATTATTGGAATAACGTAACCTATGATACTTACCTATATTCAACTCTGCATTTGGAGGGAGGAGAAGGCATTGCAGGAGTTGCGGACCCTCTAATCATCATTGAATTCTATAAACAATTACTCAACACTTCTCCATGAGGCTTCCTTGGATTTCCATTTTTATTATCAATCTGATCTACAGTTGTTGAAGCTGAGTTGCAATGGCCACAACATTGAAGCAACATCGATGAAAACACCCGAAACATGAGAAATACTGATCTCCTAGATCTCAACATCATCTCCCTCATCTAATGGTCACGAGGTTAAAATTAATTTTTATCATAATAAATTGGTTAACAATCTAGATAAGGTATAATGTAATTATTTCGGTTTTTGTTAGTACAGTTAAATATTGTTTTAGAAATAGATTTAACATTTTGAAAATTTCTGAAGTACTTAGATTATGTAAAATTTTCTCATGCCTTTTTCTTTTTAGCAGACTTGGATATGCCTTAAGATTAATATTGATCTAATATTTATTGAGATATAGATTTATATTGATTACCTACTCATGACTTGAACTTCATTCACTCCCCAAAAAAATATGTGAGTGGCATCGAGACCATCCCGAAACATATCAGCTTGTATGTCCACCTAACCTGTGATCTTCCTTTGTTGTTTATGTGTAGTGTGTGTTAGAAAAATCGCACATTCTCAACATTCAAATTTTCATAGAGATAGTCTAAGATTGTCTTGAGGGTAAAGATCAATCATATGATGATCTCTTGTTGTTGGCTAAATTACTATGTCCCGATGTGAAGTTAAAAATTTCAATGTTAGATCTCAACTTATGAGATTTTGACAATTAATTTATGATTTATAATGAAAACCAATTAAACTTTAGCTACACATTAATTTCATGCCAAAAACTCCACGAGAAATCCATGAATACATGCATATATTTATCATTAGTCTACATCCATCTTTTAGAACATATCATGATTAATACTAGTGTCTAGGATAATTGTCTTCACACAACTTTCACATGCACAAAACAGCGCCACTAGACATACATAAATACATGTATATATTAAAAATTAGTCTACATCCATCTTGTATAACTTATCATTAATAATAGTAGTGTGCAGGATAACTTTCTTCACACAACTTTCACATGCACACAAGAAATCCACCAGACATAGATGCATACATGCATATATTAAACATTAGTCTACATCCATCTTGTAAAACATATCATTATATTTTCATTTCTATGTGGAGGATAATTTACTTCACACAACTTTCACATGCACACAACAACTCCACCAGACATATATGCATATATGCATATATGAAGCATTAATCTACGTCCATCTTGTAGAACCTATCATTATATTTTCATTTCTAGCAACATATTTATTTCAATTAAATTAATAAATAAACATACCAATTTAAACTTATACACATACTTGGTTTTCTTGGATAATTTTCATCCTTCACACAACTTTCACATGCACAAAACAGCTGCACCAGACATACATGCTTACATGCATATATTAAACATTAGTCTACATCCATCTTGTAGAACCTATCATTAGATTTTCATTTCTAGAAACATATTTATTTCAATTAAGTTCATAAATAAGCATACCAATTTAAAATTATGCACATAATTGGTTTTATTGGTTAATGGTCATCTTTGGATGACAACATCACTCCATTGTTGAACTCAAGGAAAACATTAAGGAAAACCATGTACATGTCATTTCTCCCATAAACTTTAATTTAATATATTTTTAAAGAAAATGGTAGTGTTTTTGGAAACCATGTACATGTCATTTCTCCCATAAACTTTAAGGCATTTGCTAGCATTTTGGGAACCATGTACATGTCATTTCTATGTCATTTCTCCCATAAACAATAAGGAAAACCATTCATATGTCATTTCTCCCATTTCTCCCATAAAATAAAAGAAAATTTTAAGGATAACCATGTACATGCCATTTCGCCCATAAACATTAAGGAATTTTCTAGTGTTTCTGAAACCATGTACATGTCATTTCTATGTCATTTCTCCCATAAAATTTAAGGAAAACTTTAATTTAAGGCATTTTCTATTTTTTTTGGAACCATGTACATGTCATTTCTATGTCATTTTTCGCATAAAATTTAAGGAAAACTTTAAGGATAACCATGTACATGTCACTTCTTCCATAAACTCAAGGCAAACTTTAAGGATAACCATGTACATGTAATTTCTCTCATAAAATTTAAGGCATTTGCTAGTGTTTTGTGAACCATATACATTTCATTTCTCTGTCATTTGTCCCATAAACTTTAAGGCAAACTTTAAGGAAAACAATGTACATGTGGCATTTCTACCATAAACTCAGGGGAAAATTTAAGGCATGTCATTTCTATGTCATTTCTCCCATAAATATACCATTTATCCCATAAAATATAAGGCAAACTCTAAGGCAAACCATGTACATTTAATTTCTCCCTTAAACTCTAGGAAAGAAAAACTTTAAGGCATATCATTTATAGATGTCATTTTTCCAAAAAAAATTAAGGTGAACTTTAAGGCAAACCATGTACATGTCATTTCTCCCATAATCGCAAGGCTTTCTCCAATAAACTCAAGGCAAAATTGAAGGAAAAAAATGTACATGTCATTTCTCCCATAAATTTTAAGGAATTTGCTAGTGTTTTGGGAACCATGTACATGTCATTTGTATGTAATTTCTCCTTAAACTTTAATACATTTGCTAGTGTTTTGGGAACTATGGACATCTCATTTCTATATAATTTCTCCCATAAACTTTAAAGAAAACTTTAAGGAAAACCATGTAAAATTCATTTCTCCCATAAAATTAAGGCAAAATTTAAGGAAAATCATGTACATCGCATTTATACCATAAAATTTAAGGAAAACCATGTACATGTCATTCTCCCATAAGCTTTAATTTAATATATTTATAATGAAAATAATAGTGTTTTAAGGAAATCCCTATTTCCAAATTGCAAAGGAACTCGTAACTCTAATGAAAACTCTACAAAGATTAACAAGAAGTTTCATCTAAGATAATTTGAGTGTCATCCATTTGATTCTAGGTAGATGCTCTTTGGGACATTGGATGGGGAAGTCATTGTGATCAATAATGGAAGGGGTAAAAGTGTTGGCCACGTTGAGTGAGTTGCAGTAAATCCTAGTATTCTTGGTTTCCGTTGGTTCAACAATGACCCTTCCAAGACAAGAACAGTAGAAACCTTGCCACTTACACATATGAAGAGTTTGAGAAATTAACATCTGTCCATATTAATGCAATAGATAATTATTTCCTTGCTAGTGGATATTCGAAACAAGTTTCTCTATGTGAGGTGTCAAGTGGAAAACAATTAAAGATTTTGAAGGTCTCCAACGTGAACATAAAAATGAGGTAATATTTTTTCATTATTCCCCATACTTGTTTGTGACTCCATCATTTGATTAGGAAATGAAATTGTGGGATTTACGACAAAATACTACACATACTTTATATACAATAACCATCATAAGAGGGAATGTGAGTGTCTGTTTTACTCGTGATGATCATTATATCCTTTCCTCAATTGTTGATAATGAGGTCAAACAACGTTTAGCTATCGATGGGAGGCTATATATGAAGTTTGGAAATTCTTCTACAGGAAGTTATCAAAACTATACATGATCATATTACATGAAAGGAAGAGAGTACATTATTAATGGGATTGTATCACAACCTTGTTCATTATTTTAAAGGTTCTTGACAATTTACCTCTAAGTTGGTTGGAGAGAGAACAAACAATATTTGAACATTTTTTTGAATTTCTCCCATATAATTAGAGAGAAGGGTGTTTTCAGCACAAGCAATGGAACTCTTCTTTCATGCAAGAAAAACTAACTAGGCACAAGCAATAGTAATTCTATTTCATTTTCCAGTTCTATTCCTGTAGCTAAAATGGCCCCTTGTACATTCCCAGCCACTTACCATATCTCCAAATTGATAAGGAACTTTAAAAAAAAATCTACAATGATTAAAAATAGGTGTCATCCTAGACAATTTGAGTATCAACCATTTGATTCTAGTTTGATGGTCTTTGGGAATCTGGATTGGAAAGTAGTTGTGATAAACCATGTAAGTTGTAAAATTGTTGGCCATGTTCAGTGAGCATGAGAAAATCATATTATTCTTGGAGTGTGTTGGATCTTGTCTTTATTTAAGATAATTGATTTTGGATTTTACTGGTAAACTTGATTATTGTTCGTCTCGATTATTGTTGGCCATGTTAAGTGAGTATAAGAAAATCATATTATTCTTGGAGTGTGTTGGATCTTGTCATTATTTAAGATAATTGATTTTGGATTTTACTGTTAAACTCCATTATATGTTATAAGATGGGTTAGATGGAATTGGATTTGCTAATGCCTCTGCTCTCAATCCCCTACAGATTAAATCTGACTTGCCATGTTCCAATTTTTGTATACTTAGAAATATATATATCACCTTTGCCTCTCCACGCGTGGAAGTCAGTTTGACAGTGGATATGTATCAAACGGTCGCAAAGAATTAAGTCAAACATCCCAAACCGGTCACACAATACTATTCCTCCCTGTGTACATGCATTCAACCCCCAGAGTTCTTAAGCCGTCTGCCCTACGAACGAAGGATCTGTCAATGGTCCACGTTACAATTAATTTGAATTCAATTCAATATGCAGATCGATAACCATCTCACATTTAAAAAAATGTGTCTACTTCGGCTCCTTGCCTTGTCTGTCTTGTATTTATAGAACAGATGATCTCTAATTGTGAGGAAGAGTAATGTATTGTATGCATCCACCGAATATATGATCTGCATCCACCAAATCACTTTTTCGTAACTCTCATTAACGACCCTCAATCATCTAACCGAACCGATCAATCAGATGAAGACACATTATTAAAATGATGATGTCGTTCCATAAGAAAATGCTAAATGATGTGTCCATTATTTTGGTTTCCCTACTTATGTCGATGTTGTCATTTAAAGTAGGCCCCTTATGGTTTCTGCTCGATGTCAACCCACCCAACACTTTCCAGGGCCACATAAAAGCAACAATGATCAATTGATTGGAGGTGATGGTCATTTTGGCCATCATCACATCCCCTACTTGTGCTTGCTGATCCTAAACCCAATCCCCGTCTTCCAACTCCTTCACAGCATCGTAACATTCATTCTTCCATTGAGGTGTCAGCAGCAGGAAAATTTTCTATGTGCCCTGTAGCTACACCTCAGTCAAGCATGCGTTAATAATTACAAAATTTCTACTTAATATTAAGAACATGCATTAATAATTAGAAAATTACATTAATACATCATGTTAATCTACCTGTTAAATGGAAGGTAGAGCTTGGGTGGAACTCGATAATGGCGGCATGTGTGAACCCTAACCATTGACACGTTTTCCTCCATCGATTGGTTCCTCATTTCGCATTTTGGTCTTGTGACCCACGAATTCCTGCATGCAGGGCCAACACATCTCGAGTCTCATGACTCACCGCGTATGATTAGACTTGGCTTGAAGACATGCCCTAAAAGGGTCATTTTTGAAGACATAATTTATTTTGTGGTTTTTGAGATAATTTTCAAACCATGTTTATTTTTGAAAAGGAGGAAATGACGATAACTCAGTTATGATATTTCCAAGGGTTACAAAGAATCAGACGATGTATGGTTGATGTTATAAAGCTAATTTTTTTGTCTTGGGGCTTATTAAAATGTCTTAGGCTTTATGACTAGCTTTTTTATGTATGAAAAAACTGGTATCTCGGAAAGGTATTATTATATTATATTGATGAAAAAGTTGTTGTGATGAATAGGTTGACTGATGAATAAGGCTTAACAACATTGGTAGTACGTTAATGAGAATTTTGCGACAAATTGATGAACAAACTTGTGAAAATAGTGTTATCATATGTTTCTAAAAAATTATATTATTTATGATGCTGGTTGATCGTGTGTGAAATATTGTTGAAACTTTTCCAATATATATTGAAGGAGATGAGTGCATCCACTAAGGTTGGTTACTCAATTAGGTTACTGCCTGCAACATTTAGAGGTCGGTTCATTAATCTATTTATTTCCTACAAAATTCATATGGTGGTGCCTTAATCAGGTTCTTTCCCATAGCATGTTAGTGTTTGCATCATTTCAGGGTTGATTCCTCAATTTGGTTGTAGCTAAAACCTAGTCAGTACTTTTGTTTTTCAGGGAATGGTAGTGATGCCCAGATACTACGTTAAACAAATCCTAGCATGTATAAACTCGTGTGTGATTCCTTCAACATGAAAATTCTCACATAAATTCTTCATTAAACAAACATTTGCAGCTGCTTAAAATGTAAATAAATAAAAGAGAGCTTATACAAACACAAATATAGTGAGATATAAATACACAAGAAATTCCTTGGCCAAATATTAGAGTGGATCACCTTTCAGATCTCGGCCCTTTACAAAAAGCTCTCAACCCATTTCTCACTCTCTCCGTATTCCTCACTTCCTCACTTATATTTCTTCCTCACACAACCCTCCTATTTATAGATAAATATGAATTTATTCCACTCCATAAGTCCTCCACACAAATCTTAACTAAAATCTAAATTAGATTTATCCCTTTTTTGGGCTCAATTACATCCCGTTTATGGAATTCCTAATCCCTAGATTATCTACATAATTCAACTCCACTCATATACTTAATTATTTAAGGAATATTTACAATAATCCTCACAGTTATATTTTCTCTCTTAATTTATTAAAAAAGATAAAAATAGTTAAAACACCTCACCCCCTAAATTACACAAATGAATAATAAAAATTTAGCTTTGATGCTCTTGCATCAGACTCCCCATGTAGAGAAGTTTCCATCGACTCTTTTCTATGAGGTTCATCACTTTTCTGCAATAATGTGACAGCCACAAATCCTGATGAATTGCTTCCTCTGGGATTCCAAACTCCGTTCTGCCACTGGTCCTTCAAAATATCAACTCGATTTGGTAACTCAACACTAACTCTGTCAATCAGATTCCATTGGCTTCTCCAACACTTTCTTTCGCCAATTCCTCAGAGTAATTCCTCTTTGTCTAATGCTTTCATCTCCAACTGTGCTGAAAACTCAACTTTCTGAAGCAAAGAATAATCAAGAGTTTCTTCTTGATCACAACTATAGTATTTTATTGCTTTTATAGCAGCACCTTTCTCATCCAATGTTGTACCTACATTCACCAACAAACTGTTAGTTTTAAAAAGATAAGACCTTTCGGTCTCTTTTGATGCTTCAAGCACCAATCTCCCATCATCGACTTTCTGGATTTTAGTAGATCTTGTTTTTAACTGCTAGCTACTTTTATCTTTATCCCGCTGGATCAATATTTTTGTCTCCCTTATGTCTCTACGGACATAACTTTCTTGCTTCTCCTGATCTTCCATCTCAACTCCAAATAATTTCTACTCAATTTCCTTGAGTTCAACATCATATCTGTTAATGTCAGTTTTTGTACCTATAGTTACATTATTATCTAAAAAGTTATAACATTCACTCAACTCTATATATGTTAAAAAAAATTCACCTGTATCATGCACAGTAACTTTGATTTCTTCTGGATTAGGCTCTGCAAGTTTTACTTCACCATCAGGTTCCTTAAGCCATCATTCCAAGAACTCGATTTCCAAGTGAAATCCTTTCAGAATTTCATCACAACCTTCATTCCCAACTTCATTCTTATTCTGGAAATTTTTCTGAGTTCTCCTGGTTTCTATTTCATCACATTATAAAATTCTGTCGGAAAATTCATTAAAAAAATACATTTGTTTACCTCCTTGGAATATTTCTTTGGTATTTCCACTATGCTTCTACTCCATAACATCTTCAACTGGTTGTCTTACCCCAAACAAGAATTCAATTATGATTTCTTCCTACTGCAACAAATTGATACCTTCCTCCTCTGAAAGGCATTCAACATCACACTTCACCTCAAGAGTTTCATTCATCTCTATGACAGTTTCACCAGACTGTCTACCATCTTTCACACATCCTACAAATATACATAAACTGTGAGATTTAAAAATGCAAGGCTTCATAGCCTCATCTACTACTCTTGTCAACACATCTTCAAATTCCTTTGAACTATCCCAATAGTTCATGACATCTTCCTCATTGACTTCTTCACCCAGAATTTCAACTTGTTCTGGGCCACAAATGGAAACTTCCATTTTCAACTCAGCCTCTCTGAGTTCTTCACACCTCATCATCTTCTCAAGCTTCCTCAACTCTTCTGCCAACTGTATGTTTACCTGTTGTTCCCTCTTTGCGTGTAGTCTTTGCCACTTTACCTTATTTTTTATGGTCCAACCATGTGTCTGTTCTTTCACATTTTTCTGTAACAATTCCATTAACAATTCAAGGTGAACTGTTATCTCAGCCTTCTCCTGCTCATAATATTCATCAGTCAACTACTCACATACGCCACTTACCTTGGCATTTTCCTTCTCCCTCCTTCTGCCGTGGTATTCATCAGATCTTTGGAAATGACTATCAACAATCATCTTCTCCTCATTTGTGAACTTCACCTGTTCACATGTGGATTTCATTCAAATCCACTTTTCAGCAGGTCTTCCCACTTGCCATTCAACAATGCAAGCTTTCTTCCGACACTTGGTATATTTTGGTTCTCTGTCTTGGAGTCATTTCTGGAAATTCTCTTGCTTCACTTTGCTACAAACAACACTTTAGTAACTCATGTGTTACAATGACCAATTCTTATGATGTCGGGCTTTGCCAATCATGCACCAAATTACATTCAAACCTTTGACATAGCTTACAACTCTTTGAATTCAGACTTTACATCAACTCTTCATCTTGGAGAAAAATACTCAATCTTAACTCAACCTATCCAAACTTTCATTTGACCCTAACATCTGTTTTGACTTCAAGGCTTGACCCAATAATTATGATAGTGGATATTTTGACTTAATTCAAGTTATACAATCCTCCAACAAATATACAACCCTAATACATTTTAGGATGTTAAATATTCATTCTCTTTCATACTCCATTATTATCAGTTTCCCATTATCATTTCACATGATGCTGAAGCCTTTAATTGAAATGCAATCCATGTTTTCCAAGGTTTATTTTATAGTAAAAATAAATAAACCATCCAATTGTTAACATTCAAAAATATCGTCCTGAATTATCATACCGCATGCTCCCTTCAAGGTTATTTAACAATCTTTCCCTTGCATTTACAACTCTCACGATGTCACTTTTCTGTGCCGTCTTTGTCATTGTGAATACTCACATGCCCTTCAAACCATAAGCTCCTTATTTTAGTGCAAACATTTTCTTTCACTTTCATGCATCATACAACATCAATTCACATCTATTCACATGTGTACAAAGAACATGTTTTTAACCTCTTCAATGAATAACATGTCCTTAGATGCCACCACATGATGGTAAGAACAAACATTTTACAACATCAAGAAATTATGTTTTAAATCACAAATCAAAAGAATTCTCCTTTTTCCAACTACAAGCTTTGGTCCAAAATGACTTAGCCAAAACTGTGAAGAATCCAAATTATGCATAATAAACCCTCTCATATAAAAGTGCATACTTATTTTTATATCACCCAGGATTAGCACATTTTTTCATTCATTTATACCTCCGCATTTGCAACAGTTCCACTCTTTCATAACATTTATCAAATATCATCTTCTTGAGTATGGCAAGGAAATTTAATCATCCAGATTTTAAAATACCTCTACTCAATGAATATTGATTCATTCAATGAGCACTTACGTTGAATCTTTTTGTGGTTGAAATGATAAAACCCTTCTCTCCCGTATTCTTTTAGGAATACATTCAAGCATCTACTAACTTACTCTGAACGTGCAAGGTCCATTTTCTCCGCAGCAAATAAATCTCTTCCAACAATTTTCTAACATAAATATTTCCCAAAAAATAATGTTAGAAACCTTCAAAGTACACACAATCTCCCCTCTTAGCTTAAGTCAAGTTCCCTCATCTCAATCTCTTCAATTTAAATTTCTTGCTTTAAAAACATGAACCCTTAATGTAATTGAATATCCTTTCAAGATTACATTCTCAAAAAAAAGCGTACATGAATTATTTGCGAAAAATTTACCTCGATTAATCCCAGTGACCTTTTCTTATGCTGGAAGGTCGTACCATGGAAATACTGGATCCATACCTTGAATTTTCTACTGGAGCCAGACCTCTTTCACAAGCCCCACACATGCCTTTTTTTTAAGTGCATTGGTATGATTGGCTTCCAACAATTTGATGTAGAAAGCACAATTTCCACTTCACAATTTAGTATAGAAAAATGTTCAATTCTACTAAGTCCCGGATTCACTCTCCAAAATGGTTCATTCTTGATCGTTCTATGTGAAACGATATCAATTATAACATATAGCAAATGGAATAAAAAATTGTTGCATTATCAAATGTGGAATCCGTTCTTCAAAAAAAAAATCATTTACTCTGTATTTCTGGAAGTGTTGCCATTAAGCCATCGACAATGCTTCTTTGCGTTGCGGTCAAGGCCACCAGTGTCTTGTAGTCCCTATGCATATGCCAATGCATATTTGGCAGGAGAATTTATGGTGGAATTATATCCTCGATTCCCATGTACGCCTCCTCCACACACAAAAAAACACCATGATTTCACGTAGAGGTTATCTCCCTTCTCTACTTTTCGATTTGCACCAGCCCAACCAGGCACCACTGCCTCTCAAAGATCCAGAAACCACTGTCATTGGAATCCGTGCTAGCTCCATACTCAACTCTAATCGCACCAACAATTTTTCATGCAATGACTATGCCAATATACCCAGCAATGTCAACGTAGTTTCTATGCCAGGATAACTAGAAAATGTCAACGCAAATAAAATATTGATATCTATATCTTGGATCCACAGTCATATTAGCTTGATTGTACTAAACTCAACTCAAATGACATACCACTCTACATTACTGTAAATTCGAACTATATACGCTAAAATATGAAACCATGAACACGGTGACTGCGTACCCAATTGAATAGCATTGCATAGTTATATAGTTATGTTAATAAAGCCCAAAAATTCCAATGCTTCCAACATTTTAACGTATTTCCTGAGGGTCCTTGCCTGTGTCCACATCAAGGCTGCACTCCACTACAATGCTTTAAAATTGCATATCACCCTCCACAATGAAAATCATCTCCATGAAATTTCCATACTAATGTATCGCATATCAATATACTTGCAGATTCAAAACAAAATGTAGAAGATGCATCTTTCCAGCTCTGATACCAAAATGATGCCAGGATACTGGGTTAAACAGATCCTAGCGTATATAAACTCGTGTGCGCTTCCTTCAGCATGAAAAATCTCAAATAAATTCTTCATTAAAAAAACATTTGCAACTACTTAAAATGTACATAAATAAAAGAGAGCTTATACAAACACAAATATACTAAGATATAAATACACAAGAAATTCCTTGGCCAAATATTACAGTGGATGGCCTTTCAGCTCTTAGCCCTTTACAAAAAGCTCTCAACCCATTTCTCACTCTCTTTGTATTCCTCACTTCCTCACTTATATTTCTTCCTCACACAACCCTCCTATTTATACATAAATATGAATTTATTCCACTCCATAAATTCCTCCACACAAATCTCAACTAAAATCTAAATTAGATTTATCATTTTTTTAGGCTTAACTAAGTCCCATTTATGGAATTCCTAATCCCTAGATTATCTACCTAATTCAACTCCACTCATATCCAAATTATTTAAGGAATATTTACAATAATCCTCACATTTATATTTTCTCTCTTAATTTATTAAAAATGAGCAAAATAATTAAAACACCTCACCCCCTAAATTACACAAATGAATAATGAAAATTTAGTTTTGATGCTCCTGCATCAGGTTGTCTCTTTCTGGATGGTTCTAATAAGAATCGTACATTTGATATGAAATCTTGAAGAGTAGATAATTTGTGGTTTGCTGTAACACCCCCCAATTCATGTGATTTCATTTTAAAGTTAGATACTTGAACTCTACATCCTAAGGGGAGTGGACCCCAAAGAGTGATTATTTTGTGAATGTAATTAAACATTTAGTTGAGGAAATGAATAAATTATTTTGGTGCAAATTGACCAAAAATGAGATGATGAGATCACTTGCTAGATCTTTGAGGATGGATGATGCAAATATTTCCCCACAATCTTTCAAAAATCCTTGAAAGATAGTAATTTTTAAATTTAGATTTTGAGGAAAAATATGAATTTCCCCAATGATGAGGAATGTAGTTGGGAAGAGGTAAAAAGCTGGAAAAGCTGAGGAAAAGCATAAAACAGCTTTAAAGAATCCCTAAATAGGAAGCCTAGGAAAACATGAAGAAAAGCATCCTGATATTCTGGACGCAGAATTAGAAACAGGCTTTGGGGAGTAAAAGCTTAAATAAGCTGCACTAGAACATATTGAGGTTAGTCTCTTCTAGGAAAATGATCTCAGCTCGGCGGTGAGTCCTGGGAGACAGAAGGATTCTAAGGTTGGGAGGTTGGTCATTTGCAAGAGTGGTATGTTCCTAATTTTCCAGATGTTTTACTTCATATAGTATGAATTGGCTACATATAAAACTTCATTGTATACTAGAACATAAATTCTACATTTACCAGAGTTGTTTATAAGAAAATTATCCTTCCCACCCTGTATGGTTGTAGAATTCAATCTGTGAAGTAGAATTCCACAGAGTCTCTAAACCAGTGATTGGTTTAAATCTGCGGGTAATTATCTTTTCACAGAAGAAGAATCAATAACTTAACTTTAATCTGCTTCCGTTTCTTATAATGATTTTAGTATCTGCATATATGTGCATGAAAATCTGAAATTCCTATTGTATATTGGAAAGCAATAATAAAAGACTTGCAGTTTACCCTGTGCATGAGAGAATGACAGGAGAGATTTTATGAATCTGGGGACAGAGTACAAGTGCTTTGGTGGGGTCAATTAAACTTTATTGACTTCTAAATTTTAGTCTAGAGGAAATTTTCCTGTAAAACTTGGAGTAACCAGAATTAATGCCATTAGAGTTCTGAAACAAAACAAACTTCAGGAAGATACTACTAGACCATAGAACATAAGCCAGATTCTAAACTTGTTTATGCAACAAAGAATCTATGCTGCACCAATACCACAACAAACTATTTATGCACACCAAGAGATATATGGTAGTGGGTGAACAGTTAATCTTTTACTAGATTGTTTGAAATATGCCAACTCTAGTTAAGAAACTTGCATAAACCTCTGTATATAAATGAGAGTTAAAAAGCTGCCAGGTATTGACTTAGTATTTTAAGTTATCTGTCCCACAGAAATATGAGGGAAATCCAAATAAGAGTATTTGTAACTATTCTGCAGCATAAAACATTTTAGGATCTTATACACTGTCATGGTTGTCCAATTAAATTCGAAGAAAAATTTACCATTATTAAAGGAACTGCTAACATATGGTTGCACAGTGCCTATATATGCATGCTAAATTAGCATATTAAAATAAATAAAACTTCGTTGACATCATTTAAATATTCATGGGATATCAGTCATAGACAAACATTAATATACTTCTTTAGCATTTAGAGAATAAGTATGTTCTGAGTTGATAAGCATTAACTCAAAAGAAAAAAAAAATAAAAGAGACTTCTCTGCATAATAGATTCGAACAAAAAGGGAGGAGTCAGACGAAAAACCCAACCAAAGGAACACGAAGCAAGATGCAAATATTCACACAAATCCGTTCAGAATTAATGTTAACTCATCCTGAAACGAGGCAGTACGCATATCAACAGTAGAAATGAGTGCCAAATTTGAATAGAAATTCCATGAGTCACTTCTGAGATTCAGTTCGCCCTTAGTCGGCTGAGTTCAGAAATAAACACGCACAGAGGAAACGAAATTGAGCGAGCGTAGTCGCAACATTCAGCTTGGAACTCATAATGGGTAAACGTCCCTACACCAACCGCATGACCGCGGCTATAAGAATAAAAAAAAATTTAAATACTTTCTATAGCAACATGAGACAATCCGTGCGAAGATCGTTGGAAAAATTGGAGAACCTGTACAATAACGAATGAAGGAAATAAGTCGAATGAAGTCGCCAGAAACAACGAAAAGGATTGTAACCTCTTCGACCATAGCAGAATTTATATACCTGCAAGGAATAGAGAATATTTCTATTAGAAAATTTCTGATCCATAATAGAAAGTGTCCACCAAACGATGAAAAAAAAACGAAGTATACTGTATACCTGGGGTAGCGCGAGAATCCCCAGATCAATACTCCCTGGACGAACACAGCGAGAAGAGGAGAGTTAAATGCAATTACGCATGATAAAATATAAGCCAAACCTTACAAAATTCGAGTTGCGCTTCAAACTTGATGGCTACCTTGTCACGACAAGAGTGGACCAGGCCTTTCGCCTTCCTACGAAAGCCCCTATTCTCCATCGTGAGTTCTGTAAGAACACCCAAGTCGTTGGAGTTAATAGAACACTTTATTTGTAAAATAGGAGCAAATGGAAATGGTATTAACCGAACCATATACTCTTTCCGAGTTCTCCATTCAACCCACAGCAAACGAAACATGTAAGACGGAGGGAAGAAAACCATTGATTAAAAACGATAATACCTATTTCGCTGTAGCAGTATTGTGAATAATTTCAGGAACACCATCGTGAGGATTCCACTCCTATACGATTGCAGTAGAGTGAAACCAGGACTGAGGATACAAGCCGAGTAGCATCGTTCACTGAAATTGCTCCATAACAGAACGAAGAGTTAATAAGCACTATTCACAGAATCAATAGCCAGAGGAAAAACAAAACATACTTACTATGATCAAATGAACGAGCGTTTGGCAGAAACGCTTGACGATTGCCATCCTGTGCAAAAATAGTCCAGAGAGAAACGACGAACGCCACCAGAGCAAAATGAAGTTCTGGAACGAAAAAGACAGGAACTAATAATGGAGTAGGAAACCCTAACTCCATTAAAGTCGTGTCGTCCACGTGTATGGATAATCGTATGAATGAACTTGGCTGGGGATTTCGTCTGAGTAAATTTAAGGGAGAGTACATCCAATGATCCCGAGAGGGATTATAACATTAAACTCATACATAGCGTGATCTGAACGAAATATTAATCAAACCCAAGGGGAATATTTTAAATTATTTATTCGAACCCATTGTACACCAAATCGCGTGATGGGTATCCAGAGTTCAGACTCCTAGTACTTTGCATGAATCAAAATATATGGAAAAACAAGAAATTGAATGTAGGTAGGTCACAGCGTCCCGTTTGCTAAATCGATATTCAAACCCTACCCTATGGGTCAGAAATTATCAGTCAGATACGAATAAAATACAAGCGTATCAAGTTGAGTAATACGTGGCTTGGGCCAAACTTCGACCTATGATAAATCATGAAAGGACCGATCTATGTTTATCGATCACATTTGATTTAAAAATAAAATGAGTGGTTCGATTTTATAATGTACAAAGTTCAAGACCTTGATTTATTCCTATATAACGCCCAATGGTTAAATAAAGTGGGAAAACATTAGTGTCGAGGGGTTATATGAGAATCATCATATGATTAGTTGCTTCTAGGAATAAGTAAAATGGGATGAAACACAATTATAAATGTATGTAGTTAACAGTGACAATATGTTGGAATTTTATTATTTAATTTTATCCTCCAAAGGAAGGAGATGGAAGTGTACAAGTAAAGATGAACCAAGTTAAATTTCACCTGCGAAAAAAAATTTCGAGTATCAGAGAGGGAGATGTGACAAATGGTATCAGAGCCCAAGTTATAAAACTGGGCTGGTGACGTTGTGCTCATGATTGTTGTGTGCTCACTGTGTAGTTTTATTGCTGTAGAAAAAGTTTTGTTTGGTTGTTCTGTTTTTTTTTTTCTGTTCACTGACCTGTGCTATGTAGTGTACAGTGAGGTGATAGAATGGAAGAAGGTGGTGGAATTTATGTAGATCTGCATGGTGAGCCAGATCCCAATGCGGCCATGATGGCTATGTTGCAGAATTTGCAACAAGAATTGGCTGAGATAAAAAACTAGAATGATAGATTGTCATTAGCCAGTGAGGAGCAGGAAAAGCTCATCAAGGAATTAACCTCACGGAAAAGCCAAGAAGGCGAAGGTTCCATAAAGAGGAAAAATGATGAATCTGATGAGGAGTATGTGATTCGACATTAGAATAAGCAGAAAAAGGAATTACAAGGGGAATTCCGAAAAATCAAACCTCCCTCCTATGACGGGGAGAAGGAGGAAGATGCTGAAGCTTGGTTGCTGAATATGATTAAGTATTTCCAGGTGTATGAATATGAAAGCAATTTGAAGGCCAGATTAGCTGTCTACCAGCTACAAGGTAAGGCTACCTTGTGGTGGGAGGAGACAAAGATGGTACATGCCATAGATGAAAAGACAGTTACTTGGGAAGACTTTCAGGCTAAATTCAAGAATCGCTACTTGAATGAGCGGTACTATGATGACAAAGAAAAAAAATTTCATGAGCTTAGATTGGGACAGCTCACTATCGATGAGTTTGTTACTAAATTTACCAATCTATTAAGATATGTACCTTACATAAGGGAAGAAAAGGGAAAGGTACAGAGGTTTCTGAATTGTTTGCCTATGGTATACAAAGAGAAAATTGAGTTTGACAACCCAAAAACAATGGATGAAGCTGTTAGAAAAGCTATATTGTGTTATCAACAGTTCAAAGGAAAAACTGATCATGGAAAAAGTTGGGTAAGTAAGAATGAATTCAAAAGGAGAAAACAGAAACCCGCCTATCTGAAGAATTTTGGCAGAGATCATTAGCGGAAAAGGTTTAGTAAACCCAAAGAAAGTCAGACTGCACAATCTCAAGTGGCATCGAAACCAATAGATGGAGACAGTAAAAAGGAGGGAACAGTCAGAATGAAGGAGCCCTTGAAATGTTGGGGCTGTGGAGAACCCCATCTTTTGAGGGACTGCCCCCATAGAAATGTTCACATGCTCATGCGGGAGCGGGAAGCGACAACAGTAAATGATATAGCCAGAGAGAAAATCGGCAAGCAGAACATCAAGCAACCATGGTGGAAATGGAGGGTAAGATTTCTGACCTACCTGTTTCTGTTCTGATTGATCCAGGTGCTTCTTTGAGTTACATTAGTCCAAAGATTGTAGAAAAATGTAACTTAAAAACTGAAAAATTTCCACAGTCATGGTTGGTACAGTTGGCCACTGGAACAAAAAGAAAGGTAACCCATAAACTCCCCAGAACAGAGATTCAATTAAATGAGTTTCGAACAGAAGTGAATTTGAACATTCTGCCTTTAGGGTCATATGATCTATTGATAGGAATGGACTGGCTGGAAAAGAAGAAAGCTTTGATGAATTACTGGGATACGACCTTGCATTGTGTAGATGAGGAAGGGAAAATCTTTACTCTCAAAGGGAAACCAAAACCAATTTCTGTCAGACAAATTTTAGCTTTGCAATTGAAAAGAACAGCTAGAAAAGGATATCAGGTTTATGCAGTGCATGTGGAAGAGATAGAATAGAAAACCGAAGAAGAATTACTAGATACTGTACCAGTAATAAGAGAATTCAAGGAAGTTTTTCCAAAGGAAATCCCTCATCTTCCTCCCAAAAGAGAGATTGACTTCTCAATCGATCTGGTGCCGGGAGCAACACCTGTTTCACGAGCACCCTATCGAATGAGTCCTCCTGAACTTATAGAATTGAAAATGCAACTGCAAGAACTGCTAGATAAAGGGTATACCAGACCAAGTGTGTCTCCTTGGGGAGCACCAGTGCTGTTCGTGAAAAAGAAAGATGGAACGTTCAGGATGTGCCTTGATTATAGGCAACTGAATAAGTTGACCATTAAAAATAGATATCCTTTGCCTAGAATTGATGATCTTTTTGATCAGGTGAGAGGAGCTTCAGTATTCTCAAAAATTGACTTAAGAACTGGTTACAACCAACTCAGAATTAAAGAGGAAGACATCAGAAAAACAACTTTTAGAACTAGGTATGGCCACTACAAATTTGTAGTTCTACCTTTTGGTTTGACAAACGCCCCTGCCACATTTATGTATCTAATGAACAGTGTGTTAAACAAGTATTTGGATAAATTTGTCCTTGTGTTCATAGATGATATTTTAGTTTACTCAAACAGTGAAGAGGAACACAAAGAACACCTGAGGATAGTGTTGCAAACTCTAAAGGAAAATCAGCTATATGCTAAATTCAACAAATGTGAATTCTATAAGGACAAGATTCAATACTTGGGTCATATTATTTCTGAACAAGGCCTTGTTGTTGACCCGGAGAAGATAAAGGCTATAAAAGAATGGCCAGTGCCCGCTGATGTTTCAACAGTTAGATCATTCATGGGGATTGCAGGCTATTATCGCAGATTTGTAGAGAGGTTTTCTGCCATAGCACATCCCATCACGTCCTTACAGAGGAAAGGTGTCAAGTTTGAATGGACTGAAAAATGCCAAACCAGTTTCGACAAATTGAAAATGAAACTTACTACAGCCCCTATATTGAAGATTGCAGATCCTGATAAGGAATTCATGGTGATTGCCTATGAATCCAGGAAATTGAAGATACATGAACAGAATTATAGTGCCTATGATTTAGAATTAGCAGCTGTTATTCATGCTTTGAAAATGTGGCGGCACTATCTACTTGGAAAAATATTTACATTGATGACTGATCATATTAGTCTCAAATATTTATTTTCTCAAACTGAATTGAATGCCAGACAGGCCAGATGGCTGTCCTTTTTAAGTGAGTTTGACATGGACATAAAACATATAAGAGGGAAAGAAAATAGAGTTGCTGATGCATTGAGTAGAAATGCTTGTCAAAATATCAATAATATTGGGAGTAGTGCTCAGATTGATGTAGAAGAATTAGTGATTAAAGCAGCAAACCAAGACCCAAATTATGAAACACTTCTGGTAAAATTACAGAAAAAGGAGAAAACTGGTTTCACTCAAAACCAAAAAGGGCTGATCTGTTATAAGAGCAGATTGTATATTCCAAATGTAGAGTCTTTAAAAAGAGAAATTCTGGATGAATACCACAAGCAACCTTATACAGGACATCCAGGATATCAGAAATTGTTAAGAGCCCTGAAAAAGAAGTTGTTCTGGCCAGGAATGAAGAGAGAGGTAGCAGAATATTTAAGTAGATGCATGGAATGTCAACTAGTTAAGGTGGAACACCAGCATCCTGTCGGTCTTCTGAACCCTTTGCCCATTGCAGAATGGAAATGGGACACTGTTTCCATGGACTTCATTACAGGATTACCCAAAACCAAACACCAGCATGATTCTGTAATGGTTGTAGTAGACACTTTAACCAAAGCTGCTCACTTTATACAAGTAAAATCCACCTTTGGAACAACTCAAGTAGCAAATGTGTTCTTGAAGGAGATAGTAAGACTCCATGGGGTCCCTAAGGTGATTGTTTCTGATAGGGATGCTAAATTTACAGCAGCCTTTTGGAGGGGATTATTTGGAGGAATGGGCACTATATTGAATTTTAGCACTGCTTACCACCCTCAGACTGATGGTCAAACGGAAAGAACTAATCAAATTTTGGAAGACATGCTGAGAGTGTATGTGATGGATAGACCCTAAAAGTGGGAAGATTTCTTACATTTAGCTGAATTTTCCTATAATAACAGCTATCAATCCTCCATCAAAATAAGTCTGTTTGAGGCACTGTATGGAAGGAAGTGTCGTACCCCTTTAAGCTGGAGTCAGCCAGAAGACAAACTGATGTTGGGACCCGATGCTTTACAAGAAATGGAAGGAATAGTCAAACAGAGACAAAAGAACATCAAGACAGCACAAGATCGCCAGAAGAGTTATGCAGATCAGAAAAGAGTGCATAGAGAATTTAAAGTTGGGGAGCATGTATATTTGCGTATTAAACCCAAAAAGAGCACCCTTTATGCTGGGAGTTGTGCAAAATTGGCCCCTAGATACTGTGGTCCATTTGAAATATTAGAAAGGGTGGGACCAGTGGCTTACAAGCTAGCCTTACCACCCCATGTTAGATTTCATGATGTATTTCATGTTTCATTGTTAAAAAGATATGTGCATGATGCTTCTCACATAGTTGATTGGAATGTTGTGCAGGTGGAACCAGAAGGGGAGTTTCTACCAGAACCGCTTCAAATATTGGAGCGGGAAGAAATTGAATTGAGAAGCAAAACGGTAGCCAGAGTAAAGGTGCAGTGGAAGCACTTTACTGCTGAAGAAGCTACCTGGGAACGAGAGACTGAAATGATGGAAAAATATCCATTTTTATTTGCAAAATAAACTCTATTAGTTGAATAACAACACCGAGGACGGTGCTTATTTTCAGAGGGGGAATATGTAACACCCCCAATTCATGTGATTTCATTTTAAAGTTAGATACTTGAACTATACATCCTAAAAGGAGTGGACCCCAAAGGATGATTATTTTGTGAATGTAATTAAACATTTAGTTGAGGAAATGAATAAATTATTGTGGTGCAAATTGACCAAAAATGAGATCATGAGATCACTTGCTAAATCTTTGAGGATGGATGATGCAAATATTTCCCCACAATCTTTCAAAAATCCATGAAAGATAGTAAGTTTTAAATTTAGATTTTGAGGAAAAATCTGAATTTCCCCAATGATGAGGAATGTAGTTGGGAAGAGGTAAAAAGCTGGAAAAGCTGAGGAAAAGCATAAAACAGCTTTAAAGAATCCGTAAATGGGAAGCCTAGGCAAACAGGAAGAAAAGCATCCTGATATTCTGGACGCAGAATTAGAAACAGGCTTTGGGGAGTAAAAGCTTAAATAAGCTGCACTAGAACAGATTGAGGTTAGTCTGTTCTAGGAGAATGATCTCAGCTCGGGGGTGAGTCCTGGGAGACAGAAGGATTCTAAGGTTGGGAGGTTGGTCATTTGCAAGAGTGGTATGTTCCTAATTTTACAGATGTTTTACTTCATATAGTATGAATTGGCTACATATAAAACTTCATTGTATACTAGAACATAAATTCTACATTTAACTGAGTTGTTTATAAGAAAATTATCCTTCCCACTCTGTATGGTTGTAGAATTCAATCTGTGAAGTAGAATTCCACAGAGTCTCTAAACCAGTGATTGGTTTAAATCTGCGGGTAATTATCTTTTCATAGAAGAAGAATCAATAACTGAACTTTAATCTGCTTCTGTTTCTTATAATGATTTTATTATCTGCATATATGTGCATGAAAATCTGAAATTCCTATTGTATATTGGAAAGCAATAATAAAAGACTTGCAATTTACCATGTGCATGAGAGAATGACAGGATAGATTTTATGAATCTGGGGACAGAGTACAAGTGCTTTGGTGGGGTCAATTAAACTTTATTGACTTCTAAATTTTAGTCTAGAGGAAATTTTCCTGTAAAACTTGGAGTAACCAGAATTAATGCCATTAGAGTTCTGAAACAAAACAAACTTCAGGAAGATGCTACTAGACCATAGAACATAAGCCAGATTTTAAACTTGTTTATGCAACAAAGAATCTATGATGCACCAATACCACAACAAACTATTTATGCACACCAAGAGATATATGGTAGTGGGTGAACAGTTAATCTTTTACTAGATTATTTGAAATATGGCAACTCTAGTTAAGAAACCTGTATAAACCTCTGTATATAAATGAGAGTTAAAAAGCTGCCAGGTATTGACTTAATATTTTAAGTTATCTGTCCTAGAGTTTCCACAGAAATATGAGGGAAATCTAGATAAGAGTATTTGTAAATATTATGCAGCATAAAACATTTTAGGATCTTATACACTGTCACGGTTGTCCAATTAAATTCAAAGAAAAATTTACCATTATTAAAGGAACTGCTAACATATGGTTGCACAGTGCCTATATATGCATGCTAAATCAGCATATTAAAATAAATAAAACTTCGTTGACATCATTTAAATCTTCATGGGATATCAGTCATAGACAAACATTAATATACTCCTTTAGCATTTAGAGAATAAGTATGTTCTGAGTTGATAAGCATTAACTCAAAGAAAATAAAAATAAAAGAGACTTCTCTGCATAATAGATTCGAACAAAAAGGGAGGAGTCAGAGGAAAAACCCAACCAAAGGAACACGAAGCAAGATGCAAATATTCAGATGACTCCGTTCAGAATTAATGTTAACTCATCCTGAAACGAGGAAGTACGCATATCAACAGTAGAAATGAGTGCCAATTTAGAATAGAAATTCCATGAGTCACTTCCGAGATTCAGTTCGCCCTTAGTCAACTGAGTTCAGAAATAAACACGCACAGAAGAAACGAAACTGAGCGAGCTTAGTCGCAACGTTCAGCGTGGAACCCATAATGGGTAAACGCCGCTACACCAACCACATGACCGCGGCTATAAGAATAAAAAACAAATTTAAATACTTTCTATAGCAACATGAGAGAATCCGTGCGAAGATCGTTGGAAAAATTGGAGAACCTGTACAATAACGAACGAAGGAAATAAGTCGAATGAAGTCGTCAGAAACAATGAAAACGATTGTAACCCCTTCGACCATAGCAGACTTTATATACCTGCAAGGAACAGAGAATATTTCTATTAGAAAATTTTAGATCCACAATAGAAAGTGTCCACCGAACGATGAAAAAAAAACGAAGTATACTGTATACCTGGGGTAGCACGAGAATCACCAGATCAATACTCCCTGGAACGAACACAGCGAGAAGAGGAGAGTTAAATGCAATTGCGCATGATAAAATATAAGCCAACCCTTACAAACTTTGAGTTGCGCTTCAAACTTGATGGCTACCTTGTCATGACAAGAGTGGACCAGGCTGTTCGCCTTCATACGAAAGCCCTATTCTCCATCGTGAGTTCTGTAAGAACACCCAAGTCGTTGGGGTTAATAGAACATTTTATTCGGAAAATAGGAGCAAATGGCAATGGTATTAGCCGAACCATATACTCTTTCTGAGTTCTCCATTCAACCCACAGCAAACGAAATGTGTAAGAGGGAGAGAAGAAAACCATTGATTAAAAATGATAATACCTATTTCGCTGTAGCAGTATTGTGAATAGTTTCAGGAATGCCATCGTGAGGATTCCACTCCTATACGATTGCAGTAGACTGAAACCAGAACTGAGGAAACAAGCCGAGTAGCATCGTTCACTGAAATTGCTCCATAACAGAACGAAGAGTTAATAAGCACTACTCACAGAATCAATAGCCAGATGAAAAACAAAACTTACTTACTATGATCAAATGAACGAGCGCTTGGTAGAAACCCTCGACGATTGCCATCCTGTGAAAAAATAGTCCAGAGAGAAACGACGAACACCACCAGAGCAAAATGAAGTTCTGGAACGAAAAAGACAGGAACTAATAACGGAGTAGGAAACCCTAACTCTATTAAAATCGAGTCGTCCACGTGTATGGATCATAGTATGAATGAACTCGGCTGGGGATTTGCGTTTGAGTAAATTTAAGGGAGAGTACATCCAATGATCCCGAGAGGGATTGTAACATTAAACTCATACATAGCGTGATCTGAACGAAACATTAATCAAACCCAAGGGGAATATTTTAAATTATTTATTCAAACCCATTGTACACCAAATCGCATGATGGGTATCCAAAGTTCAGACTCGTAGTACTTCGCATCAATCAAAATTTATGGAAAAACAAGAAATTGAATGCAGGTAGGTCACAGCGTCCCGTTTGCTAAATCGATATTCAAACCCTACTCTATGGGTCAGAAATTATCAGTCATATACGAATAAAATACAAGCATATCAAGTTGAGTAATACGTGGCTTGGGCCAAACTTCGACCTATGATAAATCATGAAAGGGTCGAGCTATGTTTATCGATCACATTTGATTTAAAAATAAAATGAGTGGTTTGACTTTATAATGTACAAAGTTCAAGACCTCGATTTAATCCTATATAACGTCCAATGGTTAAATAAAATGGGAAAACATTAGTGTAGAGGGGTTATATGAGAATCATCATATGATTAGTTGCTTCTAAGAATAAGTAAAATGGGATGAAACACAATGATAAATGTATGTAGTTAACATTGTCAATGTGTTAGAAGTTTACTATTTAATTTTATGTCTATCCTCCAAAGGAAGGAGATGGAAGTGTAAAAGTAAAGATGAACCAAGTTAAATTTCACCTGCGAAAAAAAAAAATATTCGAGTATCAGAGAGGGATATGTGACATTTGCTCCCATAATGGTTTCCACATAGAAAGATAGTGTTCTCATGTGTTGATGTGATAATTATTACTTGATGCAGAAATTTATTCAATTCTATAATGCATTATATTTATTGTTGCACTATTATAGATTTAGTTGTAAATGAAATGATTTTGAAATTTTGAAATAGAAACTACATTGATCCAACCATCTTGATAGTCTAATATCCAAGTCCATCTCATCTATGTTGCATTGCAAAATAAAAGGAGGAGAAGCAAGTGAAGGCTAAAGACAAAGCAGAGTTATTGGTGCTTGTTGATCCTAAAATAAATCTCCACCTTCCAAATCCTTCACACCAACTTAAAGTTCATTCTTCCATTGGGGTGTCATCAGTAGGAGAACCTTCTACGTGCCTGCAATTGCACCTCAATGCCCACCCAATGCTCCAACTCCTGGATGTTGCACTACAAATTCAAAGGAGCCTAACAACAAGGAGTAGTTAAGTAGGGATTATGGGAACTCCATTCATGCTAAGACAAACGTGTGAGCACATCATTCTAACATATTAGTCGAGGTAGACCAATTTTAGGATTAAGTATCTTCTCACACTCAATGCTTTAAATCTACCAAGGAAGTAATTGGCTCTTGAACCAAGGACAGTTTCTCACACCACAAAGAGCCCCTCCCTCTATGCATACATATTGATGTTGCTCGTGGGCCCCTATTTCTTTCTTTTGTGCAAGTACACTATGTTTGTAATCATTGGAAACAATAAATGTCATTGTATGTATATCGTTCCACCATTTCATAACATTAATTAAAATTGTATGAAATCTTTTAGCAACGCATAAAATCATTTATATTACTTCTTTTTTTAATTGATCACTTTTGGTTGATAGTCCTGGTGGACATAATCTAAAATATTTAATTATCGTTACTTATCATCAATCCTATCACCATATATTCATTCCATCGCATTAAAAAAAATTGATACTTATAGGTTTTATAATGGTCTACGAGGAATATAGTAGCAAGGAAAATTTAATGTAGAATGATATCCGAAGATAAAGTTGTATTCAATTTTTAAGAACACATTTTAGAGGCTTGAGTTGATGTGAATGGAGGCTAATAATAGAGAGAGTGTAAAGGTCATGAATTATGTTCAATTCTTTCATAATAATAATATAATGTTCATTCTTGCACTAGTGCATCAACAACAAGATGACATCATATCCATCCACCACTGTAATGAATGACATCATATCCCTCCCATCGCCTTAACGAAAAATAATACTTATTGAATTTATAATTTTCTATCACGAGGAGATTAGCCAATGAAATATATAATGTATAATGATATTTTAAGATAAAGTTGTATTGAATTTTTTAGAATAATCCTTAGTGGATTTTGTGCATGTGAATGCTAGTCACTAATAGAGATGGTGTAGAGGTCATGAATTATGTAATGTTATAATAGTAAGCATAATATTATATAAAGAATGAATTCATATATTTGACTCACAATACTTAGATACACTATAGTTTAAACATTGTACAAACAAATTATACATGCTCTTTTTATGTGCTGTAAAAAATAAGATTTCCACTAATATATATATATATCATGGGAACATGAAAAAATTCATTCAAGATCCAAATTTTTTCTCAATTTGTTTATAGAAATATTCACATCATGACATGTAGTAGAGATGAATAATAAGGATTTATGTGTGGAGGTCAAGGTTATCGTCACTTTAAGCATAAAATAACCATGTTTATTTCTTTGTTCTAACAACAAAAAAATGTTCCTAAAATTATAAAATATCCACAAATGAAATAGTACATAACAATAAAGTCACAACTTGAGTAAGCTAGAATGAGGAAGAAAAATTAAGAAAATTTATTTGTTATTTGAGAGTGACTTGAGCTATTCTTATGACAAAATCGAGTTCGATATATGGTTGGGTAAGATATAATGGGCAAGAAAAATTAAGAAAATTGATTTGTTATGTGTCAGTGAATTAATTTATTCTTATGAGAGAATTGAGATTGATATATGCTTGACATTTGTTTATTAGTCATGCAAAACTTTTGTCACTTAAAATAAAATATTCTGGATTTTTACGCTGGTTAATGTGATTAATGGTGTTTGATCTTATAATTTTGTTATCCATATTGATATTGAAATTATTTAAGATTAATAACATCATGAAATTATGGTTACTAGTGATTAAAAGAAAAGGTCACTACAAATCAAAACCCAATCATTGAAACACTAGTCAATATTGAATAATGATTTTTATCATTTCAACCTCTATATTTAATTTTGGTTATTAAATAAAACAACTCTCATCACCATTTATATAAGAGAATAGCATAACATTATACTAAAAATAGAAAGCCCCCTCCCCCCCTGCTTCCCCCCCTTCCCTGTCACAATAATGATATGAATTGTATGGAGAGTGGGTTTTGAAGCGCTTCTTATAATCTTACATAGATCTCTACGAACAAGCCCATGAAGAAAAGTATATCGATGGCCTCAAGTAATGATCATGGATAAATGATTATAACTAGCAAAAGCAACACATACAACTCACAATAACATTTGGTAAACTGAACAACAAACAAAAAAACATTATTATTTTGGGTTTGTGGAAAAATCTGAAAACCCAAGCGTAGAAAACATGTTGCTATCCCATGAAAAAAATAAGGATCAAAAGTTGTTGATATAACATCTAACAAAACTAAAATCTCACATTCTTGATAGTGTTCCTTCCTGAACTTTTGCGAGAATAGATGGCAAGCATCCATGCTCATATCTATTGTTTTTTCCAAAGCCACAAATACAAGAATGTTTACATACGATTAACATGTCTCATGGATATTTGTATAATGGGCTTACTATATTGACGTTCTCCTTGAATAATAAAACTCATCACAATGTCCCTGTAAACAAGATAGGTCAACTAGATGAAAGAAACCTATCCACTGTTGTGAGGACTTGCAACATGAGAATTAAGGGATGAGCACCTTGATCTTCCATTACCCTTGTCAATCAGAAAATTTCCTCCCTTTTGGGAAATGATCATTGATTCTCCAAGCAATATCCCATTATGCATGACAACCAATCCACAATCCTTTCCCACAAGCTGAAATCTGGATCCCAAACAATCACTTCCTCCATGTTTTCTCCAAGCTTCCAGTCAAGCTCATGGCATCAACTACCTTCTCCCATATGCCATGGTCTAAGGATAAACCAAGCTTTAGCGTTTCAGCAACTAACCCTATCTGTACCAATTGAAGGAACAAAAGGAGTTGCCATTGATGCAATTGTAACACCCCCAATTTATGTGTTTAAATTTCAAACTGGACATTTGAACTTTAGTCCTAAGGGGAGTGGACCCCAAAGGATAAGTATTTTGTGAATGTAATTAAATATTTAATTTGAGGAAATGAATAAAATGATTGTGTTCAGATTGACCAAAATGAGATTTATGAGATCATTTTCTAAATCCATGAGGATGGATAAGGCAACTATTCCCCATAATCTTTCAAAAATCCTTGAAAGAAATTATTCTAATTTAGATTTTTGAGGAAGAATATAAATTTCCCCAATGATGAGGAAAGTAGTTGGGAAGAGGTAAAAAGCTGGAAAAGCTGAGGAAAGCATAAAACAGCTTTAAAGAATCCCAAAAATGGGAAGCCTAGGCAAACAGCAAGAAAAACATCCTGATATTCTGGACACAGAATTAGAAACGGGCTTTGGGGGAACATAGCTTAAATAAGCTGCTCCTAAACAGATTAGAGGCTGATCTATTCTAGGAGGTGATCTTAGCTAGGGGGTGAGTTCTGGGAGACAGAAGGACTCTAAGGTTGGGACGTTGGTCGACTGCATGAGTGGTATGTCTCTAAGTTGCATTGTGGTTTTTTCTTACTGTGGTATGAATTGGCTAAATATAAAAAAAATTTGATTTATAGGGTATTAGATTTATTAGTACTACCTTTAACAAAATTTAATCATAAGGCATTCACCCTTATAATTCTGTATGGTGGTAGAGAAAAATTCTGTAGAGTAGAATCCAACAGAAAGTCTAAACCAAGGTTGGTTTAAATATGACGATACATATCCTCTACAGATAATTTACTGTAAATTTCTTCTGTTCTATTAGCCCTAATTGTGAACATGAGTAGGTGAATTAAAGAGAAATTCTCCAAAGTCTCTGAACAAATCCTTAAGGTAAAAGCTGGAGATTTCTACTGTCTCATGAAGCACAAACTTGTAACTTTAATCTGTTTCTATGAAAAATGGAGCAGAGAGAAAGTAAATGCATAGAGTGCAGAATTAATTATTAAGTAAAGAGCAGAAAGGTATAATATTTTCCACAGTTATACACATTAACAATTAATATAACTACTATTTCCCTTAAGCAAGATTAAATGGAAGAGTAGAAAACCTTAATGTTGTAACAAGTAATTAAGTAGCAAGGGAATGAATCCCAAAACATGACCAGTTCTACAGAAATACCTAGAACTAGAGAGCTATGTATGCAAGAGATGTGAATAGCTATAAGAAAATGAAAATAAGATCCAAATAGAAATATATAACATGCAAAACAACAAGAGTATTGAAACCTACTAGAATATAGTCCTGGTATTTCCTACATATTTATTTTATATATATATGAGAATGGATACACAAATCTATGCATGCAATTATATGTATAGACAGATCTTAGTAAAGTAATTTCAGTTTAAACATGAGTAGAGGAAGAGTGCTAGCTCATGATAACTAGATATAGTACAAGTTAAACTTATCTAGCTATAGAAATCAATATATAGGTACATCAAAAGAAAAATTAAAATGGAATATAACTCTCCAGAAATCTTGAGAGTCTCTTATACAAGTCATGCAAACCATAAATATCTAAGAAATCTTGTACAATTAAACAATATTAGCTCTACAGAGAATTATATTAGATACAGTCACTGCTATGATAAGTATAGTAAACGAAGAAAAATTCCATTATGTTAAATCATATACACGAATCACTCCATGCGAAGAAGCAGGAGGCAGTCCATACAAAATTAAGCTGTAGCTTCGTTGGAATTATGGCAACATAAAAATATAAGTGAGTATATATATACAAAAGTCGAAATACACTATATAAGAGCCTGAGCCTATAAGGCTAGAGTCTGAGAACCGAAACCCTTATCCCAATAAAAACAAAATTAAAAGAGCGCCAACATACGAATGAAACATCTTAACAATCTGACTCTGACAAAGTCTCGTTCTTCAACGAACACTGTGTAAAATCATAAGAGAGAAATGATTCTACATCAGACAAAATAACGTAACTAGAAGGTGACAGTATTCCCATAGGCATACCGACCTGAAACGCCAAGGAAGACGAGGTTAAAATCCATAGAAATGGAAGGGCTCATAACTGCTTTCAAAGGCATACGAATGAATCTGCGTTACCTGTGGAAAAACCAAGTCAAGATAGAAATTAGTTAATAGCGTCCTTGCTAGAAAAACGTTCAAATGGAGAAAATGCTCATAAAAACGAAGCGTTACCTGTGAACCAAGATTCTCAGTTCCTACGAGCTCTCTGAAATCAAAAAAATTGTAAACAGAGGATCTATTAAATTGAAACTCTATAGGATAATAATAGAAGGAAATAAACATATATGTACAGATAAGAGGAAAATCGAACCTCACAATGTCTGAGTGAATGGCTGTCGTTCTCCTGAAGCGAAGCGAAGCAAGTAAATTGGGACGCTACACAGTATTAACAAAATAAATTAGTTATCATTCAATGAAATCGACAGAGGAGCAATGTCGACGAAAAAATCGGAAATGGAATACAACGAAAATTTTGCACAGAGGGTATAACCACAATCTCCAGAACGAAACACATTCATCTTATTGACGTTCAAAGACTTCCTCAAAATCGAAGTATGGGAAGTTTTGAGCGACGAGCCTGATCTTTAAAGCATAAAATGAAAAAAAAAAAACGAAGGTATAAACGATTACCCAGTAGCGTCGCAGTGGAGTCGGTAAGCCACAAATATCCTTCGTAAACTGAGGTAAGTAAATCCCCTGAAGAGCAAAGACTATTCAGGTGAAGAGATACAAAACAAATGATGAACGCGAAAAACTGTCTCTACACAATATCAAGGGTTTATATAATTATTCAAAAGACCCCAGAAAACCTAATACGACAAGATCGCCACCGTCCACTTGTCAAAATCATAAGAGCCAAGCCACGGATCGAGGGTGGGCGAGTGCAATTAAACCAGTCGTATAACATTAATTGTTCCAAGATACGAAACAAATTTCATGCATCCTGTTCGTATACAGAAGAGCGCCATTGTAAGCCGAGTAAGCTAGAATGGTAATACCATATCGACGTGGATCTACCACGTGAATGAAAGAATGGGACGGAAACCAGTATAAACCCTCCAACGCAACCATACGTATCATCAAATCTGACGTGGAGAAGACTTATCCTGTCGCAATGAACAAAGTACCTCAAATCGAGTTGAACTACATGCTCTACGTGTAAATCGATAACGTAATCAAGTTTCACATTAAAATTTGATCTGAAATCTCATGTACAATGATATGCTATCATATCAACGCAGATGTGAAAACAATTATGAATGCCACCTCATCTAACCGCCAAACACATAAGAGGAGCCAGTCATATAATAGTATGTACCTTGCATTCAATTATAATCACTACCAAAGGGATATACATATACGTATTGGGAAAAGCGAGGATATGTAGATTTGAAAGGGGTCCAGAAATGCTTGTTGGCATAACCAACTTAAACCCACCGTATATAATGCATGAGAAAGGACCGGATGGCCAAGAGCTAATAGACATCCAAGTAAAGGTTAACTATAAGTGCTATATGCGACCTCATAGAAAATAAAATGATATAACTTCACTCCATACTTGGAGTTAGAATAACATAAAACAAGTAAAGAGGAAGTTAATAGAGATTTATTGGGGTTATGGTGTTATGATGAATTGAATCATGTTTAGAAAATTAGGATTTCATGGTAAATCGATGCTAAAAGCATGAAATGTTTGGAGAAAAAAAAAAAAAAATTGTGTAAATAGGAGGTGTGACAAATGGTATCAAAGCCCAAGTTATAAAACTGGGCCAGTGACATTGTGCTCACTGTTGCTGTGTGCTCACTGTATAAAATTATTTCTGTGACCAAAAAAATAAAAAATAAAAAATAAAAATTTATTTCACTGATCTGTGTTATGTAGTGTACAGCGGTGCTGAAATGGCAGAAGGTGACGAAATTTATGTTGATCTGCATGATGATGAAAATGCACCAGATCCCAATGCGCCCATGATGGCTATGTTGTGGGAGTTGCAACAAGAATTGGCTGAGATAAAAAGCCAGAATGACACATTGTCATTAGCCAGTGAGGAGCAGGAAAAGCTCATCAGAGAATTAACTTCGCGGAACAGCCAGGAAGGTGAAGGTTCCGGAAAGAGGAAAAATGATGATTCTGATGAGGAAGGTTCTATTAGGCATCAGAATAAGCAGAAAAAGGAATTACAAGGGGAATTCTGGAAAATCAAGCCTCCCTCCTATGATGGGGAGAAGGAGGAAGGTGTTGAAGCCTGGTTGTTGAATATGATTAAGTATTTCCAGGTTTATGAATATGAAAGCAATTTGAAGGCCAGATTAGCTGTCTACCAGCTACCAGGTAAGGCTACCTTATGGTGGGAGGAGACAAAAATGGTGCATGCCATTGATGAAAAGACAGCTACCTAGGAAGATTTCCAGGTTAAGTTCAAAAATCACTACTTGAATGAGCGTTACTATGATGACAAAGAAAAGGAATTCCATGAACTTAGACTGGGATAGATCACTATCGATGAGTTTGTTACTAAGTTTACCAATCTGCTGAGATATGTACCCTAAATAAGGGAAGAAAAGGAAAAAGTACAAAGGTTTCTGAATTGTTTGCCTGCTGTATACAAAGAGAAAATCGAGTTTGACAACCCAAAAACAATGAACGAAGCTATTAGAAAAGCCCGATTATGTTACCAACAGTTCAAAGGAAGAACTGAACAGGGGAAAAGCTGGGTAAATAAGAATGATTTCAAAGGGAGGAAGCAGAAACCAGCCTATTTGAAGAATTCTGGCAGAGATCATCAGCGAAAAAAGTTTAATAAACCCAAAAAAAGTCAAACTGCTCAGTCCCAAGTGGCTTCTAAACAAATATATGGAGACAGTAAAAAGGAAGGAACAGTCAGAATGAAGGAACCCTTGAAATGTTGGGGTTGTGGAGAACCCCATCTTTTGAGGGATTGTCCTCATCGAAATATTCAGATGATTATGAGAGATCGGGAAGCCACAATAGTGAATGACATAGCTAGAAATATACCAACTATCAGTGCCGCCTTGGAAAATCGATAAGCAGAACATCAAGCTACCATGGTGGAAATAGAGGGTAAGATTGTTGACCTAGCTGTTACTGTTCTGATTGATCCGGGTGCTTCTTTGAGTTACATTAGTCCAAATACTGTAGAAAAATGTAACCTAAAAGCTGAAAAATTTCAGCAGTCATGGTTGGTACAGCTGGCCACTAGAACTAAGAGAAAGGTAACACATAAACTGTCCCGAACAGAAATCAAATTGAATGATTTCCCAACAGAAGTAAATTTGAACATCCTGCCCTTAGGTTCATATGACCTACTGATAGGAATGGACTGGCTGGAAAAGAATAAAGCTCTGATGAATCGCTAGGATAAGACTTTGCATTGTGTAGATGAGGAAGGGAAACCTTTTATTCTCAAAGGAAGACCAAAACCTATCTCTGTAAGACAAATATCAACACTGTAATTAAAAATAACAGCTAGGAAAGGATATCAGGTTTATGTAGTCCATGTGGAGGAAGTGGAATAGAAAACTGAAGAAAATCTGCTCGATGTATTACCAGTAATAAAGGAATTTAAGGAAGTTTTTCCAGATGAGATCCCTCATCTCCCCCCCAAAAGAGAGATTGATTTTTAAATCGATCTAGTGCCCGGAGCAGTACCTGTTTCCCGAGCCCCTTATCGAATGAGTCCCCCTAAACTTATGGAACTGAAAATGCAATTGCAAGAACTGTTAGATAAAGGGTATATCAGACCGAGTGTGTCTCCTTGGGGAGCACTGGTGCTGTTCGTGAAAAAGAAAGATGGCACTTTTCGGATGTGCATTGATTATCGCCAACTGAACAAGTTTACCATTAAAAATAGATACCCTTTGCCTCGAATTGATGATCTTTTTGATCAAGTGAGAGGAGCTTCAGTCTTTTCGAAGATTGACTTAAGAACTGGTTATCACCAGCTCATAATCAAGGAAGAAGAAATCAGCAAAACAACATTTCGAACCAGCTATGGTTACTATGAATTTGTAGCGAACCAGGTATGGTTACTATGAATTTGTAGTCCTACCTTTTGGATTGACAAATGCCCCTCCCACATTTATGTGCCTAATGAACAGTGTGTTAAACAAGTACTTGGATAAATTTATCCTTGTGTTCATAGATGATATCTTAGTCTACTCCAAAAGTGAGGAGGAACATAAAGAACACTTGAGGATAGTATTGCAAACTCTAAAAGAAAATCAGCTATATGCCAAGTTTATCAAATGTGAATTTTATAAAGATAAGATCCAATATTTGGGTCATATTATTTCTGAACAAGGCCTTGATGTTGACCCTTAGAAGATAAAGGCTATAAAAGAATGGTCTCTCCCAACAGATTTTTCAGTAGTGAGATCATTCATGGGAATGGCTGGCTATTATCACAGATTTGTGGAGAGGTTTTCTGCCATAGCACATCCCATCATGTCATTACAAAGGAAATGTGTCAAATTTGAGTGGACTGAAAAATGCCAAAACAGTTTTGACCAATTAAAAATGAAACTTACTACAGCCCCCACACTGAATATTGCAGATCCTGACAAAGAATTTGTCGTATGTACAGATGCCTGTAGAGAGGGGTTGGGAGGAGTTCTCTTGCAGGAGATTTCAGTTATTGCATATGAATCTAGGAAATTGAAGATACATGAACATAATTATAGTGCTTATGATTTAGAATTAGCTGTTGTTATCCATGCTTTGAAAATGTGGCGACACTATCTCCTTGGAAAGAAATTTACGTTGATGACAGATCATATTAGTCTCAAATATTTCTTTTCCCAAACTAATTTGAATGCTAGACAAGCCAGATGGCTGTCTTTTCTAAGTGAATTTGACATGGACGTAAAACATATCAGAGGGAAAGAAAATAAAATTGTTGATGCATTGAGTAGAAATGCTTGTCAGAATATCAATAGTATTGGAAGTAGTGCGCAGATCGATGTGGAAGAATTGGTGGAAAAGGCAGCAAACCAAGATCCAAATTATGAAACACTCTTGGAAAAAATTCAGAAAAAGGAGAAAACTGATTTCACTCAAAACAAAAAGGGGCTAATTTGCTATAAGAACAGATTGTATATTCCCAATGTGGAGTCCTTAAAAAGAGAAATTTTGGATGAATATCACAAACAGCCATATGCAAGACATCCCAGATATCGGAAAATGTTAACAGCCCTGAAAAAGAAGTTATTCTGGCCAGGAATGAAGAGAGATGTAGCAGAATATTTAAGTAGATGCATGGAATGTCAACTAGTCAAAGTTGAGCATCAGCATCTGGCGGGTCTTTTAAACCCTTTACCGATTGCAGAATGGAAGTGGGACACCGTTTCCATTTATTTCATAACAGGATTAACCAAAACCAAACATCAACATGATTCAGTAATGGTGGTAGTGGACACTTTAACAAAAGCTGCACATTTTATACCAGTGAAATCTACCTTTGGGACAACTCAAGTAGCAAATGTGTTTATGAAGGAAGTAGTAAGACTTCACGGGGTTCCAAAGATGATTATTTCTGACCGAGATGCTAAGTTTACAACAACTTTTTGGAAGGGACTATTTGGAGGGATGGGTACTAAATTGAATTTTAGTACTGCTTACCACCCTCAGACAGATGGCCAATTGGAAAGAACTAATCAAATTTTAGAGGACATGCTGAAAATGTATGTGATGGATATACCGTCAAAGTGGGAAGATTATTTGCACTTAGCTGAATTTTCCTATACAATGCCTACTGTACTGAGGGGTCACATGTAACACCCCCAATTTATGTGTTTAAATTTCAAAAACTGGACATTTGAACTTTAGTCCTAAGGGGAGGGGACCCCAAAGGATAAGTATTTTTGTGAATGTAATTAAATATTTAATTTGAGGAAATGAATAAAATGATGGTGTGCAGATTGACCAAAATGAGATTTATGAGATCACTTGCTAAATCCATGAGGATGGATAAGGAAACTAATCCCCAGAATCTTTCAAAAATCCTTGAAAGAAATTACACTTAATTTAGATTTTTGAGGAAGAATCTAAATTTCCCCAATGATGAGGAAAGTAGTTGGGAAGAGGTAAAAAGCTGGAAAAGCTGAGGAAAGCATAAAAATAGCTTTAAAGAATCCCAAAAATGGGAAGCCTAGGAAAACAGGAAGAAAAGCATCCTGATATTCTCGACGCAGAATTAGAAGCAGGCTTTGGGGGAAAATAGCTTAAATAAGCTGCTCCTAAATAGATTAGAGGCTGATCTGTTCTAGGAGGTGATCTTAGCTCGGGGGTGAGTTCTGGGAGACAGAAGGACTCTAAGGTTGGGAGGTTGGTCGACTGCATGAGTGGTATGTCTCTAAGTTGCATTGTGGTTTTTTCTTACTGTGGTATGAATTGGCTACATATAAAAAAAAAATGATTTATAGGGTATTAGATTTATTAGTACAACCTTTAACAGAATTTAATCATAAGGCATTCACCCTTATAATTCTATATGGTGGTAGAGAAAAATTATGTAGAGTAGAATCCAACAGAAAGTCTAAACCAAGGTTGGTTTAAATATGAGGATACATATCCTCTACAGATAATTTACTGTAAATTTCTTCTGTTCTATTAGCCCTAATTGTGAACATGAGTAGGTAAATTAAAGAGAAATTCTCCAAAGTCTCTAAACAAATCCTTAAGGTAAAAGCTGGAGATTTCTACTGTCTCATGAAGCACAAACTTGTAAGTTTAATCTGTTTCTGTGAAAAATGGAGCAGAGAGAAAGTAAATGCATAGAGTGCAGAATTAATTATTAAGTAAAGAGCAGAAAGGTATAATATTTTCCACAGTTATACACATTAACAGTTAATATAACTACTATTTCCCTTAACCAAGATTAAATGGAACAGTAGAAAACCTTAATGCTGTAACAAGTAATTAAGTAGCAAGGGAATGAATCCCAAAACATGACCAGTTCTACAGAAATACCTAGAACCAGAGAGCTATGTATGCAAGAGATGTGAATAGCTATAAGAAAATGAAAAGAAGATCCAAATAGAAATATATAACATGGAAAACAAGAAGAGCATTGAAACCTACTAGAATATAGTCCTGGTATTTCCTACATATTTATTTTATATATATATGAGAATGGATACACAAATATATGCATGCAATTATATTTATAGACAGATATTAGTAAAGTAATTTCAGTTTAAACATGAGTAGAGGAAGAGTGCTAGCTCATGATAACTAGATATAGTACAAGTTAAACTTATCTAGCTATAGAAATCAATATACAGGTACATCAAAAGAAAAATTAAAATGGAATATAACTCTCCAGAAATCTTGAGAGTCTCTTATACAAGTCATGCAAACCATAAATATCTGAGAAATCTTGTACAATTGAACAATATTAGCTCTACAGAGAATTATATCAGATACAGTCACTGTTATGATAAGTATAGTAAACGAAGAAAAATTCCATTATGTTAAATTGTATACACGAATCACTCCATGCGAAGAAGCAGGAGGCAGACCATACAAAATTAAGCTGTAGCTTCGTTGGAATTATGGCAACATAAAAATATAAGTGACTATATATATACAAAAGTCGCAATACACTCTATAAGAGTCTGAGCCTATAAGGCTAGAGTCTAAGAACCGAAACCCTTATCCCAATAAAAAAAAAATTAAAAGAGCGCCAACATATGAATGAAACATATTAACAATCTGACTCTGACAGAGTCTCGTTCTTCAACGAACACTGTGTAAAATCATAAGAGAGAAATGATTCTACATCAGACGAAATAACGCAACGAGAAGGTGACAGTATTCCCACAGGCATACCGACCTGAAACGCCAAGGAAGACGAGGTTAACATCCAAAGAAATGGAAGGGCTCATAACTGCTTTCAAAGGCATACGAATGAATCTAAGTTACCTGTGGAAAAACCAAGTCAAGATAGAAATTAGTTAATAGCGTCATTGCTAGAAAAATGTTCAAATGGAGAAAATGCTCATAAAAACGAGGCGTTACCTGTGAACCAAGATTCTCGGTTCCTACGAGCTCTCTGAAATAAAAAAAGTTGTAAACAGAGGATCGATTAAATTGAAACTCTATAGGATAATAATAGAAGGAAATAAACATATATGTACAGATAGGAGAAAAATCGAACCTCACAACATCCGAGTGAATGGCTGTCGTTCTCCTGAAGCGAAGCGAAGCAACTAAATTGGGACACTACACAGTATTAAAAAAATAAATTAGTTATCATTCAATGAAATCGACAGAGGAGTAATGTCGACAAAAAAATCGGAAATGGAATACAACGAAAATTTTGCACAGAGGGTATAACCAAAATCTCCAGAACGAAACGCATTCATCTTATTGACGTTCGAAGACTTCCTCAAAATCGAAGTATGGAAAGTTCTGAGCGACGAGGCTGATCTTTAAAGCATAAATGAAAAAAACAAATGAAGGTATAAATGATTACCCAGTAGTGTCGCAGTGGAGTCAGTAAGCCACAAATCTCCTTCGTAAACTGAGGTAATTAAACCCCCTGAAGAGCAAAGACCTTGCAGGTGAAGAGATACACAAAAAATGGTGAACGCAGAAAACTCTCTCTACACAATATCAAGGTTTTATATAATTATTCACAAGACCCCAGAAAACCTAATACGATAGGATTGCCACCGTCCACTTGTCAAAATCATAATAGCCAAGCCACGGATCGAGGGTGGGCGAGTGCAATTAAACCAGTCGTATAACATTAATTGTGCCAAGATACGAAACAAATTTCATGCGTCCTATTCGTATACAGAAGAGCGCCATTGTAAGTCGAGTAAGCTCGAATGGTAATACCATATCGATGTGGATCTACCACGTGAACGAAAGAATGGGACAGAAACCAGTATAGACCCTCCAACGCAACCATACGTATCATCAAATCTGACGTGGAGAAGACTTATCCTGTCGCAATGAGCACAGTACCTCAAATCGAGTTGAACTACACACTCTACGTGTAAATCAATAACGT
The DNA here is from genome assembly GCA_034641835.2 of Pinus albicaulis. Lineage (NCBI taxonomy): Eukaryota > Viridiplantae > Streptophyta > Pinopsida > Pinales > Pinaceae > Pinus > Pinus albicaulis. The sequence goes on along the minus strand of CM076574.1, from coordinate 1,145,423,998 downwards.
AATCAAGTTTCACATTAAAATTTGATCTGAAATCTCATGTACAATGATATGCTATCATATCAACGCAGATGTGAAAACAATTATGAATGCCACCTCATCTGTCCGCCAAACGCATAGAAGAGCCATTCATATAATAGTATGTGCATTGAATTAAATTATAATCACTACCAAAGGTAGATACATATACGTAATGGGAAAAATCAAGGATATGTAGATTTGGAAGGGGTCGAGAATGCTCGTAGGAATAACCAACTCAAAACCATCGTATATAATGCATGAGAAAGGACCGAATGGCCAAGAGCAAATAAACATCCAAGTAAAGGTTAACTATAGGTGCTATATGCTACCTTAATAGAAACTAAAATGATATAAATTCACTCTATACTTGGAGTTAGAATAACATAAAATAAGTTAAAGAGGAAGTTAATAGAGAGTTTTTGGGGTTATGGTGTTATGATGCAATGAATCTTGTTTAGAGAATTAGGGTTCATGATAAACCTATGTTAAAAGCATGAAATGCTTGGAGAAGAGAAAAAAAAAAAAAGTTGTGTAAATAAGAGGTGTGACAAGGGAGTAAAAAAATTGTAAGAGGGGGGAAAATCGTCCTGCCTCAATGAATTTGAAATGAAGTACTTAGTGTTTTGACATAGTAGAAGGAAATCACCCAACACACACTTTAGATAAATTATAGTAGGCCTAAAATTTAAAATTCACACTTCATATCAATTGAAGTTGTAATATTAACAGTTATTTATTTTTTCTAAAATTAACCCTTCCTATAAATTGAAACTTTAGTATTGATATTTATTTATTATCTACTTTTCATTTTACATATTATGTATATTTATGAATGTTTGAACATCTTATGATATCATATACAATAAATTTCCATGTTACCTTTTTGATGAAAAGAAACATGGATCAATGTGATCGATGTTTCACAAATCACCTAGAATGAACATGTTTCAATAGAGTTGTTATTAATATAATGATAAAACATTTTTTTACCTCATACAAATCTAACATTGTGTATGTAGTAATATCATCTAGATATTTGTGACCTTTAACTGAAAGGTATTTTTTGGTTTCATTTTTTGCTTATTCAATCCCATGTGAATTTTCACATATTATTCTATACTTTACATTTTTGGGGGGTTTAATTTACTGCAAATGTTAGGCCTATAGTATAAATATATGCATTTGGATTAAGCACACCATTTGTTGGTTTTTTTTGGTCTAGGAAATGCACATCCTATCTATGTAAATGCACACCCTACCTCTGGAAATCCATCCTTATCTTAGTAAATGTACGCCCTACCTTATGAAGTGGATGCGCCACCTTTGAAAATGCACACCCTACCTTAATAAATATATTCCATACCTCAAGAAATGCATTCCTTTCCTTATGAAATGCACATATTACCTCAAGAATGCACATCCTTCTTCAATAAATACAATCCCTATCTTAAGAAATGCACACCCTACCAGAGGAAATGAACAACCTATCTTAAGAATGGACACCAAACTTATTATGCTTCAACAAAATAAAATTTTACAAGTTTTATCTAGACATATTGTTAGTAATTATTATGTACACAATTATCCACTATGATTGAATTAGAACCCACTTATCTTCTAAAATATTCATGGAATTCATTTGCAGATTAATGTTATGTATCCTTATTGTGAGCCATGGTTATACCTTGAAAGCCTTATCAAACCATTTTATGGGGATCTATGAATAGTGAATTTAAGACATTGAATTTCACTTCAATACTAAATATTTTTTAATTACTTATCTAGTTGAAGGCCCAATAGTTGGACCTCCATCACTGTTACAATTTGTTGGTTGCATTTGGAAATATAAAATTTAATTAATCCCAGATATGTTGAAGAATTTAACTAGTGTTACTCTTCATAATTTTACTTCAATCATGATGTAATCTAAGGAAATTTTTTTTATTGACTATTTAAAGCATGGGTTTCATGCTTGGGTCAATGGTTAATAGGTAAAAGCACCCATTGTTTGCTCTAGGATTTTTTTATATTGAATAAAATTCAAAATTATTATATTTTACCCTTCTTGGGTTCCTTATGTCAAGAAAAATATAAATTTTGTATCAAAGAAGAGAGAATTTTAAGGCCTAGAAAATAGGATTCAATTCAATAGAAGAAGGAAAAGAAAATTGTCAAGATAAGAAGACCGAAATTTTGTTGTTTTTCCGTCACATGTGTTATCTTGAAGATAGTTGCAGGGTCGAAGGTGTTAAACAAAATTGAAGCTATAAGAAATAAGAGACACATTTTTTTAATAATATTTTAGTTTAGGGCTTACTTGGTGGATGGATGGAGCTTATTTATATGATAAAAGAATGTTAAATTTGTCTCAATCTAATTTGAATCTACTAGTGGAAGAGTTTGACAGGGTTTTCCCCTTCATACGGGTTTCTCCCTAGTTGGGTGCCTACATATTTTGTTCTCTTGTTGTCTTCGAATATTTTGCACCTGTATTTATTATTAAAATGTAATAGGAAAAGAGAATAAGTAATGACTAATCACAAGAAATTGTCAAGAAGAAGAGAGATCGAACTAATAAGAAGTCATAAATAACATGTCCTTGATTTCTCGGCATGGTATCAGAGCTAAGATTCACATTGAAGGAAATTTAAAAATCACTAACTCATGATAATTATAAATATTACACATTCATCTAAAACCTACAGGTCTAATGTTCAAATATTGAAGAATTCTAAATTCAATACAAGAATCTGAGTTCGAAGGTACAAGAAAGGTACAAGACCGAGAATCACAATAATATAAAGCTCTAAAAGATAGATAAGGATAATAAATATTAAGTACAAATATAATAATTTTTCTCACAATACACAAGTATAAAATTATAAGAATATTACACAAGTTCAAAGGTATATTACTATCATAGAGAGTAGTTGCTTTAATATAAGGACCGGAAAGAGCCATCTGAAGCTATAGTTGAAGAGCCATATGAAGTTATTGTTCATGTGTCCATCCATATATATATATATATATATACATTCATGACAGGTCTGAAACCACCATGCAAATTTTTTTGCCACCTCATAAGGTATGAAATAAAAGTTTCAATGCAAGTGATTAAAGGGTGACCAAATCCAATACTTAAGAGACTAGTTATAGTCAAAATATCTAGTGGAGAGCACCTTGAACAAAGGAACCAAGACCAAGAAACATAGAGTCATTATTAACAATCATTATAAGACCCTAGTAATGTTATATTCGCCTCAAAATCAATGGAGACGACTCCCCAATGAAAAAGGACGAGAATCTGAGTATATATATATATATATATATATATATATATATATATATATATATATATATATATAAGAGGTCCAAGCCTGAATAGTTATATAAAATCCAACCTTGAATGAACTCATGAGTTTGAAATTATAAGAAAATTTTTGAGAAATCTAATTCTGTGAGACATTTAAAGCCCATCCATCTTGTAATTTGAGGAATGTCAAAACAATTTAAGGTCCACAGTCCTTATGAAGAAGTGATCTATGTTAGTGTAAAGAGAAGTCAAAATAAAATGACTTGTAGCAACTTCTACATCTTACTAGAAGTTGAAAATTTGTTATAAATTGTTAAGAAAGATCAATAAATTTATTTAAAATAAGGCAACATTGTATAGAAATATTTGACATTAAATATTTCACTATAGTGAGAAGGAGCATATAGCACCTCGAACCATCTAGTTGAAGAAAAAATTGTAACTCAAGTAAGTATTTTGTATGTTTTGTTAATATAACAATGTGTTTTCAGTTTTCTATAAAGAAAAAGAACCTCAATCGAACATCAAAGTTTAAATATGTGTAATATTGAGGTATGTATGACATTTTTATTTAAAATCAAAGATTTTTTTTTATTTTATTAGGACAGAAAGCTCTTACTGTGTTAAAATTTGTGAATATCTAGGATTGCAAAACATATATAGTATAGAAGGCTCATTTATTTTAGAAACCCTATGCATAGCACTTGTAAGACAATTCCTTGCAAAACAATAATTTAATATTTATTTCTCTTAATACGTTCCTCTTTAGACCTATCAATGGTTTCTAATCCATTATCTAATAGGATAATGAGAAATCTAAATAATAATCACATTATTGTGCTTGTCAATAAACATTACAAAATGGTGTCCTAGTAAATCCAGTTTGATCCTTAAGCACAAGTTCACTCATAAAGAGACGAACCATGAATATATTGACATAATTTAGAGGGAGAACTTCATTAAGGAAAATTTACGATGTTTGTAAAAGTATTAACTCAAGGTATGAATAAATGTTTTTATCATATCTTCTTCTTACAAGGTACAATGATTTCGAAATTTCTTCTATATCACTAACTCTTCTGTGTCAACGCTTTTGAATCATTTAGATTCTTTTTTAAGGTGATTAATATTTATAGTAAACCAACCTTGTTATATTCTCTATCTTTTGTTTAATTTATTCAAACCCTAACCTTTAGTGTTTTCTACAAAGCCCAAACTTTTTTATGCTTAAGGTATGTTGACAATAATAAAGAAACCCTAGTATTATTAGGGTTTGTTGACAAAGTCTAGAAAACATGATCATTAGGGGAATTTTAAGGTATAAAATGGTCCTCCTAAGGAAATTATAAATAATAGTGGAAATAATACAAGCATATTAGATTAAATCATCAATTCTTAGAGGGGAAAAAAAAAAACTTCTTTTTCAACTTGTATTTTCAACTTATCTCCCTATGGGTTTACTCAAATTTTGAGCAGGAACACTTGTTACATGCATAATTTGATTCCTTGTCCAATGAGTACCCATGTTGCATACTTTTGATGGACCCTGCTACATGAAAAATTAGAAATACATGAAAAATCTCATTGCAATCACATTTTTTCATATATTTCTCATTTTTCGTGTAGCAGGGTCCATCTAAAGTATGCAACATGGGTACTCCAGGGATTAAGAATTGAATTTTGCATCCAACGAGTACTCCTGCTCGAAATTTGAGTAGAACATTAAGGACATAAGTTGAAAATACATGTTGAAAAAATAGTTTTACTATTTTATTACTTTTTAATCTTTTTACTTTTTTACCCCAAAAAAAGTGACTCAACCCCCATGGTTGACATCATCATATTGAATCCTATTGGTTCTTATAAATTTTATTTTGGTTGTAAATTTTTCTTAGGAGGCCCATTTTAGACCTAAAAATTCCTCTAATAGATATCCTACTTTCTTGATGTTTACGATTTCAGCAATAAAGGAACCCTAGCCTTTTAGGATTTTTCAATGATATCTAATTTATATATGAAACCCTAGATTTTTAGTGTTTGATGAATTATTATTTACGAAAAAAATCTTTTGATATTCAATGTGAATTCCTAGGAATGAAACCTTAGGTGTATGAGATTTCACATAATTGAAACCCTAGTCAGGCCAAAATTGTTGCATAAATAATTTTGTAGTTTGATGTTTGTATCTAAGATTTATGATAAAAATCCTAGTAGGAGATTAAGAAAGGTAATATTAATGAAACCCTAAATACGAAATTATAGTATGCTAACTTGATTTTTGATATTCATGATCTAGTTTATTAATGAAATATAGGGTTTCTGACAAAAACCTCGTAACATTTGTCATGAAATTCTAGGGAATAATATTGAAGATGTAAAGTGTTATGATTTAATTGCAAAATCTTTAAGTTTTGATAATGGAATCTAGGGTTTGTGGCAAAATACTAGCAAGTTGTTAAAATATAGAATATAAAATATGTAACCCTTTTTTATTATGAACCTAATCAGTATTTATTTTCAATTTTTATTTTTGCAAGTTAAGATCACTTATATTTAAAACAAAAAATGAAGAATATATAATAACTATTTTATTATTAGATATAATGAGGACTTAAATCATCTTTTTTACAATGAATCAAGTACAATAATTTCTTATGTCTCCAAACCTAAATGAATACCCCAATATTCAATCTCCCAGTCTCTAAATTGTACTTCGCTAAGCACCAACTTAGATTTCACAAGGCTCCAAAATCTAGGGCTCCAAATCTATCTTCCAAGGCTCCAACCTTGTCACTTTTAGGCTTTAACCTCTACGGCTCCAACCATATCCCTAGTATTGGCTCCAACCTAGTTTTCTTTAAGCCTTCAAAATATCTTCAGGAAGTCTTCAAAATGCATGCTCAATATCTTCACAACACCTCAACAAATCCTTCAGGTTCTCTTCAACACAATGATTCAAAGAAACTTCCCCCAATGTTAATCCAAAGCTTCAACTTGTTGATTCTAGGATTGCTTCAATATTTCCATAGAATGTTGCTTCAAATTATATTCAAGAGTAAGAAACACCTTCAAAAAAAGGAAGCATTTTACAATACTATTTACACACCTATCCAAAAGGTCATTATATTGTAGTATTCACTTCTCTAAAGAATTGGAGTTTTATAGGTAGTTGTCGAAGATTAAAAATGATATATATAACCAAGTTAGAAATGTATCTTCACAATTTGTATGACCATTCAACAATCGTATCTCCACAAGTTTCTTACCACTAAGACTTCCATAGTTGTATCACTACCGAGCCATCCACAGTTACATAATTACGAATCCTTCCATATATTTATTATCATCGAGCCATCATATAGTTATAGGTACGAGTTATTATAGATTCAAAGGGATAAGAGCTCAGAACCAAGGATTAATTCCATAGGTTTGACATAATATATTGTCTATTGCCTAAGGTCAAATATCACAGATTTAGGCATCTTTAATATGATATTGTTCAATTTTCCATCGTACCATGGTCTTGCCAAACAAATCCCCCATAAGAATATAGGAAACCTCCACAAGGGAGAATGTTGCAGATCCTTGGAGTAATTCTGATATTTTAACCAAGGTAGGTATGAGATACAATTGAACCTTGTAATATCATATATTAGCTACTACAACTTTGGTCTTAGCCTCCAAAAACTCTGCAATCTAAACTTAAAAACGGTGGTTAGGTCCGAGGTAAGAAGGCATTACATTGGGCACCAAAACATATATGAGTTCTTCTTTTTAGAAGGTTGTCCACATAAGAAGATTACCCAACAAGATGTGTGAGCCTACAAAGTATGAGTTCAAAAGGTATCTGAAGTGTTGTAGGTTACAATCACTATTCTAAAATGTAGTTTCTACTATAGATTTGCAATACATTTATTTTATTCCTCCTTGTTCTCCTTAAAAAAATTCCAAAAATGTTGTAATTATGATATCTCTTTAATATCTTCATCCTCTTCTTTTATCTTGGTATTTTTTACTGAAATTTATGTTTGGTATGAGGACTTTTGACTTATATTTATATTGAATTCGACCATGAACGAAGTGATAAATAATATAATATTTCATATTAAAAATTAACTTTATCTCAAGCTAAGAGTTAGAGGGAAAGTGATAGCTCGATAGAAAGGGAAAAGTTCCCTCTACAAGCATATGGAAGTCCCATCCTTAGGTAAGGTCATTTCACAATCAAGAAACTTAAATGTTTTTCAGTGTCATTCTAATTTTATTAATGAAAACTCTTAATATTTTATGTATAGGACTCATTCTTATTAGGAATTCATATCTTTAGGGTTATGGAATCTAAGGTTAAAGGATGATTTAAGGCTTGACATTAATGGACCTCTTATAATTAAGCTTACATCATCATGAATCAAGGTATAGAGGATTGGCGCTTTTCCATCCAGAGAAAGGACACCATTTCGCTGGGATTTCATTAAGATAACGGATTCTTCATTTGGATTAGGGCTTCATTCATGTATGTTAAAGTCTTCTTCATAGGATAAGGGTTCCATACGTATAGGATTACATTAGTGTATCTTAAGGGCATCATAAGCATCTTCAATAATGATAAAATATCATATTGTCATTATTATGATTTCTTGTTCGTAGTAGGTTTTCAAGGTAACGACTTCTTCATCGATCATTAGATCACAAGGACACAATATAATAATGAAAAAGACATCTTCACAATTTTATGTTTTTCTTCAATGGAGTAACTCCCAAGAAATTATCTATCAAGATTGTCCATGTGTCACTCATTAAAGGTTTCATAGGGTTCTGCTCGGATAGGTTGTGCAAGAATTTTTAGGAATCATAAGCTCCCCTAAAAACATGAATGATCACATTTCTGGCAAAGTCAGATCGTCAAAACATGGAGTAACATGTCAGCCAAATATATTCATCAAATCGAGAACATAATTTAATTCCTTGAGTGTTCAAGAGTATTTCTAATCCAATTTCCTTCCTTATCCATACATGTGTAGCTTTCCTTTCTGGCTTGCTAGTCATGGTTTTAGCTTGTCTAGGGACCTAGTTCAAGCGACATTAATGAACCATATCTCCAATTTTATGAAAAAAAAGTACTCTCTCTTATTCATGAATGAGGAATCATGACTTATTTTTGCAAAGTTTCTTCTAGGTAGATCATGTGGAACATTATATTTGTCTTTACGGTATGCAATGCAATCCTTTGTCGTGTGCCCAAAATTTGTACAATAATAACAGTAACCAAACATTATACTTTGGTACCTCGGAGATGGAGATTGCCTCGATGGACTTCCAAATTAATTTTGTCTTGGGATCCTTTTATGATATCCATTCCCTATTGCATCCTTGACACGTTCCGCAGAGTATTGTCTTGATGTACTTTTGAGTTCATTTGCCTTAAAATCCTTTGGTCAAATTTAATGCCTCTTGTATTCTTGTCACCATCTCCATATCTTCTTGGAGTAGGGTTTCCTCCAATTTCATCTTGACTCTTATACCATTTTTTGTTGGAATTTGGGTATCAATATTTATTCTGGGCTTCTCCACATCCTTTTTATCAGAAGCATTACGTTTTGCATCATTCTTTCTTGAGGGCTCACATGCATAGCCAATACCTGATTTATCAAGAGGAGATTTTTGATGACGTAGGATGCCATCTAGATTTTTATAGCTCTTGAGACTCTTATTTAGATGATCAATTATTTCCTTAGGAGATCAATTTATTCTTTCATCATCTTTCATTATTCACTCTTCTTATTTAAATTATTCTTTGTTTCATCCTTCATTATTGTTGCTTCAATTGATTGGAACTTAAGTGAGGAGATATTTAATTTTAATTTGAAGATATCTTCTTATCTTCCTTTAAGTTGGCATTTCATGGAATTTCTTCCCTTTTCTACGTCATCGATTTGTCCTTCTGGGATGAGAAAAAATTCCATCACCTTCTCAACTCATAGTGCTTGTTTCTTTGCTTCTTCTAATTGAGATTTAAGGGAGGAGACCTCTTCCCTGTATTGGGAAATTATCTCTTCAAGTTTTTTCAATTATTTGTGTCTTTGTTCAGGAAGACTTGACAAAGTGTATTCCTTTTACTTTTATTTATCAATTTTATTTTTCATGGAAATGACTTATTCATGATTCCTTTTCTTGTTTTGATGAAACTGCTCCTTAATATTAGTGATCTCCTTATCTCTTTCTTGTACTTGAAGCTTGAATATGTCAATTTTGCTCATTTCCCTGTCAAGGTTGTGGTCACCATATTGTGATTTCTTATTGATCTCCTCATTTTCCTTTTTCAAACTTCTTATCTCTTCTAGGTAAGCTATAAATTATTCCATGAGATCTTCTTTGATATCTTATTCATTTTCTTCATATTATAGGCCCTCCTTAGTATTGATGTATTCAATATTGTTCTCATATTACTTAATGGGTTCTGGATTTACTTGTTACTTTCCATCATCTTATTGAATAGGGGTCATTGTCAATGCACCTTTTCACTGAAGACATTGAAGTGTTGAGCTTTTGAGGTAGCATCGGGTGTTATATAGCTCTGAAAATTTATGGAGGGGCTGGAACACACGAGATCTCCAAGACCCCGAAAGTGTCTGGAGAAATTTTTTCTGGTGTAATAGTTATTCAAATAATTAAAGTTTTTAATCGAGATCCTAAGTCTAACTTAAGAAAATTGAAAAATTATAGTGAATTAAATTACACATGTGATGAAATGTTCTAAGTGATGCGGATCAAGATTTATTTTAATCTCATTCGTTGATAAGATATTAGATCACAACCATTGGTTTGCCAACGAGAAAAGTATAAACGAAGGGCATGGGTTCAGTTAGAGGACACACACACACATTGTAGAGCATTGAAGGTAAGTCTTTTTTTTGCGGCAAGGTTTGCTGAGGAATTTTAGGTGAGTTTGCAGTGATATGAGGGCCATAGATCGGCAAGGTATGATCTGATCTGACACCAAAAATACAATACCAGAGAGGCAGCATCATACCAGGACATCGTAGAGGTGAGCAGGAGGGAGGCACCCTAGCCAATCTGACACATAGGCCATACTAAGGGCAATGCATAGCCATTTAGGTGATGGAGAGGAAGCGCAAAGGCCTTTAGAGTGAGGAAGGTGTAGCCTACGCTACGCAGAGGTTGTGCTGGGATAGAGAGCTGACATAGAGGCTAGATAAGATTCTGCTAAGTTTTTCAGTGGGCTAGAAAAGGCTTGTTATCTTTAAATCCTAATCAAGGGTGTGATTTGACCATATTTTCTATCTCCAAGTGAAAGGTACATTTTCCGTGTAATTTATCTCTAGGGAAGACCATTTTTGCTGCCCTAATTGTTGTGTTCAGATTATACATAATAATAAAACCCTCTAGAGTTGTTGCACTTGTTTTCCTGCCTTTTTTTTTTCCAGGGAAATTTGTCCAAAAAATCGGTGTAATTTTTTCATATGTGTGCCATGTTTAGTAAATTATCTATAGATGTGTAGGTTGCAGTTTGTATTTAGCTTAATGTTTCTCTGAACACTACAGTTAAATAACTTGTTAAATTAATTAAACAAGTAGGTGAAGTAGATCAAGACACTGCATTAGGGTTTATATTTTGAAACTTTCACATGGTATCAGAGTGTTGCAGGTCAATTTGATCCACCAGCAAAGCGGTTGAAGAGTTTGTGGTTCGACAAATTGAGCATATATGGTTTCTCATGGATTGAGAGATCATGATAGGTTGGACTTTTTGTCCAACTTTTTTATATGGAGGGCTAGAATCCTGACAGTCCTGGATGAGTATGGAATCAAGGATCGTGAAAAGAATGTCCTAGCTGTGCCAACCAATGCAGAGTGCTTGATAATGGATGGAGTAAAGAATTATCTGGTCCCACATATTTCTGAGAAGAACATGAAAAATGAGATGTGGACAACATTGAACATTATATATCAGGGAAGCTTTGTTGAGATTAAGATGCTTATGGAGAATCAGATGTGGTTGTTCTAGATGAAGAAGGGAGAGGAAATTGATCCCTTATTCTTTAGACTTTAGACTATCTAGGACCAATTGATTGGTATGGGGTCTACTCGAGATGAAGGGCTCATGGTGAGGACTTCCCTGAATGTATTCACCGATGAATGGGAAATTTTTGTCCAAAGCATCTTGGGTAGAGCAGTGCTACCATCTTGGGTGGAAATTTGGGAAATCCTCTGTTAGGACAAAATCACTAGGATAGCCAAGAAGCACAGCAAGAGCAGTGAGTTAAACTAAAGGGAGAGGAGGAGGAGGATGCAACCCTTGCATATAACGGATAGAGGTGGAAAGGGAAGAAGAAGAAGCACCTATCAAAGGTTTGGTGCTTTATGTTAGCCTCCACAATGTCCCAAGGCCGAAAGGATATCGATGAAGGTAACCCCAAACCAAGATTTTAGTTTGGTAGCTAGCCCTACTAAACCATAGAGGACTCTCTCTATGAAAAAAACACAACCAAGGGTTTTCCTAGTATAAGAATGGATTTTAGGCTAGATATCTCAACTCTAGAGTTTTGAAACATTTTGGTTTTCCTACTCGATCAGGGATGAAAATAAGGGAACTAGGTCAAATTATCAAAGGTTACAATAGCAAGGGATATGGAGGATCAATATATCTATTATTTTGTGATGTCTTAGGAGTTTGTTAGTGTAGTGTAGGGTTTCCAAGATAAAGAGATCATAATGACATGTGCACCATGAATTCATTAATCAAGAAGGAAAAATGGTTTCAAAGATAAAGAGATCATAATGAGCATGCACACTATGAATTCACTAATCAAGAAGGAAAATTACACAAAATGATATTCCTAACAAAACATAGCTTGAATGAAAATAATTATTCTTATAACATCTTAGGAAAATCACTGAAGATAAAAGATATGGTAAAGAGACAAGTATATCATTCATATAAAAATATAATAGAGAGAAAACATTATAACAAACTCATAACACAAGAAGTCCTGAATAATAGTTGCAATTGTCCTTTGATTTCTTGTAAAAAGTGATGAGTAAAAGCTACAAGATTTGCACCCTTTGATGTCCAACCATCAAAATGACTAAAAAAACCATACATATAGACTCAAAAATAGCTTCCCCTTTCTCAAGCGTCGAATCCCTTAGTGTAGGAACAACTCACAAATGTCTCTCAACAAATCCCTAATGTCGAGGGAGGTTAAAACTAATCCTCCAACTAGAGTTGAATAAGATTCTCCTCATTAATGAGGTCCAAAACTACATAAAAATGAGAATAAAAAGCCCATTTACCCTTAACTACATCACATCAACACTAAACTAGAGAAATTAAATCATCATACTAAGATTCACTGAGAAAAACCTGGAATAATAACACATAGGGAAAAGCATAATGCCAGTCTGATAAACCACAACGCACTTCTAATAAATCACATTTGCTATCTTGTGAGAGGAATTTGGAGGCCTTCCCATGCTCCACATCCACTTCTGAAAGACACATTGGAAATTTGAGGTTCTCTAATTATCATTTTACACATCAAGAAAGCCAAATGGACACTCCATGAGGGATAAATTTTCATTTTCCCACAACTACTCCCAAAAGCACAGTGCCTGTTCCAAAACAGTGGCATAAAGTGTGTGTTTGACCTCTTTTTGGGCATTTTATCTTCACAAGAATCCTGAAAAGGAACCCTAGGTGGATAGATATGTTATATATGTCATTATCTATCTAGGCATATGATATTTTTGGCATTCGGATGGCTGAGGGAAAAGCACAGCGCCAAGGTGCTACGCTTTTGGCTGTAGTTTGTTTTCGAAATTAGACAAAAGTCACCCAAAAAAAAAAAAAATCTTCAAAAATTTTCCAAAATTATTCCATGAAGGCTTGTGATGATATTTAATGCTATGAGGGAGGTTTCAACAAGAAAATCCAACTTATCCTTCTCCTTTTCCTTCAAAAGCGTTTCCTAGAGGTTTTTCTTCAACAGCTTGATTGTGACCTTGGAGACCTGCTTCCTTTTATTGTAATGAATAAACATTTGTCTGTGTATGTTTTTGTTCTTGTTTTCCCTCTTGAGGAGCTTCTCCAAGTGGAAATTCCCTTTATCAAGCCATCCTACCTTGTTTTTTTTTAATTTCTACCAATATGAGTTCATCAACTATCATCTTAGCTCTTGGTGGAGTTAATTATTTTTGCTACTCAGGTGCCCTTTTGAGGCCTCTTTTCATTGATCTTTTTCTTCCAACCTACTCTTCTTGATCATCAGAACCATCAATCTCAACCACCTCCTTACCTTTTACTTCACATTTGCTCAAGTAAACCTTGGGCTTATTTAAGAGTAGTTGATTTACCTTTAATTCCATATTCTCTTGTTCCAATAATGAGACCAAGAAGTTAGACTTTGAAAAGCTTTCCTTAAGTTCTTTGATCTCAACATCCTTATCCATGATGATCTGCTCTGGTGTTTTGTTCTTTTCATTCACCTCCAAGTCTGTCATGCTAGTATCAAGATGGAATTTATATTCATATTGCAATGGTGCATCATGATGTGATGATGATCCATGTTTACCTGATGTAGGCTTGGCCCTTTCAACAATATCTAGAGCAAACAAAATCCTCTTACCTCTAACATATGTTGGCCTCACCTCTGCCATGGGAATTATTTTGGTCGATTTTCTTGAGGAAGAAACCTCTTGATATGCTAGTGAAGCCAAGGGTGTGGAGTGACTGCTAGATTGAGCTGGAGAAGACAAAAGAGAATTTCAATATAAAAATCCATCCCATGAAAAATTGATCTGTGCTAACTGATGGAAAGTCAGGACCTTCACCAAGACATGGTGAAACAAACTAGCATCACGGTTGTCTCCCATTCTTCGTACCTCCTCTTCCATCTTTACCATGCTCTTGTAAAGGTAATGAGGTAATTTTAGAGATTTTACACTAGTGCATCAAGAGTCTCATATGATACTGGTATAATCATGAGTACCTGCCCTCACATGTGAAGTACCTCATGATCAATCTCATGATAGGGAATATTTTTCTAACAAGTGTATGAATGGAAAGATGTGTGTAAGATTTTCTTTGTATGATAGATTTAACTACATTTTGTAGTTGTCAAGGTCAAGGTATCTACTCTTGAACTAGTTTTATCCACTGTTTGGAATCCATGTGCCTGAGAAAATGGCGTCTGTTGAAAGAGTGAACACCACCCCTGAAATATCCACCTTATCTCTCCTCAATATTATGGCAAAAGTACTTGTAAGTTTCTCGTGAAAACAAAATTCCTCAAACTTTTGGCAAAAGACAAGGCAACCAACATCCTAAAATTATTTCTTGAGGAAAGGCGAGGACATGATCTCACTTGATGAAGTGGGATGATACCTAATAACCTGACTTCCCTTGTTCTTCTTCTGCTGAGTGGTTTCAGAATCCATTGGTAACCCTAGCACAATGAAAAAGGGAATTAGGGTTTAATGAAGGGAAAAATAGGGTATTTGGGTAATTTTTAGGGATGAAGGGAGATGATGGGTTTTAGGGATTCCTAAATTATTGAGGAAATTTAGGGGGATAGGGAGAGATGTTAGGGAGTAAGGGAAATTTAAATTTTAGGGAATGTGTGAGGGGAAGGGGTCCAAAAAGGGAAAAATAATCCCAACCTATAAATTTATAGTCTAGGCTAGGGTTTGTTATAAAATAGGGAAAATGAGGAGTAGGGGGTGGTGAAGGTGATTAGGTAGGTGTATAAAAAGTGGAAGGTGAGTGAGCTTCAGTCTTAGATTTTCTTTCAACAATTTCTCAATGTGAACATGAAACCAAGTAAATGCACCAAAAACCCTAGAAGAGGGAATTTATTTTTCCAATCATAAATTGAAGACACAAGAGATGATTTGGAGGACCCACTTACCCATATCTGATAGACTGGAACATTTTTTATGATGAATAATCCACTTGGAGTGATTATTTGTGCCAAAATTAAGAAAACACAATGCTTAGGTAAAAGCGCAACAAATGCGCATCAAAAGCACAACGCAAAGGAGAGATGGCTCTCTTTGGTCATGTTTTTTTGTTGGTTTCATAGGTGTCTGTTGCATATCTATTTTTTTATCCATGGTGATAGTGGTGTCACCATGGCAGTGTTGATGGTATTGTTTTCAACATGTTGTCATGAGTGTATGACTAGTTATGTGTTCCTGATGGTTTTTATTTTTCATGCATGCGTGCTTACATATGCTTACATGTTGTACATGAATTTATTGTGTATGCTAGGGTTACATATTTCTCCTGGTTCAATGTTATTAATGTATTCTTGATTTTATGATGTCATATGTTGAACATGCATTGGTCATTCATCACTAGTACATTTGGCAGAAATTTTGACACTTGGTTCTGACACTTTTGACCAAATGTCAGAAATTTCCTCAAATTTTTTCAACTTTTTCAAATCTCGCTCGAAACCATCGTTATACCGACGTTTAGAGACAAGTGTTGCAATATCGACACTCAGAGGCAAGTGTCGGTCTTGCGAAATTTGCAAAATAGCGTCGTAATTGTGACGGATTTCTGAAGTATGCCGTTATTGCGACGTTACAGAGACAAGGTGTCGCTATTGCGATGTTTAGAGGAAGGTGTCACTATTGTGACATTTATAAGAATGCATCTCTATTGCGACGTTTGGTGGAAAAGTGTCACTCTTGTGACGGTTGGTGGCAAAGTGTCGCTCTTGCGATGGTTAGGCGATATGACACTCTTTCGACGGTTGGTCGCAAAGTGTCGCTCTTGCGATGATTCGTGGAAATGTTGGAGAACATGACATATGTTTGAGGTCGTCCTCTGGGCCTCGCTTTTGGCAGTCATGGAGAATTATTAGTCTACGAACCTTCTCAAGTATAGCTGCTATTTGTAAATTTTAATATTTTAGATCTTTTTGAGTTTTTTATTGTGATAAATTTATTTTTATTATCAAAAACAAAATTCAAACATTCCTACTATTAAATTTTTTAAGAAAAAAAAATACCCAAATATCAATCTCCGAAAATTTTACTTCATGGTAGACAACTTCTTTCATTTTATCAACTCTATAACAATTTTCATGTACAGGGTTTGCTAAATGTGACGGAAGGCCATGTGGAGATTCTGAGAAACGAAGCAGATGGATTAAAATTCAAGTAATCTCTTTGAGC
This sequence comes from Pinus albicaulis, assembly GCA_034641835.2. Taxonomy (NCBI): domain Eukaryota; kingdom Viridiplantae; phylum Streptophyta; class Pinopsida; order Pinales; family Pinaceae; genus Pinus; species Pinus albicaulis. The sequence goes on along the minus strand of CM076574.1, from coordinate 1,145,407,464 downwards.
ATGATTATTAAAAAAAATTTGAAATTTTATTTTAAAATCCTAGCTATGATTTTTTATTATATATGTGAATCACATTTGGTATAAATCAGTTAACATAGACAATTAGACTCAAGGAATGCTTCAAGTAATAATAACTACATTTCATGGTTAATATCATTGAAGATTTGCAGATGGAGTGGATGCAAGCAGAGAAGGGGTAGTTTATTTCACTGATGCATCATATAAATATGGTTTCCATGACTTCTTATTTGATATTTGGGAGTATCGACCACACAGCCGATTGCTGAAATACGAGGCCTCCGCCAAGAGAACGACCGTACTTCTTAAAGATCTTTACTTCCCCAACGGTGTGGCCCTCTTTGCCAAACAAGACTTCTTGGTCTTCTATGAAACTTCACTGTATGTCTTGCACTCAATCATTAATATTTTCTATAAGGAAATATTCAAATCATGTAGTAGAATTGAGGGGTGCCTTGTTTTTCCGTTACAGGTATTGCTGCCAGAAGTACTGGTTAGAGGGGCCACATAAGGGCACTGTCGAATCTTTCATAGACAATCTCCCTGGACTTCCAGATAATATCCACTATGATGGTAATGGTATTTTCTGGATCGGAGTTTCCAAGGGTGTCCGGTGGGATAATCCCACATTCACCGGGTGTATAAGTGATATTGGTGTTTATATACGAGTTGAGGTTTTACATGTTTCGATTATGAGCCCAAGGCTATGCACACTCATACAATCAACTGGGACACAGCGCATGCGCTCAGCCCCACCCCTCATGACTTGGATTTGGTTGTGGTTTAGCTTGTGGTTCTTCGCCTCGGTCTTGTGGTGATTAGTGTAGGTGCTGAGCCAGGCGCTCGATGGAGTAAAAAGCCCACAATTTTATTAAAAATAGAAACAATTTGTAAAAAGCCCACAATTTTATTAAAAATAGAAACAATTTGTAAAAAGCCCACAATTTTATTAAAAATAGAAACAATTTGTAAAAATCCCACAATTTTATTAAAAATATAAACAATTTGTAAAAAGCCCACAATTTTATTAAAAATATAAACAATTTGTAAAAAGGCCACAATTTTATTAAAAATATAAACAATTTGTAAGAAGCCCACAATTTGTAAAAAGCCCACTTTTATTTTCTTTTTTCTTATTGAGCTCCCATTTAGTTCAACATGTCTTGGGTTTTCTACACCATTGAGAGAGATAATTACTAAATATAATTATTATTTTCTTTATAGGATAATTTTCATCAATGGAAGAAAACATTAAAGGTGGAAAAAAAATTCAAAAGGGTGAAAGGGGTGATGGTAGAGTTTATTGCCCTTGCAAAAAATGTTGTATGAGAAATAATGTTAGAGTTTTAATAGCAACAACGACAATGCATTGTAGAAAATATGGGCACATTGATGGTGGATCAAATGACTATCGTCCCGTGGTAATTAATTATCTATCTTCATTTTGATTATAACGTAAAATTTTATATTATTTTAATATTTTTTATATGCGCACTAATGTTTAATGATTAATGTTTGTAATTTTCATAAAGGCACAGTTGCCCCCCAACTTTTTGCAGATGATCAACCAGCTTCCACAACTAAATAGTAGTAGATTAGATGATGTTGCACCAGTACAAGAGAATATTGCAGCAAATATTAGTATTGGAAATGATGTTGTACAAGGTGAAGAACATGAAGTGAATGATGAAGGTAATTTTAATGATCCCATGGAGGTAGATCATGATGATAGTAATGAGACAGTTCACATTAATGATGGGACAAATCAAATGCTCCAAGACTTGTATGGTGAGTCAGATGATGATGGTGGAGATAGTGACGGTATTTATGATGTACCTCTGATTAAAAGGTCAAGTGAACGAATTTTTGAACACTCAAATGCAACTCTTCTCTCTGCTACATTGTTGCTAGTGAACTTAAAGGTTATGAATAATTTGTTGAACAGATGTATGACACAACTCCTAAGGTATGCAATATGTATATATGATCACATATATGTAAATGTTGATTATTTTCCCTTTTTTTAGTTGTAATAAATGTGTAAAATAATAATTCAATACTTATATATATATATATATATATATATATATATATATGATTAATAATCTTTACATTAACTAGTTTTTGTTTATGCTGTAGATTGTTGGGTGAATATTTGTTACCATCGCCAAATACTTTACCTCGAACATATCGAGATCTACGTGCTATTATGAAACACTTTGGAATGGAATATAACACTATATATGCATGTCCTAAAGATCATATTATATATTACGAAGAACATGCGTTGAAAACAGAATGTCCGAAATGTGGTACCAGTAGATATCGAACAGATCAACTAACCAAAAAGGTGCCTCAAAAGGTTCTTCGTCATATTCCCATAATTCCACATTTGCAGCGAATGTTCAGGTGTAACAGCATAGCACAGTTTATGGATTACCATTCAAAGAATAGAAGTGGAGATGGTGTTCTTCGAATGCCTGCAGATGGTTCTGCATTTAGAGAAATCGAGGAAAAATATGTAGATTTTAAAAATGAACCTCATAATGTCAGGCTTTCATTGGCAGCTGATGGTGTTAATCCATTCGGAGAGCTTAGATCTACTTACTCAGTGTGGCCTATTTTCGTTATCAACAATAAAATTCCTCCTTGGATGTCAATAAAGAGGGAGCACATAATGTTGACTATGATTATTCCAGGTATTTGATACATTATTTTTTTGAATGTAACATTTTCATTTCTCTCGTTGTTTGCATAAATATATATTTTATTTATTTACTTACTTATACATACATATATCATGGTAGTAATTATTATGTACCGTAATTTTGAACAATTAGGTAAGTACCAGGTCAAAGATATGAATGTATATATTGAGCCTCTTATCAATGAGCTAATACAGTTATGGCATGGCATCACTATGTATGACATCACTAAACCAATCAAGCAGAAGAGATTTCAATGTCGTGAAATGCTTGTATGGACAATTCATGATGCCCCAGGACTAACACATGTTTGTGGTATGTAATATTTCGTTGCACTTTAATATAATACATAATTATCTAAATTAGATATACCATATTGCATGTTTTAAAAATGATCTCATGGTATAATTGTTATTGATCCATCTATTGCAGGTCTTCAAACAAAGGGTAGATTTGCATGTCTAGTTTGTGGCCCTAAGATGAAGTATCGTCATTCGCCAGACTTAAGAAAGATGGTGTTTGATGAGTTTAGGCACTTCCTCTCTAGGAACCATAAGTATCGTATTACTGAAAAACATCTTTTCAATGATAAAGAAGAAATTGGATTAAAACCATGAAGAATGACACCTCAGTTTTGGACGTTGAAATATAATAGAATTAATAATCGTTAAGAAGCTGGTACGTAATTTGTGTGTGTGTGTGTGCGTATATATATATATATATATATATTATTTGTTTATGTAATGTTTGGAATTTTTGTTTTAACTAATGAATTTATTTTATTGTATTTTATAATTAATATTGTTCTGATTTATTTTATTCAATAATATCAAGGTCATCGTCACGGTGAAGGTACTAATATTGTACTTCCACCTGGAATGAAATGTTATCCTTCTCAATTCGCGAGGTTGCCCTACTATGAGGACCTAAAAATAGCTCATTTGTTTGATGCAATGCATGTCGGGAAGAATGTGACAGAAACGTTATGGCGAACCATAGATGGTGCACATGATAGAGATAAAATTGACAAAATTTGTGCTGACATTGAGAAATCGAATCATGCAATGAAAAGTGTGATCGGCGGATCAAATAACAATGGAGGTCGAAATTATAATAATATTCCATGGTTATTAACAGAACAACAAAGCAATGATGTAAAAGAGGTCGTTAGAAAAATTAAATTTCCAACAGGTTTTGCTTCAAACATAAATAATATCTTAACGAAGAAAGGTGACTTCAGTGGGGTGAAAACACATGATTGGCATACCTTTGTTAAGGTAATTTTTTTGGTATACATTTTTGTATGTTATTTCTTGAATACATATTTTAAATTTTCCTTTTTTCTGTTTAATTTGGAAACCAATAACGATTCATTTTTTATTGTTATAGTATGTTCTACTTGTATCTCTCCCAAACGACTTCGACAACAATGTCAAACAAGTTATATATGGTCTTAGTAAATACATGAGGTAAGTAGTTTTGATTTATACGCAAAATATAATTGCTACAATTTCTTTTCGTACTTAATGAAATGATGTATTAATTTACTTGTAATGAAATATATATTATGTTTCATTGAAATAACCTTGCGTAATGATTTGCAGATGGTTTTCATTGAAAGAAATCCATCAAGATGAAATAAAGTATTGGAAGAGAGAAATTCCTCAGCTAATGTGTGAAATGCAAAAGTATCTAGCTCCAAAAATTTTCAATGCACAAGAACACTACTTGATACACCAAGTTGAGGAGATTGAAATGTGTGGACTAGTACACACAAGGTCAATGTGGATGGTCGAGAGGCACCTGAAATCCTTGAAGGCTTTGGTTAGACAAAGAGCACGACCTGAGGGTTCTATGGTGGAGGGATATGTGGTATATGAATCCATGGTGTATATTAGTCATTATCTTCCTATATTAGCTGTGCCAGCTATGAAGGTGGTGGATTGCATTTGGGATGTGAACTCCATCAAAAAATTTGAAGTGGAGCACCTGTTGGGAAAAGGTAGAATGAAGAAAGTGAGAGGTAAAAGATTTGTTATGTATAATACATATAATGTTTCATTTTTTTACATCATGTATATGATCATTATATTCATTTAGGTCTTATTCTTTCATAGTTTATTAATTAATATAATTTACCATGGTTATAAGTAATATTTATTAATATTGGTGAATTATTGTTTTTCTATTCAGGTGCTCAAGATTATGAGGCACTACTTTTATACATTTCAAACAATCTTGAGTGGATGAGTGAATGGATTGAAACATGTAAACCACATAACGACAGTAGGTTATCATGGCAACTACTATCTGAATTGATTAGAGAAGCGTATCGTAGTGGAGATGGAAACGTTACGGACAAGGAAATCAATTTAGCATATGGTTTGAAATATAGAAAGGTAAGTAATTAATTCACCTATTTTATTCATTACTTATTTTATAATATATTTATAATGTGACAACAAGTTTGATTTTTCAGATAATTTTCATGCTGTGTAAATTATATGATTAATTATTAATTGAGAATGCATCTTTTTCATGTTTGGCATATTGTAGTTGAAACACCACAAGGCTATGTGGTGCAATGGTCGTAAATTTCGCGTTAAACAGTTGGATGATAACAGGAAAACTTCTGATAGTGGGATAACTGCAGTATTCCAGGTCACTAATGTTTCCTCCAGGAGTGACAGACATCCTCGAGAATCTGAAAATAGATATTATGGGTTTTTAGATGATATAGTTGAGTGTGACTTTAATTCCTTCAAAATAGTTTTGTTCGACATCAAATGGTATAGGCTATGAATGAATGTACGTGATGATGATAGAACACTTATTCAACATGAAAATGGATTTCCAATGGTTAAAACATCACAGTTTGAATCAGGAAAAGATTGCTATGTTTTTCCAAGCCAATGCGAACAAGTCTTTTACTCAAAGGTTCCAGGTGAGAACGAATGGTCATTTGCTATTAGATATGATCCAAGAGGAAGGCCAGTAGAGTATACTGTAGAGGAAGAAGATGATATTGATCAAGAAGAAGATGATGCAGTGGCAGATGAGAGGGAAGATGCATTGACAGACGAAGAAGATATATTAGAAGATGAACTAGGCATAGGAGATGAGACAACAATTATTGATGATGATGTCGATGAGGATATTATTGAAAATGACATAATTGATGATGATGATGACATGGTCGATCATTTCAACACCGTTTCTGAATCAGATGTTGGTATAGATGTTGATCAGTTGGATGAAGATCAAGAAGATACAAAAGAAGAATATTGATATAGATGTTATGTTCGAGTATAAGCTGGTATGTTATAACTTTATATTTTAATATGTAGGAATTATTTTCTTTAAATAATTTACTAATTATGTGGGTTTGTTGCATGTTGTTTATTATTTCAAACCAATAAATAATGGCCTTACTATTGTACAAGCTAAACTAAAATTATATGCCATTTTTAAATCAAACCTAAGTTGGCATTTGAAATGTTTTAATACCTATTTATATGGTGGAGCATTACCGCCATAAAATATGGTTTTAATGGGAATTTAAAACGAATTACAAAGGTTTTAGATTAATCATGGTGGGCCTTTCAAAATTTTACATTAATCACTATAGCTACCCTGCATGTAATCAGTACTACAGCTCCTTGCCTTTTCTAATCGACTCAAACCCTACTGGATATACGCCTTTATGGATCAGTACTACAGCTCCTTGCCTTTTCTAATCAACTCAAACCCTACTGGATATACGCCTCCTACTACAAAGAACCGCCTGTCGCGCAAGAAAGTCCCAAAAGCAGGCCCTTGCTGCAAAGAACTGCCCGTCACGCAAGAAAGTCCAGAAAGCAGGCCCTTGCTGCAAAGAACCGCCCAACGTGTAAGAAACTCCAGAAAGTAGGCCCTTCCTTCATTAGCAGGCAAAATGGTATGGCCAAACAGAATTTTACCAGATTTTGAAAAGTGATTTTACCATTTAGAATTCCTAGGATTTGAAACAGAGCAATAAATTGAGCTGCTCGTTTTCCTTGAATAGGGCATGTCTGTAGATTTAGTTTTGTTTTTAATAAAATTCAATGTAAGACATAACGAATTCCCCAAACCTCAGTCTCCAGCATGCTTTCCATAAAATTTGGCAGTTGATTTCCATCATCACAATTTGGTCTTTACAAGAAGAAAAATTGATCACCATTTCCTACCATTTTCCTTCAAACAATATTAAGCACATGTAGTCATCATCCGACTTTTATAGATCCATCCAAATTTGATAATACATCATAGCTCACATGAATTGCATCTTCATTTTCAACCACAGGACAATCAATAAACTCACCCCCATAGCTTTCCAGGGCTATCATGCACAATTGACTCAATCCCATATTTGGCATAGTTGTAAAAGATGAGGGAATAGTTTCCCTGTACCATGGAAAATTAACATCCCAGAGGCCTGATGTTTCTTCAGCCAGTACTTCAGAAATTGCATTTTTCTCCATGGCCATGTTTTCAGGGTTGGTCTCTTTCTTTGCCTTGCCATTGCCGGGAAAAATCTCTGAAAAGATTTGTACTAGTGTAGGGTGAAAATTAAACATACATTTGTTCATATTATAGTCACACATGAACATACTATTGTAATAATCAGGTGCTTGTAATTGGAAAGTATCAAGAAATCTAATTTGTGATAATTTATCAGCACAATCACCACCCCAAACATTGGCACAATTTCCACATGGCATGGATGATACATCTCCCTTGACAGGAGTTATACATTCAGCATAAGGGCCAAATAAGTTAGCCATGTGGATATAAGTATAGCTAATGCTAAACCTCAATCTCTAGCATGCTTAAAACTAGGATTAGATCAAAATATGGCTATAGCTATCATTGAATGTAGACAAGTATGCAAGAGAATTTATATTTTTATTTTAAGTTGGCGAAGCCATCTTCGTGCTTTTTAGGCAGCATCCACTTTCTCATTATATCTTGGGAGTTCTGCAAGAGACACCTAGTCACACTGGGGTCAAACCGAGTTCACCTTTTCCTACTGATTAGCCTTCAATATGTTCACTTTTACTTGGAGAGGTTTAACATATCTAATAGTCTTATTAAGGACAACAGCAGTGTCCATGTAATCTTCACCAGAGATTATATTTCTCAGAAGTTGGACCATTCCTTGAATTCTCTCTTTTTTGGATTTCTTGGCAGAAGCAGATTTCCCTAAAAGATATTTATGTGACTGTCTGCATCTAAGTGCGTTATTCTTTGTACTTCCCTCAGTTAGCATGCTAACAACACTCAATGCACATATATTCTTGTTGTTGCATTCATTCTCATTGGCATTTTTGCAATTATTGGTTTGGATGTCCACTTCCTATGTCGGAGTGACCATAAGGAAGCTATCAAACAAAAAAACTGGATCCTTTTGACAAGAAAATGCTACAAAAAAACCCACAGACAATGACTGTAGCTGTCATCTCGATTTACAAACAGTAGTCAACCCATTCCTATCTATTTTCTATTGAATTAGCTGATTCAATTACAACCAACGAAGTTACAATACAAGTCTGTAATGCCAAGTTCTAGGATAGTTGGACCCTTTTCCTGAAGCAAGAGTTATTCAAATTAAGAAAAGAGGAGGGTTTCAAGGTTTCAAGAGTTTATCTCTTGACTCTAGCTAAAAATGTGGAATGAAGGGAAACCAACGAGCCTTGTTATATTCAACCTATGGAGGAGAAGCCCTGAACAAGCTAGTCAGGTGATGTAGCGCTTAGCCCCACACACACTATTTTTTAGCTTCGATCACCTTTGTATTTTTCCAGAGGATCCTGGGAAGGGAAACCTTGCCACTTTATAACACTTGTATATTTACAATTTCTTTAATAGCAGTCTCCCAATCATTCACTGCTTTCTTGAATACCACAACAAATTTGTCCATATCCAAATTGAGGATCACTAACATTTATTCATGGCCATTTACACTCTCACTTCTACACTTCCTCCTCCACCTCATTATAGATCATGAAATCTATGTTACTAAAAAGTTCGTTGATCGATTGATATTGTTGTGAAGCAGTCAATACAAATCATTTGATTTAACTCTTCATATAAGGTCTTGGTTTTTCCTCCTTCCCAATCTGCATGTGTTTTATGTTGTGGCTCTAATGTATCAAAATTTATATAGAGGTTGACATCCACTAGGTGTTCCAAGAGGATTCTTTACTACATCAAGCTCAAACCTCTATCTCATTTATTTCTTGAAGCTCAAATGTTGTGTGAACCTTAGGCATAATTGCACACTAAAGAAGCCCCGAGCAAAGGTAATTAATAGATACCAAATAATTATCTCTACATGGAGTTACAACATAGGAGAACAAAAAACGTATTAAGATAGGTCTAATGGGAAAATAATGTTAAACAAGAAGAGAGGTAGGTCTTAGTGAGAATAATGGAGTTATTAGAACCACCAAAGATTTGATATCATGTCATATAAAGGTGTAACTCCAAACTTGGATCATATTCCATTAACATGAATCCATATTTAATATGGTAATATGACTCTTGATTTCATATTTCAAGAGGTTAATTGACCTTTCATGTTGACCTATCTATTCATATTTCTCCTATTATTTAGAAATGATTAAAATGACAAAAAAATGAAGAATTATATGTCCAATAGCACTAAACCCAAATTGAACTATGATCTCAGCTTGCCAAAACCCACTGAAACTTCTTTCACTAAGGTCTATTGTTCTACTTGAATTCACTTTACACGAGTTCACACTTGTTATCTTGTACATGTGTTATGCCTTACATTTTTGTTATCTTGTACATGTGTTATGCCTTACATTTTGGTCTTCATCATCCTTGTCTCTCATTTTGTCTCTCACAAAAAGTACCTATATGCAATCATGTCACTCCTTGGTCCATCACATTGTTCCACATAAAATGAGCTTACCCATTCCCATCATGCACTGGTCCAGATAACTTGCCTTGTCAACCCATGTGTTGATTCATTTCACCCACTTAAATTATCAAAATCTTTTATGCTTCATAACTTATTTTACCCGCTTAACCCATCGATGTGTGTTATTAATCTTCCATTACTTTCATATGTTTCAGTCTCATTGTCGACTGTCCTTGTTTGGGTGCCTTGTGTGCAATGACATGTTTCTGGGAGTGAATTAAGTAAAGGCATATTTGAAACTCTAAACTCTGTCTTCGGTGTCTTATTAGAATTTGATTTTCATTTTGTGTTTTCAAGTTGAATCGTATTACTAAAGTTTTTACCATTTATAATTATTGCAATGTAGTGATGATGAAGCCGATGCGGGAACAACCGCGAGGCGAGGATGATCCTGAGAAGGGACAATGAGGAAGAACAATATGAGAATTGACATTGCTCTATCTTGGGTATTTTAGCTATTTACATAATTGAAATAATATTAATTTTGTTCAAATATGCAGACACCTAGCCATGGTACGCCTGATGATTCCCTCCTTGAGGAAGAGCTTTCTTCATCCCTATCTCCAGTGTTCTTGTTGCGAAAAAAGGCACGAGATGCAAGGTCGGAATTTAATACTTTGATAGACGCGCCTCAAACACCTGAAACAGAAGAGAGGATAAAACAACTTATGAGCCAGCTAGAAAGATATCAGGTAATAATAAAAAGTCAAGAGGATATTTTTTTTGTTCTGCATGAGATGAATTTTGATAGTTTGATTTTTAATTTTTACATTGACTAAACTAACAAAAAGTTCTTTTGTATGTAGCGTCTTCTGGCATTTGCTGAACCCGGTGTTGGTGGTAGTGGGACACAAGGGCAAGAGATTGCCCAACAACCCTCTCGTATACCTTCTACTCCTTTAGGTGCGATAAAAACACATACTCTGTGGACAGCTTGACCAGCCGTGAATGTGTTGCGAGTGATATGGCGATATGGCCAACGACATTATGGCGTTTCCTGGAGCTACACGTGTCAGCTCCACAGGGACCATTAATGGCACGATGTTGGTGAACGATGAGGGTGTCCCTATAAAGCATGTACAACTCCCAGGTAAATTTTAATATTTTAACTATTTCATGTACTTTATCTAAAACATATTTATCATCATTTTTATTTTTAAATTAATGATAACACTATATTTTTTACTGTGTAGGAAAACAATGGGATTCTCAGGTTTTGGAGAGCCATGTATTTGGTAATTTTTGGCCCAACCATATGCCTGAGTTGGAATTCCTATAATTCCAGCTTTGAAAAAGAACTTATAGAATATCTATAAGCCTTTTGCAGGTGGCACATTTAATGGAAGACTAACGGGTGCTCAGTAGTCATAAAATATTTGAAATATACCAGGGACACCTATAGGACACAATTTCAATTTAACCCTATATACGAGCATTCTCTCAAAGTTCCAGAGAGTGAGTGGAGAGCACTCATCCATGACGGAAAAGAGAAAAGGGCAAAGAAAGAAAGAAAAATGCCAACTAGACCCGCAAGGTAAATTACAACTTTAATTCAATAACTTTAATTTTCTCTATGTCTAAAATAAAAGTGTGCTACGTCTTTGGCTTTGTCTGCCTTGATGATGGTTGTCGACACTTTTAAGGCAACCAAAATAGGATTGAGAAAAAAGGGCCATCACAAGCCAGAGCAGATGTGTGTTACTTGAAATAGCCGCAAGAATTGTAAGTAGCTAAAAATATGATAATTAATTGTATCACCTTCCAACATTTTTGTAATCCTATCAAATATGATTAAAATACACAGTCATATGTAATGTAGGGTGATGACTTCGGAACGAAAACTACAGAGGAAGATAAAAATATTACTTTCCATTTCAGCTATCAAGCCGTAGTTGAAAGTCGCAGAAGCTTGGGGAAGGTCCCAAGATCCAGAATGCCTAATAAGGTAAAACATTAACCTTTCAATATGTTTGTTTTCATCCATAAATTTAATTTCTAACAACTTTGTTTAAATAATGGGAGCATACTTTACTTGACGAGGAAAATAACCAAAGGTAGAGCAGTTGTAGATGTTCCTCTGCGTGCAACTTTGATCATTGTAGTGGGGACAGTGACAATGCTACCTGCTCAGTGGTAGTGGCGTTAATTGTTTCACTTATAATTTTTCTAATTCATCACCTTATTGATTCGTCCTTATAGCATTTTTTAAATGAGAATGTTTCCGCTGGGATCTTGCCACGGAGAGGAAGACATGGAAACAATCCCGCGTGACTCATTGGTGCACTTGACTAAATAATCTCATTGCAATTTTTTTTATTAATATTACCAAACTAATTGAATGATATTTAAAGCGACAATTAAACTAGCCTATTCTCTGTTTTATAGGTGATGCTACATCCTTTGGATGAGACCAGGACATCATTGACTATGCAACTAGATGCGGTTGGGTAGACGTCAAAAACGCAACAGGAGTCAAAAATGATATTGATGATGTAATTAGGAGCTTTAAAAATAGGAAGAAGAAAAAGAAAATTTGACAATGTAAAATATTGTATTATTATAAGACAAACGTTACCATACTTGGAGCGTTTTTTTGCGTTATATAAAAAACTCATTTATCATACTATTTTTATGTCAAGCATTAATTGCAATGTTTCCTTGCGTACTTTTTGTTGAATTGTTTTTTTATTAGTTATTGAATATTTTTTTTTATGCTCATGAAAGTAAAAAATGAAATATAGATTGGGTATTTGGGAATTGAGAGTGATGTGAGGGGAGGGGGGAGGGGCCATAAGAGCTTCCACCTTCACGTGGTTGGCCCTGTTTAGTAGAGAATAATTTATTGGAGCGATTTAATCTTGGAGCAAACCTCCCTTGATCCAGCGTAGCAACAAAAAGTCACTGTTGACTTAGTTGCTACTCTTTCAGATCGTGGGAGGCTTGTTCCAAGTTCATGCGACTCCAATAAATTGTTCTTGAAACGAAGAGGAGCTTATTCAGGTATGTTTTGACATTTTCAACATATGTTCTAACATTATCATAAGAATGCATCTTAGAGTAAAAAATACTACATCAATTACTTGCATTTATTGTATAGATAATGATGGATTTTGATTGACTTGGCAGTGCAGGTACAAATCCTCTTGCATCATGAGCAATACAACTTGTCAACGAGGGTCATGTCCAGGATATTTTTTCTTGTGTGCTTGACCAGGTTCGTAATGTCACATTTTGTAAGTTCCTTTACAGTTCATAATTCAATATTAAGCTTGTTCATGATTATTATCTAGGTTTTTTGTATGTGTTTTTCATCTATTTGATTGTAAGAAACTCTGCATGTTTCCTGTTGTTCACTATGATTTCTCCCATTACCACTCCCAGGATGAATCCGACTTTATTGTTACATAGGTTACTTTATTGTTACTATGATTTCTCCATTTACGATTTCATAGTTTACATCATGTAAAGTTGTCAATCTCAGGTTGGTGATGAGCTTTAGTTCTCCAGATTTGGGGCTTTTCTGATATTTTCTCCCTCATGTCATTCCTACATCACCTCGTTGTTTGAGCATGCCAATTTTCTACCACTTGTACTAATTGGCACATGTAAATCTCTGAGTGGTGCCACATTTCACCTATTTTCGGCCCACTTGACCACCTAAAAAACTCAAATCCACACACCATGTGTCTTTATCATGGAGTGCCACATGTCCTAGATATTTTAGATGCTAACATCATGCTTCTAATGTGTTATGTCAACCAATCACAGTGGTCCATGTGGCCTTGTGCCATGTCACCGGTCTGGAAGAGAGATTTGAGCCTTTTCTTTTCATGATTTTTCTATTATAATTTTTTTCTTCAGGACGGGAAATCCCTTTTGCAATAGATGGGGATTTTCCCATTTCCCTGGAGTCATCTCCTAGGACACCCTTCAAGCCATCATCCAAGAGGAAATCTTCAACTCTCTGTTATTGCCCTCTTTCCCTTGAATTATGCGCTTCTAGAAGACCAGTTAGGGCACTCTTCTAGCCCTTATTCCATTGCTTCATCATTGTATCAACTTCTCCCACAGGCTGCTTCTATTTTTTGTCCACTTAAAGGAAGAAAACACTACCCTAGGGTGAGGTTGCTCCTCAACTATCCCTACCGCACTTATGGACCAACCAGCAATATGAACGTTTCCCTTACTTATGGAGACACCCCCTATGCTACTGCACATTCAATTCCAGGAGCTACTTGCTAAGGAACATTCCTACACTATGCCTAACGACCCTCCAAACAATCCCTCTAAATATTGTTGTATAATCCCTTGTGTAATCCCCTCTCCTTCCTCGACACATCTGGATAGAGGGCAGCTATTCTGAGTTAGTTAATTTGATTTGAACCCATGTTCAATGTGCTGTTGTTTGCAATAAAATTACATTTTCTTGACAGGTCTATGTGAGATGGCCTGTCAACGTGCCTTTATTTTATTTCTCATCCATTTCTAAATTTTTACCTCTTTAAAACATATGTACCAAAAGTGCCATTGCCAATGAAGGTATGTGTTGCTGAGAATTTTAGGTGCAATTTCTTTAAATTTCTCAAGCTTTTGCCCTGAAAGTTGAACTCTTGAGCATGCATTTCATCCTTGCCTCAGCTCTTTCTGGCAGAGCAAACTAAAAATGTAATGGCAGACATGTTTGTTCAAGTGAAGCCTGGCCATATAGAACTACCACCTTTATGGACTCTGCAAGAGGATTGCCTTTTTTTTTGTTGCAATTAAAGTTGCATTTTGTTCATCAGGAAATACAAACTCTTATCAAATTGCAAGGTGTAATTCCAATCTAACTAAGATGGGGCGGACAACATGCCATGAACATCCAATTCAAAAGTGCTTGTTAGGGTTTAAGTAGCTTATAGTTCTTGTTCCTGACATTAGTTTTTGAAATATCAATTTGCTAAACTGTTTTAACCCAATTTTCTCTTGATTTTATGGAAATTGGGTGTTTGGATCTAGAAAATTTAATCTCTATTATTTTGGCTTCTCTTAGTATGAATACAATTTTAATATGTAAAACCCATTACAGTAAGTAATCAAGTGTTCACTAGAGAAGCAATACCCAGTTTCAATACTCATGCTCTCCTCCTTAGTATGGTAGTTCACTCAAGTCCTCTGCCTCCTGCATACATCCTGACCTCTGAATCAATTAATTGTGAGACTATCATGCTGGGATACACCATGTTCAAACTCTTTGCCAGAAGAGCAGACAAATTCATCTCCATATGGGCAGAGAGGAAGAAATTGCAGGTTTAAGGTTTAGTCATTGCAAATGGAATCACCGCACTTTTGACTATTTTTCAATCCTCCCAAATGCTATTGAGGAAGCAAAAGTAAGTATATTGTTGATCCATGGACACCTGTTAAGCCTTTCAGATAGTTGGAAGAAACCTAATATTTGAGAGGCTGAAGGTATACCTCTCCTATGCTTGGCGATCTCTATAATTATGACCCTATATGAGATTCAAATGATCATCTCTAGGGTCTATTATATACATTAACATAGTATTCAAGCAAGGGTGTCGACTGCCTCACATTCTTTGGACTTCATATTTATGGATGAGATTTTCTCATTTCAAAATCCATGGGTGGTAAAGGTGGATGCCCTCTATGGGATCTCCATTTCACTATTTTTTGACAACACTATCCTTCTATTTCACGAATCCAAAAACAAAAGTACATTTTGAGCTCATTCTGGGATGAACATGGTCTTCAAGTCCACCTTGCAAACACAAAAGCATGTAAGTTAGCTCTCCTTCTTTTCAAGGATAGCAGGTAGAAATGGTGACATCCTAGTCTTTCCTTTGAATGCTATTATTTGGTTCATCTTTTAACTTGTTTTCGACATTTGTATCAATGTTGAACAGAGGATTGCAACATTAAAAACCTTGGAGAGACGATGTTTCCAACTTTAGTTTTAGGATATTCAGGCTAAGTTCTGGTTTCTTGAAGTCTTTTCATAATACTTTGTTACACATGACTTTCATTTTCTTCTTGCAGAACTTCTAGAAATGAATGGATATCTTGTGGACTGTTGTAAACAAATTTAGTTCTATTACCATGCTCAAGATAATTTAATGTTTGTCATTATTGGAGGACAGAGATATACCATAAGTGCTCGGTTCTGTGTTGTAGCTTTTTATTAAGACTTGAGTCAGTTAAACCCTCGGACCTACTGCAACCCTATATTGAGGCTTGGTTCTATTGAAGCTGCCATACTTTGGACCTCTTCATTGTAGTCTCAGGCCAGGGATATAGCTATAGGATTTTGACATATTTTATGCGGTGAACATCTATTAAAATATCATATTATCTCCTATTTACTGATGCTTGGATAGAACTTCGAATTAGCTAAGTCACGTATTTACTTAAAACTAGCACATTTGGCGGAATTTTTTTTTAAATATTTTTAACCAAGATTGAATGTTATGTACTACATATAGAAATCTGGAGGGGAATAGAGCATTCAAGTTGTACAATGTATTACTTCAGTCTTATTATTTATCAATGTTCTGTTGGAAACTATGTTGATTGCTGGTAGAGTTCTGTTGTGTTATTCTGTTGTAAATTAAGCATGCATTTCATCCCATTTGGTTATTTTGTCATTTCTGAATCCTGAACTCATCAACCCTTTCTATCAAACTGATAAACCCTACATAAAAAACTGATAACCCTTTCCTCATTGTATTGTTTGTATAATTCTGAATCGTTAAATTTTGTAGAGATTTATGGTTGGTTGATAGCGGGGTAAAACCCACAATCCCTCTTATGTTTCAAAATTTTAATCTCATAGCTGTGTATAAAGTGCCTTCACGTTTTATTTCCCAACCAAATTCACCCTTTGGCAAACTCACACAGTTCTGATTTCTTGAACTGGCAATTTCAATAAATGATCTGGAGATTGTTAATATCTCAAATCGGAGATTTGAGATATTAATTCCACAATTCCTTTATAGCTACAACCCCATAAGCAAACTAAGCCAGAATTTCCCCTCTTGTGGAGGTCCATTATTCCATCAAGGTTGTAAAAACCCAATTTGCATAAAATATACACTTTCGCTTAACCCAATAGTCCATCTTCACATAATTCTGCTGGCGGAGGTTCCATTTCTATTCTATGGCTCAACCCATAATAATACAATGCATATGCTCCCTCAATAACAATAATTCTACCAAAGACCCTGTCTCGTATCCAACCCCTTAGCACACTTTATAAGTATACGTATATCGGGTCACAAGGTCTTATGCACTCACAAAATCTACGCTTCTAAGGTTCAACCATCACTCAACCCGCATATATGGCACATCTCCTAAGTCTAGATTGGTTGATTTAATCCCATGGCATTCAGATGTAAATCAACTATATCATATCAAACTTCACGCATTATTCACACACCACAGATGTACATAAACCTGACTTGACTTGAGTCTAACACCAAAAATAAAACGTTGGACCACGTATACATATCATACATTTACATCCGATGGTGATTTTCTTTATCGCCTTCAGTTCGATGATCCGACGATCATCGCGTAACTAAAGCGTGCACCGTTTAGTCCCCCAGAATAGCGCGATGGAACTGGGGCCCAGGTTTTAAGTCACCCTTCACATCAGACGGTTGAGCCGGCATCGCGCCTACTCTGACGATCCAACGACCTGTATGAAGTTTCGCATTTTTTTGTGGTCTGAGCGTTAACGCTCAAGATTTACGCGAAACTCATGGTTTTTCGAAACCTCTCAAGGAGACGTGGCGTCCAACCACCGATATCGCGTTTTTTTCCACAATACTGCTTATCGCCTTATGAATTGCGCGAAAACCACCTTTTGCCTCCAAAATAGCTTTCATTGTTCACTTCTCCTCGGGGTTCCACTCTTTCCTCATTCGAGGTTCCGTTGTGCTCTTTAACAATGTTTCATCTGATTTCGTAGTCAAACCACTCCATCGCATGGTTCTAAGGTTTCATTAAAGAACCTTGCCATCGCTTCAGAAATTGCGAACTGAGACTAACGCCATTCGTTGTTCACCTCACACTTCTTACTCAAGCCACCATGTTATAACTCCGAATCTTCCATCTCAAAACTCTACGACAGAGTTCTTACCTGGCACAGTACACACCTTCTGCCCATTATGAAACTTAACACACAGACCCAATTTCACGATATCCAACCGCAGTTTTCCCTAGCCTATCAAAGGCTTGCATAAACGCCATTAGCCCATCAATAAATCAACGCCAGAACTTTAATTCAACAAGTTATGCTCATTCAAAAAACATTAGATTCTTGACCTGAATGTCTCTTCTCTCCAATGATACACACAATACATTAACCCCAACGATAGAGCATGTATCACATTGTCTCTTGTGCAACAATCTATAAAGCGTAAGCCATTTATGCGGTTAACTACAGAGATTGAGAACATTCTTCACACAGGGTTTAAATTCAACAAATGCACATACAATACTGAACAGTTTCTTCCATTATATATATTTGAAATTACTTACAAAAAGCCTTCTGTTCGGCCAGATCTTCAATCCCAATGGCCTCCTACTCTCCTACTCTGCCTCTTCGGACTTCTAACCCTAAGCAGCTCTATGCAGTTCTCTTTGCAGGACTGTCCTAGACCATGCCACAGAGGTTTATTTATACAACTAACAGTAATTGCTTCATCTTCCCTTACGTTCAACAAAAATTTGCAATTCCTACAGTCCTAATTTTAGCCTAACCCTCTGACAGAATGAAATGGACTATCTCTTCCTATGCCTACTAATCATTCAGGTAGTTACATTTTCCTCCACAAATTAACTAAAATTAACTCAACTATGGATAGTTTCATAGGGAAACAAAACATGAGACTCCCCTTTATATTTATTTATGTACAAAGGTTGTCTTGAGCCTAATGCCCCTGCATCAGACTCCCCAGGTTAAAATAATTCATGATCTCCTCATCATGTGCTTTCATCTTCGTCTTCCTGGATCCCACACCTTGTTCTGCAACTGGTCATCTGTTGCAGTGTTCTTCCTTTGTATTCTTCCTGGCTTCCATACTTTGTGCTGTAGCTTTCCACTGGCTGCACTTTGACATCCCCTTTCGGTCTTTCCTTTGCTGCTACTCCGTTTTTTCTTCGCTGCTGTCTTTTTCTCAGACAATCTCACCATCATTCTTCTCATAAATTCAATTTCTTCATCTAAGATGTCTTCTGACTACTGCATATTGTTCCTCTTTGATTGCTGAACTTCTACTTCCTCTTGCTGTGATCTCGTGCTTGTTGCAGTTCTTCCTACTGCCATGCTTACTTCAGCTGTGTCTATAGCTCTTATTACTGCCACCCAATCATCCATACCCCATTTTCTTCTACTATAGAAAAATTCTTCTTGACTGTCACTCATGACAATTCCTCCATCCTCTGACTTCAGCAATTCTTCAGGCTGGTATTCAAATTTCCAATCATCATCCTCATCTCTTCTATTCTTCTGGACTAAACATGCCTTAGTCCTTCCATCGCGTTTTTTTGCACACTTGCCTTTAACACTTCAAAAAAACGCGATGAGGGTGGTATTACCCCAGTGATGTGGCGACATATTATAGGATTGCATTTTTTTTAAAATGGTTTCACTCTGGCTCAAAGGTTGCTCGATGAGGGTGGTTTTGGTTTCGCAAACCCACTCTTGGGTTTTGAATAGTGCTCAACCGGACTTTCACCATGGTTAATGCCATTAAACGTAATAACTCTACCTTGTTAACTTCGGGTAAAGCCTTAATAATATCGTTCAACTCACCATAAAACACGTTATTTTCCTACCTTCAACATAATTTCAAAGTTCTATGGTAAACAAAGGATAACAGGGGTTTCACTCCTATAAAGCCTGGTCTAAGCACACAGAGCTCGATGCCTTGTACACAAACTCAATATTCTTCATTTGGTTGAGAACCACTACAAACTCGTTCAGCCAACAGACTCACTCTCGGCCTCATACAAGGTTTCTATATCAATTTAACACATTCAGATTTATCACTGGGAACCTGTACTCAACCACAGATAGAGAGGGCTACAAGAGATTTAACACAACATTTTTTTTCTTCAAGTTATACATGCACAGAGTTCATAATGTAAAAGGAGTAATTTATCAGAGAATTCCAATAGCACATGCACAGTTAGACAATAAGGCTTAAATCTTATTCAACAGAGAATACAATTTCTCAATTCAACCTTTCGCTGCCAAAATCCCCCTTTCACCATATCAGGGCTACAATTTATAATCAATTACATGACTCTTCGGTTCCTTTGGGGATCGTTTTATTTCTTTAACCTAATGTCTAATGCCCCTGCATCATCAAACCTCTGCACAATACTTCGTTCTTCATGTATCTTCAAATAATAGGGTTTTACTTGAGCGAGGGCTACTTCTGTGTTATTGAAAAGGTGTCTCTAAAATTTGCATCATTATGTACCTTTTGACATTCATTTTAGCACAATGAATCAAGCCACAAAGAATCATATAAAGAGAGAGATATGTCATAGAACTCAACTACCACATAGGCATAATGCCACAAAGATTTCAAAACTTGTATGTCAGAGCGTCACAAAAATTCAGTATACTATAATGCCATAAAATATTCAAATGCCACCAAAGAAGTCATAGGTTCAAATCTATCATGAATGCTTCTTGTGTTTTTCTATTGTAAACAATTCTCCTAATCTTTTGAGATTAGATGCTTCAACAAATTTATTGTCATATGATCTTTGATACTTCAGATCACATGTCACATATATACGGTACTCTTCCAAATTTTGTTCTACTTCATTTTCTACCTTCATTTGCCCATAAAATATTTATCCTTTTGTAAAGATGATTATCATAAACTTGAACTTCAACCTTCAGCAAGAGCGAGTTATAATATATGGTTAAGAGGTTTCAAACTTCATTGGATATTCTTTCATCTTCTTCCATAAATCACAAAGAATATTGTATCGAATGTCATGTATAGTCACATGTAACTGTTTGGTGTCATCATAAGTGCTTGTTTCTGTAACTTGGTCGAGAGATTAGCTTCAAAGAGATGTAGGATTTATTCTTTCAGTCTTGGTCCTAGATTCCTTTAGGATTCAACCTACAAAACTTTTGGAAAGATGCTTCAGACCATAGTCTCAAATTAGGATATAGACTTTTGGATTGCAGACATAGAGCATAGAGGATAGCTTACTTGTAAAAGGAAAGAGAATCTATCAAGAGTATTGATTTGGCTTCCAATAACGTCTTTCAATGATGGCTACTACAGAGAATATGATCTTCAAGTCTATTTGTTACAATAGCTAGCATTCACTCATATAATTTTAATTGCTTCTCAAAAAAATATGTTTTATTTTTTTGATTGTAAATATTTTTAAACAATCAAAATAAACAAACATTTAATTATTTAGAAATTATTTTAATTATTTAAAAATTATTATAATTATTAAAAATATATATTTTTAAATTAATTTGAGTGGCATTAAAAAAAACACACGTGTTTCATTTCAAAATGTAAAAAATTTCCAAATATCAAAAGTTTTAATTTCCCTCTTTCATTTCCCTCTGGTTGCATGGTTTGTCCAGGGAAGGAGGGAAGATGTGGCCATACTGTCGCCATTTTTGATGAAGGATGTAGCCATACTATTGTAGGTTTGGAGGAAGGATGCGGGAGATTTGTGCCCCGAACCATGCTCATAGATCTGGCACCATGGACAGTGTGAGGGTCTTTGCATTGCTCTCAACTCCACAACTCCAAAAATAGGTATCTTATTCTTCAATACAATAAGAATTTTGGTTGGCGTTTTAGCTTTTTTTTTCAGGATCTTGTCTCATGGGTCTGCTTGTAATTTGTTCTATTGGGACTGCAACCCATTACCAACCCAATCTGATGAAACAAATGCACAGTGGCCTCTGTGGGAGCTTATAAGCCTGATCAGACCTTACCATAGAAGCTGCACTGCTATCACTCATTGCAGGCGTTACACTCGCTAAGCTTCACTTGGCTTCATCGCCTTTTCCCCCTTGTTGGAACCCTACTATATGGCACATTTTATTGTCTAGACAAATAATATTATTTGTGTGTGCGCGCAGTGTAATCAAGAACCCTGAAATATTTGCACTAGTTTCATCATTACTCTTGAGTATCTCAGATCCCAATGAATACACAAAGCATTCCCTTGACATTCTTCTGCAGGTATTTTTTAAAGTTTTGTGTCAGGCCTTCTATACCATTTTTTGCGAGATTTGATGTTGTTTATTTATTACCAACATCTTGTATTCCATTATCTCTTACCATCATTGCAGACAACGTTTGTCAATACTATTGATGCTCCATCACTAGCATTGTTGGTGCCTATAGTCCACCACGGTCTTAGGGAAAGAAGTGCAGATACGTGCAAAGAAAGTAGCCCAGATTGTTGGAAACATGTGTTCTTTGGTAGCATAGCCAAAGGATATGCTACCATATATAATCTTGATGCTTCCTGAAGTGAAGAAGGTATTGGAAGAATCTTTTTCCTTGTATGTGTCTTATTGAGATATTTTGTTCAGACATTTCTAATTAATTTAAATTCTGCACAGGTTCTTGCAGACCCTATACCAGAAGTACGTGCTATTGCAGCTAGAGCTCTTGGGTCGCTCATAAGGGGCATGGGTGAAGAGAAATTCCCGGATCTAGTGCCTTAGTTACTGGAGACTCTGAAATCAGATAACAACAATGTTGAGTGATCAGGAGCTACACAGGGCTTGAGTGAGGTAATTGAAATTATGCTAAAAAATTCTTTAATTGTGGGCAACTTATGCATGCCTAGACACTTAGGCCTGTGAAAAACTTTCCCGAACTACAAACATTAATTGATTGGCACCACCATGATAGTTACCTCCACTAGGAAGAAAAGTTTCTTTCTCTCATGCCAGTGGACTTGCTGGCTGGCTTACCATTTGGTTGACGTAAAGCCTTACTATAAGGATGGACAAAATGATTGCACTTTTCTAAGTCTTTCATGCATATGTGTTCGAGTTTAGAATTATAGATTAGCACATGGTTAATTTCTGCAAAGTGTTGACTATGGTACTGTATAGTTACAGTAGCAATGGCTTTTTGTTTTGAAAGGAAATTCTTGTGTAATACCCTCTCCTACCTCAACACATCTGGATAAAGGGAAACTATTCTGAGTCAGTTAATTTGATTTGAACCCATGATCTTGTCTCTAAGAACATCCTCAAGCAACTTCCTTTTCCCTTGCTTTGTCTTATAGTTCCTGGATCCTTCTTGAAGCTTATCAATGAGTCTTTTACCTTGTTCTTGACCTGCAACTTCTGAAAATTCAAAAAATTCTTTGGAATTCGGCTCCATGTCCCCTGTTTTGGCCTTCATTTCTTTGACATCCTTGTATATTATTGTTCTTAAGTAGGTTTTTTGTCCATATTGATGTTTTCTTGTATGTTTCTTTTCCAAGTATGTTATACACCTTTTCATATCATACTTGTCATTCATTTGCTTTATCTCGTCTTCATATTGAAACCTGAGATCATTATTACAAATCAGAGATGCTTCTTCAATTTCTCTCTATACATGCATCCATAGTTCATAAAATACTTGTACTAGGTTGGATCTCTATACATTTGACATTGCCATAACAGAATTTTTTTAGAATTTTGATTGCCATCTATTCCATCTTGTGAAATCTTGGAGCTTTCCTTCAGTTTTTCCTCTACCCTGTTTTTTTGAGGTCCGTGACTTTTTATTTTCATTGCATTTGTTTTCAAGAGACAAATTTTTGTCTTTCTCCTTTATGACAGCTTCTTGTACTCGTTCATCTTCATATTCTTCAAGTCCTGCAAACAAACACTCATATAAACAGTTAGATTGAAAAACTTGACGCTCATTTGCCCCTGTTGATGCCTCTAGGATTGACATTTCTCCTCTATGCTAGATTAAACTTCTTAAGTTTTCCATGAGACTCTTATCTTGTCTCTCATCCACCTCTTCTTCATCAAACATTGCATTGCATTTGTTTTCAAGAGACAAATTTTTGTCTTTAACCTTTATGACAACTTCTTGTACTCGTTCTTCTTCATATTCTTCAAGTCCTGCAAACAAACACTCATATAAACAGTTAGACTGAAAAACTTGACGCTCATTTGCCCCTGTTGATGCCTCTAGGATTGACATTTCTCCTCTATGCTGGATTGAACTTATTAAGTTTTCCATGAGACTCTTATCTTGTCTCTCATCCACCTCTTCTTCATCAAACATTGGTCCTCTCTCAAGTTCATAGATAAAGGTTACTTTCTCTACCCCTAAGGACTGATTTTCATACCTTTTTCTTCCTTCAACTCATTTTTTTCTCCATGCCCCTAATTTGGGTAGAGAGCTTGATGGAAAAATCTGATTTCAGTGAGTCTCAGGAAGGAAACAAGGCTTTGTTGAACGTCTATGATCTAAGCCAAGGACTTGCACGAAAATTGACTTCCTCATCACTTGGTAGAGCCATTGAAGGAATCTAGTACAGTAAATATCAAAATTCTATGCTTAAGATGTATTTTCTGAATGAATCTCTTTTTCTAAAAAAAGGTATATGTTTTGCATTATTTTACATTGATGTTTAAAGTTATATTGAACAACTTACATTAAGCCCAACTACAACTCGAGAAATTGCAGACTTAAATTAAGATAAGTTGCTTTGCATTTATTGAAATTAAAATTTACCGAAGATTAAGTTTGAATAAAGAATAATTAGCTTGTGTGGAATTTGAATCCTTTCTAGTAGGTGAGCATCTGATTTTTGGGTTTGTGTTAAATCTTCGATAACCCTCTCTATCTGTGGTTGAACGCAAGCCATTGTGGTTAATTGGAGTGTTTAAATTCGGTATATAACCCTTGTAAGAGGCCGAGAGTGAGGTTATAGAGGCTCTCTAACCGAGCGAGGGTATTAAGCCTTTGTATAAGGCGTTGAGTTTGTGTGTTCAAACAAACTTCATAGGAGTGAACCCTGTAATGCTTCGATTGCCCAAAGAGCTTTAAATCCTGTTGAAGGCACAACTCTGCCATTGAAGAATTAGTGTGTTTTATTGTGAGTCGAGAGATATTATTTGAGGCTTAACCCCAGAGGTTAACAAGGCAGAGTTATTAAGATTAATGAAATTAACCATGGTGAAAGTCCAGTTGAGCACTGTTCAAAACTCGGGAGTGGGTTTTTCAAACCAAAACCACCCTCATTGCGCAACCTTTGGGCCAGAGTGAAACCGGTTAAAAAAAACGCGATCCTATAATATGTTGCCACGTCACTGGGGTAATACCACCCCCATCGCGTTTTTTTAAAGCGTTAAAGTTAGGGAAGGGAAAAAACATAATATTATTGTGCGTTTTCTGATCTGGAGGCTGGACGATCGAATGGTATTTGCGCACCAAGTTGCAAGGGAGATAGACAAGGTATGGTCCATTCGTTTTATAATGAAAACCATTCAATTGTGCATTGAACGTGTGGGGCCTGTGAACCACCATATAACATATATGTTGTGTTAATGTATAACCCATGGTTGATGCAATAAGCGCAGTTGTATACTATTAAAAGAGTTAGACCCTTTTTTAATATCAAGCGGTGAGGTTCAAAAAATGAATGTGGTTTATTATATTTGCCTTAGGAGGTTGGCAAAATTAGGATTCATTAAGTTGGACATGGAAAGCGTTTTATATGCGAGCTTTTAATGAGGATTAAGCCGCAAGGGAACGAAGGTAAAGCTTCGCATGAAGGATAATTTTAAATGGGTTTTATAACCATTTTATGTCCTATTTTAAAGTTTCATTTTTTTTTTAAAAATTGAACCCGCCGTCGCTCTTCTGACGCCTTATAAGCATCGCTCTTCCGATGCCTTATAAGCGTTGGTATACCAACGCCATGGACGTTTTCCATTTTCATCGGTCTTGCGACGTTACATTTTTTTTTTAATTTTTAAATGCCCGTCGGTATTGCGACAGTTCTTCCTAGCGTCGGCATTGCAACGCTTCTGCAAAGCGTTGATATTGCGACACCTTGGGAACGTGTCGGTGTTGTGACACATTAATAGGCTTCGGAAGAGCGACGTTGAAAACGTTGGACCACATATCATCATAATTGCAACAGTCTACAAATGTAAGAAGAGAGACAGTTAGTAAACGTCAGAAGAGTGACGTCCAAAATGTCGAAACAAATATCGTCGGAATTGCGACAGTTTAGGAACGTCGGAAGAGCGATGGTTTGGTAAACGTCGGAAGAGCAACGGTTGTTTGGAAATGTCGGAAAAAGTTTTGGTATTGTGAGACTTTGGAAAAGCGTCAAAATTGCGACATAATGGCTAACCACGTTTTGTCCGACCTCGAACTGTCGCTCTTGCAACGAATATGTGTCGGAATAGCGATAAAGTGGCCGTCGGAAAATTGGCCAAATTTTCTAGTGTAAGGGAAGATCACACCTGGTCATCACACTCGGATCAAGGGGTACATCGGTACCACACATGGTTGAATACTGGGGCTGTAGCCTGACAAAAGGGACAACTGATCCTCACACTATCCCAACCGCGGCACTGGGCAGGATGCGTACGATGGCTAAGTTGCTGGAGTGGTACTTGGACCACATTACAAAACACCTAGCATCGGCTTTAATTCGGGGTATGCGAGCAGCACGCAGGCGTCATCCAAAGTCTATAAATCTATGGGAAAGCCCTCAGGTATGAATAATGACCGTCAGACCACTACACTTTGGTGAAAAGGGAACCTTACCATTAACAAAAATAGGCGGCTGGAAATCAATGCGGCAATTTATGGTGAGTTGTTATGGGTTGATTGATGGTACGTTTCAAGTTAGATTTACTCTACCATTGGATAGCCCCAAATAGTATAAGGACAACAGGATAACTCTGCTTAGGGCTCCATATTTTCTCTGTACTCTGCCTCTGTTATTCTCCTGCTAGCTTGTCTGGATCTTTAGCATTTTCTGCGAGTTTCCAATTTGGGAAGCCTGTCCTTCTGTTGCTATGGCAGTGATCCGGATTTATGCAAGAATGCAACAAAATGAATATATAACCATAAATACAGAGATGCAACAGAAATAACACTTCATTCCATTAATATCAAAGAACTGAAATTTGCTTATAGACAGAATGGAAATAAAACTAGCTAGGGCGCTGGTAGCTATCTCTGAGAATACATGTGGCGGCTACAGGCCTCTGAACTGAGTTACAATGAGGCTCGAGGGCCTATTTATTATTGAGAAACAATGGAGAACCCTAAACATCCAAAAACCTAACCCTAGGAGATGAAGCGCCAAAACTATGGGCCCCGTTTAGGTAAATTGGTGTTTCAACTTCCTAGGGACGTAACTTTGGCATACTATCTCTGTTTGACGCACATGATACATCATTAGAAAGCTCTATCTGAGGACTACAACTTTCACCATGAATATAATTTTAAAATTGAACGATATTTTTTGTAGGCATGATGTCCAAAAAACATCGTTTATGGCCTCAAAACGACTCCAGAAGTTCAGGACCCGAAAAACTGCTAAAAATAGTAAGTTATGCTAAAACTGAAAAAATAAAAGAGACAATGGTGGGGGCCCAAGTGGAATAGGCAGGTGGCCACCAATATCCACTTGGATCATTCCTCCCCCCTTATGAAGCAATGGTCCCCATTGCGTTAAGTTCCTCCATGAGATGAGGAAATTTCTGCTGAACTTGGTCCCTGGTGAACCACTTTCCTTAGTGCAGGAGTTGGCCAGCTTTGACAACCCGATATTAGCGATCTTTCTGTCAAGTAGTGTTCTTGATTCCGCATGTCCATGATGTTCCTGTGTATTCATTTCATGCAATCCGCAGTTTAACTCTCTGCTGTGTGAGGTGTTGTTCTGTAATGTCGAGGCGTCCGCGAGAGGTGGAAGTAGACGGTTAGCGATCTAATATTGAAAAGATTGGTGTAATGGCGAATGGTGGAATACTAAGTTTCCTAAGGAATTGTTCCTCACATTCAGGATAAAGCAAACAGACGAGCGGCGAAGTGTGTCCATGAGCGCCGTGAATGTAGCTATACTTGCCCACGGAAGCTGTGGCACCCTTGCAGAGATTACATTGCCATACCACATCGTTTCGCCCAGCGACGTCATGAACCTATTATGACAAAGAATGCATCCAGATGAAGCTACTTTTTGTCAACTTCGATCGACATGACCCGAATGGGTTCGGCAAATGGTGAATGGCATGCATACGCCAATGGAGATAGTTGCTGAAATCCCAAGCTCAATTAAAGGGGTTATAATAATTGAACCGTGGAGAGTTTTACATAATTCATAAGTACATAGAGGCTTCGCCCCATGTGCGCGGATGCTTTGAATTGCACATGTGCAGCACGTGTACAATCATTCTCGTTGGACGACTGCCTGGCCACATTTTGGGTGATGGAAAGTCGCGGGACTTGGTGAGGCCAGGTCGTCACTGACCGTGAGGCCGGACCAGCCGCCGAGGAACCTTATTCACCGATGATAGACCTGGATCCTAAAGTGCACCCACACTATTCAAAGAAGACGAAGAAGTCATTGTGATATTTCATAAAGCCACCATAATGGCTATCTTTCGAGAATTGTCATCCACTACGAAACACAGTCATTTATTCTTAGTAGAAGGTGTTCACATGTAATCCATAGATGTGATTCCATGTCAATTAGGTAGTGAGCATATGAATGCTGATGGTTTGCTTACACGGTACACAAAGATCTATGTGCTTCTAATATCCTTTCAAGGCGAGCTACTAGAAATAATTTTAGACATACATGTTTTTCTTCAACCCCGAATGCTCAGACTCGACCGTAGCGTGCTTACCATATCATTCACACAAATACCAAGGAACAAAGGTCTCAGACATAAAAGTGCATCTGTGAAGATTTGGAACTTGCATACCCCCAAGAGTGTCTTATGTATGAAAACCGGGTCACTCTCAGAGAAGTGGCCATCGTGTCTCTGCCCACAAGAGCCAAGACGGTGGTGAGTTTACCATTTGCAGAGCCTACTGAGAGGCAACAAGAACATTACTGTGCTATCTTTATTGTATCATGTTCAAATGAACTGGCAGAGCATAGACACGATGGCGATCATTCTCCAACCTCCTTAGGTTCGTATAAACCCAGGTTTGGGTGGTCTGTGGATGATTGTTTTTCCCCCAACAATGTCGATTGCCGATGTTTCCGCACAATGGAATACATTTCTTTGTCATAGGATACTTGCGAATCGTCTCCGACAATGTCTTACCGTGATATGCCACCGGAGTCTCGTTGAGTGTATACCTCAATAACATAGTCAGAGGTATCCGTTCGATCTTCAAAATGGTCAAGCCAGTCTCTGGTAATGTGAGTACTCAGGGCGTAACAGGCAATTTTTCACTCGTGAATGCCTTCTGTTGAGGTTCCTAACCAAAATAATTTTTCTCTTCGCCTTTGGTGACTTGGACTCAAGGGCCAAGTGATATGAGAGAATCTCAATGCATCTACTAGAGAAATTAGCAAGACCCAAAGTCGCTGCTTCTTTTATAAGTGGTTAGTCACAATTCAATGACTTTGATCTTGATGGATCCACATGCACCCCCTTTCATCAATAATGTATCCTGCATATTGAACCTGGGTCATGCTAAATATGCACTTTCAAATTGGCACACAACTTGTGTTGCCGCAGTTGTTTGAGACTTGCTCTGATGTGGTGAAGGTGCTCTTCCCATGCCTCATTACGATCGTGTAATGTCATCCAAGTACACCACCACAAATGAGTTGAATGGTCGTGAAGATGTCCATCATCCTCATGAAGGTTGCGTATATCGCTAACCTTAAAGTGTGTTGAATTGCTTCATCTGTGCGTTCTTCAGTTAAATACAACAACATCAGGTTCTAATTGTACCAAGATACCAGATTGGTGTCAATTTGTCAAATATTTTCATCTTGAGTTGGGTCCAAGGTCATCAATCCATATCAGTACTTGTCTTATTAAGATCTTTCGGCCGCCTCGATAGTCAACAACATGTAGTCTCCACGCCCGCCCTTCTTCTTCACCAACATGATCGTGGCTCTGTTGCATGCATAATCATCGATGTGACCTTCTAGTCAGCTCCCGACCCGCTTGATTTCATCATTCTCTTCAACAAAGCGCCATAGATCGCATCCATTGGTAGCGCAAGCGCACTGGCCCAATCAATTTGCCCTGACCTCGACAAGTGAGAACCCCACAAGTGAGAATATGTTTCAGATTCTCCACAACCTTATCCATTTGTTGTCAGAGAGCCCTGCCCGGAGATCGTGGCCATGTTTTCTTCGCTAGTAAGACCAATGAAAATGACTTTTGGAGCCTAGAAATGAGTTATTAGTATTTTTTGCAAGAATCCAAAGAGATAGTCACAGGAGATGGTACCTCTCGGGAACTCGTACAACTTAGAGCTTCTAAAGTAACACAATGTTGAACAGGCCGAGACTCATACACAGATAGACACTTCCACAAGTATGGTTGTCCTGCTTGTTCGAAACATCAGGAGCACTGCCACAACACCTCATCCATGAAGGCTTAGATGCTTAGCAATGGAAGGCGACATCATTGGCCGACGCGGAGATTCGCCCGGGTGAAGTCACCCGATGGTGTATGGATGTGGGTGAGTCAGGCTGCTAAAGCCCAACCACTTCATCAGCTTCTACCGAAATAAAGGTTCTCCTGGCTCCCCATTGTCAACAAATCATATTGTGAGTCTACCCGTTTGGGAGTGAAGACGTTCCTCCTATGTGATCTTCCTAAGCCTCTCCTTCGGATCTTTGTAGTGAAATAGTGGCGTTGCCTCAGACTGGTCATTATGTTTCTCTTCATTCTTTTGCTTTGACGTAGTCGAAACATGCATCCGACTCGTAAGCTCATTCCCGGCTACTAGCGTATTGTTTGCCTGGACACTCACTTGTGTTGTGAGCAGTTTTATGGAACCTGCCACCACTTTCCCGTGTCCTCTTTTGCTGCAGGTCAAGTATTTTTCATGGTTGATTGTTGTTTGAAGCAGCTATGTTTTTTGCATGTTCTGTTTCAAATAAGCACTTTCCTTGTTACTTTCCGCCATGGTATCCAAAGTCTTCGCTCGTTGAATTTCGCTCAATTGGGTAGCATACTGCATGCCATACCAAGCGCAGGGAGATGTCGAGGAACCTGTTTCCTCCTAAATGTATCTATGCACAAAATGTGATACTTTAGCACCAAATGCTTTCTAAATATTTATACCCAAATCTCAGTGCGTGTATGAACATTCATCACCATGTACATCTTGATCCTTGTTGTCGCAACAGGTCCATTACATGTCTCATCCTCATAGTTTCATGGGGATAGTATTGACATGCCTTTAAAGAATTTGTTGGTAATGATAGTTCTGTCGTCCTTTTCTCACGCAGGTTTCCACCACCCTAATATGGGGTAGCTTTGAGTAATTAGAGAATTTATGAAATTCGACGCTAAATTGCCGCTTATTCCGATATATTTTCGCTGCTGAGTTTGTCAGCCTGCTGGGCTTTACGTGAGCCATGCCGTCTATCGCAAGTGTGCGTCGACTATCTACACTTATTCCGGCGTCTTAACAAGCGCTACTCTTCCACGCCTCACAAACTGGGCTGTTCGATGCTTTAAACGCTCGCGCCTGACGCTTCATAAACTGTCAGTAGCCTGACCAACTGGTCCGACGCTTTGATCGCCACTCTTCCGACGCTGGTAACCGTCAGAATTCCACCAAACGGGTCCGACATTTATCGCCACGTCTGACGTCTCTGGAAGATGTCGTGAATTCACGAGATATGTGGTCCGCACGTTTGAACGCCGCGTCTGACGCTTACACCGCCTTCTTCCGACAAGCTCGATTGTCGCAGCGCCCACGCGGTACGCTCCGATGCTTATACCGCTTCTTCCACGTTTGATTACGTAGCCTGACGTTTACAAGGCGCTTTCAGAGGACTCATCTGAGGGTTCAATTTTAAAAAATTAAAATTTTTAAAAGACGAGAAACGCGTGGTTTTAAAGATATGGCGAAGAAACAAATTATGAAAGTGAAATAAGAAGAGTGTAGAATAGTAGCAAATGTATAGAGTAATTTAATGGCCCATTGTCTCAAATTACAACAAAGTACCTAAAACCGGCACAGTTGAAGTAAAATACCCATGAAAGTGAAGATATTATATGTAGTAAAGAATGAAAGAAAGTGAAGATATTATAGAAGAAACAACAGAAAGTGAAGATATTATATGAAGTAAAATACCATGAAAGGAAGATATTATATGAAGTAAAACAGTCCAGAAAGTGAAGATATTATATGAAGAAATACTTACAGTGGAAGAATAAAGATGTAGAATAGCAAAGCAACAGACAGAGTACCGACGTTCCATTATCCCAAATACAATGAAATACTCCAAAACTCTACACTGTTGAAGTAAAACAGTCCATGAAAGTGAAGGATATTATATGAAGTAAAAATGTACCATGAAAGTGAGATATATGAAGTAAAAATGTACCATGAAAAGGAAGATATTATAGAAGTAAAACAACCATGAAAGAAGATATTATATGAAGTAAAATGCTCCATGAAAGTGAATAGCAAAGATAGCAGAATAGTAAAGAACAGATAGAAAATTTACGTCCATTGTTCCAAATAACAAATTAAAGTACCTAAAACCCTACAACAAGAAGTAAAAATAGTCCATGAAAGTGAAGAGAGTGATATACAAATGTATCATTAGAAGTGAAGATATTATATGAAGTAAACAAAATTATGAAGTGAAATAGCAAGATGTAGAATAGTAAAGCAATGTATAGAGCAATTTACGTCCATTGTTCCAAATACAAATTAAAGTACTAAAACCCTACAACAAATAGTAAAATACCATAGTGAAATACAAGATGTAGAATAGAAGCAACAGTAGAAAATTAATGTCTATTGTTCCAAATACAAATTAGTACCTAAGACTACAACAGTAGTACAAACAGTCCATGAAAGTGAAATAGCAAAGATATGAAGTAAAATTACCCATGAAAGTGAAATAGCAAACATTTAGAATAGTAAAGCAACAGATAGAGTACCGACGTCCATTGTTCCAAATACAAATTAAAGTAACGAAATCACAATGAGAAAAACGTTAATCATAATCATGGAGAGTGTGATATGTCCAAAATATAAAAGACCATCACCATATCAATAAACCAGCAATACTAGACCGTATCGCTAGTTTTGAAGGCATATAGTGATAAACATTATCTATATTTTTTTTTCTCACAAGAGAAAATGGCAAATGTTTTGAATATATTATATGAAGTAAAACAGCTTATGAAATCATTACATTTTCACATTCAAGATTGGAACCCAAATATACATCCAGAAAAGTGATGTCCCACCTGCACAAAGGATAGAAAAATACCCCATGTCACACAGACCCCTGATATAAAACCCAAGAATGGTCCATATGGAGATTATCGACAATCCGAGAAAGCATCCAACATGCTCCGAGGGTCTATAAGAAAGTGAAATAGGCAAAGATGTAGAATAGAAGAACAGAGAGAGTACCGAATGTCCCATTGTTCCCAAATACAAATTAAAGTACCCAAAACCCTACTGCAGAAAAACGCTAATCATGTGAGTGAGTGTTATATGTCCAAAATATAAAAAGACTATCGTAATTACATCAACAAAACTGCAAAGAACATAGACTCAAAGCATCGCTAGTTTTGAAGCAGAGGATAAATATTGCATCATTTTTTTTTTTCAGCAAGAGAAAAAAACGATAAGCTATTATATTGTATGAAGGAAATACCTATGAAGTCATTACATTTTCACATCTTAAGATTGGAACCCAAATATCCATCCGCAAGGGTGGGAAGTCCCACCCTGCATAATGATAGAAAAATACCTGCTGCCGCTATACAATGCATTTATAAAACCCAAAGAATCATTCACATGGAGATTATCGGTTAACTGAGAAAGATTCAAATTATGCCTAAGGTAATTCATAAGAAAGTGAAATAGCAAGATGTAGAATAGTAAAGCAACAAGATAGAGTACGTACCTATCATTCATTGTTCCAAATACAAATTAAAGCACTCAAAAATCCTCGAACAGAAAAACGCTTAATCATGTGGAGGAGGTGGAGGTCCAAATATAAAGACCATCGCATCATATCAATAAAATCTGAAAATATAATAAAGCATCATGAAGCTTTAGCTGCGACGATAAACATTAATCATTTTTTTCAAGAGAAAAATGCTATTTTGAATATATTATATGAAGTAAAATGTTCATGAAGCTATTACATTTTCAAGGACCAAGCTTGGAACCCAAATATTCATCCTAAAAAGTGAAGTCCCACCTCAGACAATGATAGAAAATACCCCATGTCACATACAGGGACATGATATAAACTAAAGAACGTCCACATGGAGATTATCGGCTAACCAGAAAGCATTCAAATATTCCCGAGGCATCTATAAGAAAGTGAAATAGTAGTATGTAGTCATAGGTACAACAAAGAGCAGAGCAATTTAATGCCCATTGTTCCAATAATAAACTAAATACCCAAAACTTGAACAGATCAAGAAAAACGCTTAATCATGTGAGAATTCAAAGTAAAGTTAATCTATTAACATTTAATAAAATTACAATCAAGTCAAAAACATTGCCCGTTACGCTCATGGTAATTGATACCGTAAATTGGGTACCAGAAGACCTTCATAATGCGAAACGCTTCTTGAACGTTAATTACGTATCAAAAATATTATTAAAGGTCTGGAAGATGGGTAATTCAGCAAATTAACTGGCTCGTTAAGCAAGAAAAACAATCAACTAAAATTCATCATTGTTCCTCTTAACATTCGCACCATCTCAGCGTCCAGGATCGCTAGTGCTACCTACGTACACGGCCCTCCTGCTGCCCTAATGCTGGCCGTTTTTTTCTCGAGTTTTACTCACGGACGGTATTGTTAGCCTTCTTTGAATAATCATGACACAATGGATTATGGCAGGAGAGTAATTAAATGAAAATTGCATACAGCGGTTGTGGGGAGAAGGTGAATAATGGAAGCCAGAGCGTTAACTATTGAAAGGGATGTTGTGTTTACCCCGCCTACCTTATTTGACATTTACTTGGTGAAGTCACCGGATCAATGGCGTTTATTTCGGTGAGGTTGAGGATACATGATGACCATGTTTCTCCACGACTGTCGGCGACGACCAGGTATGGTGTAGCACCAGCGCAGTTAGCAATAAGAGACGCAGAAGGTAATTCCACTAATAGTAGGAAGATGCATAGACAACTGAGAGAATGAAATATGCAGCAAAGTTCAGCAGGTTCGCCGGTTACTTTTATAGTCACGCTACCGCATGTTGTAATTCAAGAACTGGCTGCTCGAAAACCATGGCTAACGCTATTTTTTATGTCGACTGTCATAATGCACTGTTGATTGCCATAGCGAATCTCTGATCATTAATAATGAGAGCTGGCATGGATCAAATCGAGCGTATGAATCGCCGTAGGAGTGAGGTCTGATCTGAATCAGAAAGAAAATTAATTAGCGTAGATTTGATGTGAAACTAATCGTAATGTCATAAATGTTAATGCTATTGATATGAATGTTGTATTCATGTCCTATCACCTAAATTATCGAATGCAATTCGGCAATGGAGCAAAGTTTTTAACAGGACACGGGAAATTACCTGAAGCATATTTGTTTCAAGGCTACAAGAAGAAATCCGACCCGTGAAATATTAGGTGAATTTGATAAATTGCCACAAATTGCCGAATGCCGCCATGTCATTTTGGAACGCGAATTTGGTTTGAATATGGTTTGTCGCCAGTTCCATGTCTTAATTTTGAACAATTTTCTTATAAAATTTGTGTTTTGTTTTCTTCGCTAATGTCACATATTAAAAATCCCAATTAATAAAGAGACAAAATTGTGCTTTCTAACTGTGGTCAAGCCCTTCACTAAACCACCAGCGTGAACTGTGCCGGTTGCCCATATCGCACCGCCATGAGTAGGCGATTTCATTCAAGTAGCCATTCCATAGGAATGCCATTAATGCTAAGTGACCTGTGAATAACCATGAACTCACGCCATCAAGACGTTAAAGCCCGACGTTGAAGCTTCTAGCCACCCCAAGAGTCGTTGATTTGGAGTAGCGTCATTTGGACGTGTGGTCGACGCTGAACTTGCCCGGTTGTTAACTAAGGTGTGCAAGAGGATAGCCAGGTACTATACTTATGTTTATCATTACATATATATAGGTGGCAAGAGTATAATGAAATTTTTAATTAAACGACATGATAATTAGCAGGTCTGGAGGGTGATTGTTGTATATTGGTAGAAATATAAGTCGTAGCCTACTACAAGTTATTATTTATTTAAAAGATGGAGTATAAATACAAAGGTTATGCTAAATATTGTTATAAGGATTGATATACATAAAGCCTGGGAATAAGTAAATTAAAGTTCAACCATTAGATAGTATTTATTTATCAAATTCTACTATTGATAAATCAAGAAAGAAGAAGTTAATTAAGACTCAAAATGGAGAAAAGAATCGTATTAACTAAGGGGAAAATGGCTGAATGCAGCGATTGTAGACACACCTTCGCCTCTCTTGGGGGTCCAATTTCAGTTTTGTTAAGGGCCACACGACAAATTTCTTCGGCATTTACTGTATTGAAGATCACTATTCTAGGGAATAAGGAGTTATTTTCCAAAAATAACCCTAGCCAAATATCGTATACGCATCAAGGATATCTTTCTATGCTTTGTTGGCACATTTGTTCTACTTCTAAATCTCATGTCTTGAAGTGGTTGTTGTGCTGAAATATTCACCAATTGATTTCATACCAAAGTCTTCTTTCACATTTTCAAAGATCCAATACACGAAAGATAATGGTTTAAAAAAACAACCTAAATATTTGAAATTTTTATGCAAGAATTGTT
The DNA here is from genome assembly GCA_034641835.2 of Pinus albicaulis. Classification (NCBI taxonomy): domain Eukaryota; kingdom Viridiplantae; phylum Streptophyta; class Pinopsida; order Pinales; family Pinaceae; genus Pinus; species Pinus albicaulis. Next base: position 1,145,370,734 of record CM076574.1, on the reverse strand, counting down.
CCGCACACTTTGAATATAAATTTTGAAGTCATGCATACAAGATGTTGTATATATTCGTATTGCTTGAATACCAAATGTTTCACACAAAAACTTCAATGCTACCTCAAAGAAGGATTAAATGACAACATAGATCAATTATTTCCATAATAAAAGTGCACTGCCATAAGATCAACAACTAAAAATGCAGATCTAAATGTGACCATAATCAAATGTATTCCACAAGGCCAATAATCGCATGAAAATGAAAGAGCTGCAACCAAAAAATACCTTAGGCAACTACTCCACTAGATACACCAAACCATCAAAGAAATGAAACCAAACTTTACTAAAAAAGGCAAGCGTTTACCTCCTTTGACAAATTTTGAGTTCAAACAAGGGTCTTTATTGTCTTGTTTTTCAATGCCCCTAGCGAATTTGAATGGGTTTGCACCGTCAGTAAACAACCTAAACAAAAAGGTTTCATTTCAAATATTTCACAAATTCTAAGATACAACTATCAAGCCGCTTTAGTATTTCAACAAGCTCATAAATTTTGACAAAAGAACCAAAATTTTATATCGAGCAGCAATTTTTTCACTCAAAAACTATCTTAGACTCAATAAACTCCAACTCAAACTAAAACTAAACACCATAAGACCCTACAAAAATGAATAGATGATCTTAATCCGGGATCATCGACAAAAAAGTTATCTTTACACTTTCACTTATTAAACCCTCAGGCGTTGAATTTTAACTTCAATCACAGGAAGAGATAGACTATGCAGTTAAATATTTTTTTGGAGGTTGCTCGTGATGCTATCCAGGAATTTAATTCAAAGATTAAAATTCAAGTTTTTTTTGTAGATTCGCCTATAATGACATTTTCAGATGGATTACATTTTTAAACATAGCCGCATTAACGCAATTCACCAAACTAGAAATTAAACAAATGTAAATTTACCCCGACATTTTTGTAATCTGCAATGAGGACACGGGAGTATTAATATTGATCGCATGCGAAATTGAAGGGAATCTGAAACTTGGAAACCGACTCCATCTTGAGCAATATCGATTGAGAATTAGCAATTAGTAGACGTCAGATCCCATTTGGAACGCTAATTTGGTTTGAAATTCAATTCCTATTTAGACTTTAAGTCCGATGGAAAGGGTTCTTTAATGTTTTGATATGTTTAATATATAAGAGGTGTTATATATATATAATATATGTAAATGATAGTGGGCTAGAATTTAGTTTTTAATTTTATTTTTTTTTAAAGAGGGTTTATTATATGTTTTATATGTTCCCGCATATAAAATAAAGGTCGAAAGTAGTTTTTTTTATAGACAAGATGTAAATTTTTTATTACATAGTAAAGTGTAAAAGTGAAAACTGAAAGTGTAATCTTTATGTGTATGTACGCTAGCTACAAAGGGAAAATACAAAACAGAGTGTTTTAGAGACAGTAGTATGTTTGTTTTGAATGTATAGCAGTTGGTTTGCTGCACCGCTTTTGTAGCAAGCCACTTTGTAATCTTCTGAGGAAGTAGTAATAGTTTTTGTTATTTAAGGAAGGAAGTTGTTTTCAAAGTATTGAAACTCGTTTCCTTTGCTAAAGAAATTTTATTTTCTGTGTGTTGTATAGAAGTGTAGATTTATGGGTGGTTCTTATGAATCAACCAACCATTCGCACATGCTCATCAACTAAACCATAAGTATTATGTGATAATATTCGCCAGCACTCAATCGGATTTCTCCAAGCTATGTTAGATAAACCCTAAAACTCTCATCAAAATAGTGGTGGAATGGCACCACCTGCAGATTATATGTGCCACCAGCAGCAGGTATAATATATGCCTGTACAACGTGATGCGGTGAAATGATATGAGGGAGAAAAATATCGAAAAGCCCCAAATCTGAGAACTAAAGCTCATCACCAACTTGATTTATTAAATTTTACATGATGTAACCTATGAAATCGTAATGGAGAATTACAGTAACAATAAAGTAACCTATGTACAATAAAGTCGGATTTAGTCCTGGAGTGGTAATGAGAAATCATAGTGAAATAACAAAGAAACATGCATAGTTGCTACAATCAAATAGATGAAAAAACACATACAAAAACCTTGGAGAATAATCGTGAACAAGCTTAATATTGAATTATGAACTGAAGGAACTTACAAAGGTGTAAGATATTTAACTCCGCCGTTATGACAAGCAAAAAAGATTCTGACATGAATCGTTGACAAGTTGTACGCTTGGCGATGCAAGAGGATTTGTACTCAGTGACTGCTGGTGCCAATCAAAACTTACCATTTATCTATACAATAAATAAAGTAATCGATGTAGTATTTTTTACTCTAAGATGTATTCTATGTGATAATGTTAACATATGTTGAAAATGTCAAAACATACCTTAAATAAGCTCCTCTTCATTTCACAACAATTATTGAAATGCGATCCGAAATGCTTCCCACTTATCCTAAAGAGAAAAATTAAGTCAATAAAGGACTTTTTTAGTGTTGGCTACTGATCAAGGGAGGTTTGCTCCAAGATTGGGCAATTACCTAATAAATTATCTTCAATTAAAACAGGCTTAACCATTATGCAGGTTGTGGAAGCCTGGCAATTTCCCCCCCCTCACATCACTCTCAATTTCATACCCAATCTATACTTCTATTTTTACGGCGATATATAAAAAATATTCAATAACTATAAAAACACCAACAAAAAGTACGCAAGGAAACATTGCAATTAATGTCATATAAAAATAGTATATAAATGAGTTTTTATATAATTTAAAAAATGTTCCAAGTATGGTAACGCTTGTCTTATAATAATATAATATTTTACATTGTCAATTTTTCTTTTTTCTTCTACTTTAAAGCTCCTAATTACATCATCAATCTCATCGTATACTGCTTCCTGCTTGCGTTTTCAACCTTCGCATCGTTGACCAGAAGGCGATTCAATGGTTCCTGGCCTGTCCAAAGGATGGGGCATCGCCACAAAACAGATAATATTAAATTTAATTGTCAGTTTTTAAATATCATTGAACTAGTTCGGGTAATATATTAAAATTGCAATGAGATTATTTACCTCAAAAAGTACCAAGAAACGCTAACGTGAATTAGTTGCATTGTCACGAGCAGCCTGGTCTCATCCTAACACGCAGATCGCCTTAAAAACAAGAGCATGATTAAATTTAATCATCGCTTAAAATATCACGAATGAATGCAATATTGGTCAAAAAATTAAATGGAGATGATTATCTGGTAACTTGCTTGTCGCTTTGGGATCAAGGTTTTGTCTTCTCTGTGGTAAGATCCTTGCCGGAAACATTCTCTGCCATTTAAACAAAAAACGTGAGAAAGACAACCATCAGAATTAGAAAATGAGGGTGGAACAATTAACATACGGCTCCTACCACAAGTGCAAGATTGTCAGCTTGGTCCCTGTACTACAACATCAGTCATGCACCGAGAGGATCATTTTGGCATCCGGCTCTAAAACCTAAGTATTTACCTCATTTGCAGGGTTAAAGCCCCCTTATTTAAACAAAGTTGTTAGACATTGAATTATGTGACTTAAAAACAAAAATATTGAAAGGTTAATGTTTGCACTTATCGTATTAGATCTCTTTGGGGACTACTCTAAGTCATGACAAGCCTTAACTACAACATAGCTAAAACGGAAAGCAATTATTTTTATCTTCCTCTCAGAAGTATTGTTCCAAAGTCATCACCCTACATTATATATGATTTGCATTTTTAATCATGGTCCGATAGGATTACAAAAAGTTGGAAGCAATATACAATTAATTATGATGTTAGCTACTATCATAATTTCAGAAATACTTATAGCTACCCCGGTTTGTGCTTGTAGGATGTCTTTTTCTCTATTCAGCTTTGGTTGCCTCGAGGTGTCGCAACCTAGTGACTGTGATTAGTCGTATATGATGTAGCACACTTTTATTTTAGACATAAAGAAAATTAAAGCTACTAGAATTAAAGTTAAAATTTACCTTATGTCCAGCTTGGCATTTTTCCTTCTTTTCGTTCTTTTCTTTTTCCTTCATGGATGAGTGCCTCCACTCACTCTCTCAAACTGCGAGAGGACGTCATATCTAGGGTTAAATTGCACTGCGTCCCCATAGGTGTCCTCAAAAGTATTTCAAATATTTATGGCCATTTCCATAGCCACCAAGTCATTAAATGTGCTACAATTAAAAAGGGTTTCTAGATAATCTGTAAAAGTCTTTTTTTCAAAGCTGAATTCTGGGAATTTCCACCGTACGTATGGTTAAGCCAAAATTACTAACGCATGGTTTCCGTAATCCCCAGAAATCATTGTTTCCTACGTAATAAACCAAAGAGTATGAGGATGACACACTTAAAAATAAAAAATCAGATAAATATGTATTTTAGATAAAGTACATGAAATAGTTAAAATATTAAAATTTACCTCGGGAGTTGTACATGGCAGGGTTTCATCGTTCACCAACAGTTCTGCCATTAATGGTCCCCGTGGAGCCGATGAAGCTCCAGGAAACGACAATAAGCCGCCATATCAAATTTCATCACTGTCAGCTAATGCTCAAATAGCTTGGTCGGGTGTCACCAAGGTGGTGGGCTTTGCTTAGCACCTCCAAAGGATGGAAGGTGTACGAGGGTTTTAAGCAATCTCTTTGCCCTTTTAGTCCCACTACCACCAACACTGGTTCTAAAGAATGCCGAAGACGCTACATGTGAACTTTTGTTAGTTTAGTCAATGTAAAAATTAAAAATCAGTCTACTGCTAATTCATCTCATTTAGAATAAAAAAAAATATCCTTGACTTTTATTACCCGATATCACTACGTCAGTAAGATGTTGGGGACTTTCTGTTGCCAAAAATTGAGGCGCATCTATCAAAGCATTAAATTCCGACGTTGCATCTCGTGGCCTTTTTTGCAAAATAAATAACACTGAGATAGGATGAAAAAGCTCTTCCTCAAAGAGGGAATGACAAAGGTATCATGCATAGGTGGCCCCATATTTGAAACAAAATTAATATATTTCAATTATGTACACTGTTGTAAATACTTAAAGATAGGAGTGGTCAGCTGCACTTTACATGTTCTTCTCAGCCGTTCCTTCATGATTATCTGGCTCTGGGTTGTTCTCGCATCACCACGTCTGCCACATTGCAATAAAATTATAAATAAAAACTTGAAAACAATATCTAACTTGTTACAAATGAAAAACCGAAATAATTTCACAATATCAAGACAGAGTTAGAGTTTCAAATATGCCTTTAACATCCAAATTTCCGGAAATATGTCGTTAATATTAAGGCACCCAAACATTCAATCCACAATGATATATTTATGGCTTCTCCTATTCGTGAAAATAATTAATAATGCATTCACTGTATGTATAAGGAAAGCGATGTTTTCACAATAACGGTGACAAAGGTATCTGGGAAAGGTATTTCTACTTTATTGTGTTGTTCACCCACACCACTTTCGTGTTTTCACTAATCCCGTCATTTTTGGATTCAAATTAAGTTAAGGCCTTAAGTATTTTTGGACCTTCTGTAGTTTTTATAAGTGGCATGTATGGATTTTCCATTAATTTTTCACTTTTCTCTCATGCGCATGTTTCCCCGGAAATCAAATGGTTGATTTAGTCCCATACATTTAACAAGTTGTATCAACTCCATAGAAATATCATAAGCCTTATTCAATCAAAATTTATCTCAAGTAGGGTAGGTTGAAGGTTTTCCTTTGTAATATTAATAGGGCACTTCTAGCTTGCATTTTATTATATCTTTCAAATTCTAGTGTCGTTTCAATTTAGGCATGATTTTTTGTAACTTTCAAGGTGAGAATGAACAAAGACAAATTTTTTGTGGATGGATGACCGTATATGACTTTGGGCGACAGAGGAAAAGGCACTAATATACTTTTCAAATATCTATAGTTCTCATTCAATTCTACACGTATGGTCCCCGATTTTGAGCCAAATGTTGGCAAGAAAGTTCCTCCACTTGATAAATAATGGAAATTTCTTAAATTGATGATGGGGCAAGATTATGAACACTGGCACATACATATGTAATGGATTCCAAGATCATGATATATGTTTGCATATGTTTATGGAAATGTTCCACCAAGTCCCCCGGGAGGTGGAGCTTAGACGAGTGGATGGAGCGGTCATGTAAAAGCTCCCACCACCCTTTCGTAACGTGGGGGACGCCGTGTCATAAAATTATAAAATTTAATATTTAAAATGTAACTATATTTTTAAAAAGGGAATGTATATGTTTATCATACACAGACTATGAAAGATAAATCATAAATGATAAATATAAATCGATGAATGATGAATCATATAATTGAAACAATTATGCAGTTAAACATACATACAATCATGCATGTAAGTTTGTAAGTTTGTAACTATAAGCACCATTAATGTAACTACACAATGTACAATGAAAATAAAGTTTAAGATATCATAAGACATATTATATCAAGATTCAAATAGAGCTTTAAACTGTCATAACTCAAGTCTCAAATATAAAATTTAAACGCAAAATAAGTTATGTTCCAGCAGATGGTAAACATAAAACATAACATATGAATATCAAATGATATCATCATATCACAAATGATAAATGGTTTGCTAATGCCCTACTAGTCTCTGCATCCAACTTCGTACGAATATATCAAGATCAACTGTTAACATCTCTAATCACCACTGGGATTCAAATATGCTAAGTGGCACATCAAATTTGAATACGAAACCATACAAACTAAAAGGCGGTGGAGGGGACGTGGGGCGTGAGGGAAACATCCTGAAGTCCAAGGACTGGAGCGCGAGGGGTGAGGAATTCAGGACCCCTCAGGTGGGGGACGACCCCGTGGTAACACCGGTTTATGGAGGTGGTGGAGCAAAAAAGAGCTCAAACATTGAAATTTTCTCACATAAAAAGGACCGTGGCTTCGACTAATGGTTCCATTTAAAATGATATCTAGACAGAGAATAAGTGTAGTGCAAACATGCATTGAAAATCCATCCGAGCTTGCATTGTATTACTTATGATGGATTCAAATTTAATGGAAATGCTAAAGGGATGATTTTTGTCGAGAAACCTTGTTGATTCTGTTGTATTTAATTTATATTTTAAGTTTGTTTTGCAATCTTTTGGGTGATAAGAATTTCATGAACGAAAGTTACCAATGTGTAAACAATCATATTTCAAGAATAAGTTACATTTTTATTATTATTACTCATTAGTTGGCTTAGTATCGACACCTAATGCCTCGAATTTGACATTCTTGATAGCATGGATAATTTCAAAATGTTTCTAGTAATGTTAACATAATAACTAATACATGTTTTACCACCATATTGTGACCTAGACATGGACTTACCACACCATATGTTATGTCCCAACAAGTTCAAACTGCTAACTCAACAATAGGTGGTTATTAAGGACAAGTTGCTTCGATATAACCCGATACAGCATGTACCTCACGTTGCACAAAAAGAATCCTCAAGTGTCAAAACTTCACAATATGTTCTACTATAAAGCTCTTTGGGATACCTGAAATAATATATGTATCATTGATGACTTTTTAAAGTATATGATCCAGGAAAGAAATCAATGAAGAGGAGATCTACTGTTGAGAACTCAATGAATGTATGAGCAGAGTCTAGGAAATTGAAAGCCTATAATTCTAATTAGTGATGAAGGACATCACATAGGTAATTATATTTTCGGTGTAGAATAACTTAATTCAAATTAAACTATATAGAAAGGTACAAATTATAAATTTTTCCCCACGTAAGTCCAAACAACTCATAAAAATGGAAAACCTTCTTTTTCCATGGAAGAATGGCCTTTCCTTTTCAAGGCAATCTAAATCACAAAAATAGAACTATAACGTTACTACACTTCGGATAATGTGAAAGTGGAAAGGAATACCCTACACAAGTGATGCACACATGTACACTTGAACACTCATTAGATTTTTGTAGTTTAGGCAATGCTTGTTTTCATTTAAATGGTGGGTTTTTAAAGGTGGAGAAGCCAATGTATTTAAATTAATAAGCTTTAAAAAATTTAAATCTTGTATTGGTGATGAAGATAATAAGAGGGTATGTTGAATTTGACTTTGACATCTAGAGAGAACTATACAAAATTAACACAATCATATTCAACAAAATCAAATAGAGTCAACTCATGAGAGAGGGTACGTAAGAACTTACCATTTTGGGTGAGCCGAGGGCGAATGTTGTTCGCAAGAGCTGAGGGCACGTCAGGGTTTAATGTTGTTCGCAAGAGCTGAAAGGGCGAACGCCGAGGCGAATGTCAGGGCAAAGGTTTTTCGCAAGAAGCCGAGGGCGAATGTCGTTCTTGGGGCAAGAGCTCGAGGGCGAATGCCGAAGGCGAATGTCGTTTCGCAAGACCCGAGGGCGGGTCGTCGAGGCGAATGGTGTTTCGTAAGAGCTGAGGGCAATGCGCCGCGTGACATCGCACGTTAATAAAGGTAAGCACATGTATATTTGAACACTAATAGATTTTTGTAGTTGAAATGCAATGCTTGTTTTCATTTAAATGTAGGGTTTTTAAAGCAGGGAGAAATAATGGCTGTCAAATTAATAAGCGTTTCTTTGGGAAAAATTTAAATCTTGTATTGGGTGATGAAGATAATAGAGGGTATTGAATCTTGACTCTTGACATCTACAGAGAACCCTACAGCCTAACACAATCCAATGGAATTGACCAAAAAAACCCAAAGAGAGTCAACTTAACAGGGAGTATGGGCCCTGCCACAATCAGCCTGGCTGGCAAGAGCCGAGGCGAATGTTGTTCTCAAGAGCCGAGGGAAGTAATGCTGCCTGCAGATTGGGCAGGCTGAACGCCTTTGAAAGTTACTGTTTGTGAAAAGGTTGAAGCCAAGAGTTTAGCGCGAATGTCGACTTCGCAAATGTCGTTTCGCATCTAGAGAGCGAATGAGCGCGTGATATCAAACGTATTATTACACAAATACCAAAACATTTTTGTGAAGTGACATAAGTTTCGACTTCTTATGTGTCGCCCATATAAGTTTGGTATTTTTGGGTGTAGCCGAAAATAACCGGCTGCTATACCGACGAAGGAAAAGGCGCTCTAGACCTGTTTCAAACGTCGCAATGGCGACAATCTAGACATTGTGTTCGTTGCATCTTACGTTTAGAGTCGTTCAATAGCTTAATGCCTTAATATCCGATCTAATTGCGACGTCTTCCTTTAAACGTCGTAATTGCGACACTAGTTTAAGTGTCGGTATTACGACACTTTTCTATAGACGTCGGTATAGCGACGGTTTCGGGTGGGATGGAAAAAATTTGGGAAAATTTCCGACATTTGGTCAAAAGCGTCGGAAACAGGTGTCGGAATTTCCGCGAAATGTAGTAGTGAGGAGAGCAAAAATAATCTTCTCCTGGTCTGAAAAGTCATGAACAGAGAAATATTCTTCTAATAGATTCAACCATCTATCTACAACATCTGCATCTATTTGAACCTCAAATATGGGAATGTCAAAATTTACTTGTACCTTAAAAGGAGTCGCACCTCCGGAGTGGCTGTTGGATGCAGATGCGCCGCCGGTGCGCAGCCGTTGAAGGATCTGAACAAAGTTATCCATCATTGCGTTCCTTTGTTTTTTGAGGGCCTCCTCGAGCAATATTTTGATAGGATCTCCTGCTCCCTTATCTTTCTTTTCATCTCCCATGGGCGTTCGTCGAGGTTTGCGAGGCTGGTCTTGCAAAGGTTCCACCAGATCAAGCCCTAGCTCCTTATACCCCGACCTCGTTGGCGACATGCAAAGAAGGATCGAGAAAAAGCAGACCACTCTAATACCACTTATTCTTATTTATGCAGGAATGCAACCGAATGAACATATAACCATAAATACAGAGATGCAGCAGAAATAACACTTCATTTCATTAATATCAAAGAATTGAAATTTGCTTATAGACAGAATGGAAATAAAACTAGCTAGGGCGCTGGTAGCTATCTCTGAGAAGAGATGTGGCAGCTACAGGCCTCTAAACTGAGTTACAATGAGGCTCAAGGGCCTATTTATTACTGAGAAACAATGTAGAACCCTAAACATCCAAAAACCTAACCCTAGGAGATGAAGCGCCAAAACTATGGGCCCCGTTTGGGTAAATTGGTATTTCAAATTCCCAGGGACGTAACTTTGGCATACTATCTCCGTTTTACGCACATGATACATCATTAGAAAGCTCTATCCGAGGACTACAACTTTCACCACAAATATAATTCCAAAATGGAATGATATTTGCTGGAGGCGCGATGTCCAAAAAATGTCGTTTAGGGCCTCAAAATGGCTCCGGAAGTTTAGGACCTGAAAAACTGCTAAAAATAGTAATTTATGCCGAAACTAAAAAACTGAAAGAGACAATGGTGGGGGCCCAAGTGGAATAGGCAAGTGGCCACCAATATCCACCCGGATTAGGCAACCCCTAACCTACCGAACGCTTCGGCTCCTACCAGTTCAATGCCTGCAGACATCGTGTTGAGAGGGTATGGGGATGCCAAGATTGATAAGATGATTGCCCTCTGGCTCCCTGTAGAGAAAATTGACTTTGAACCCCATGCAGAAGGGCACCAAAGCCGCATGACAGGAGTTCCCGACCTTTACAACCCTGGAATGATCGCAGGCCCCAGCTGGATGGCCTCGGAAGATACCACGAAGGAGGGTACGCACTTGCCACAATTCGCTATCAGAATTGACGCAGTCGAGTTGCAGCTAGTCCTGCACACGGAAGGGAAAACTAACAGGGATACTCCATCCCCCCGGGGGCTGAAGCGATATAAAGATACGCTGCGACTTCTCTGTAGTTCCAGACTACCTGCCAGCGAAAGACATATTGGTTCACTACCTCGCACTATCGTGGTTGGTGACCACACCCCGACAACTACGGACCTACAAATGGACTTGGTGCAGCTGCCCCGTGAGGCGTTACAGGATTTACACACCATTTTGCTACAAGAGATCAATAATCGTGACTGGACTACACAACAATAGCTTGAAACAGTGGGTCACGAGCTCAACACAGTGCTCCCTGATGAAATCTCGGCATCAACTCTGTCCCAGGCTACCATCGAAGGCTTGGTTGCAACACTCAAGGTGTCCCAAACTGAAGTCCAAACCCTCAAGACCTGAATGGCCCGCCAATTCACCGAGTGTCAGGCCCAAGCATAGCCTACCATACCCCCAGAAGTACGGGCACAACAGGTTGCGTTGATCATGGAAGCAACAAATATTATTAAGGGACAACTTACTCTAGGCACTCAGTTGCTCGAGGTGGCCATGAAGCTCTAGACAGCAGTCTAGTTCAACCCGATGCTTCAGCATGTCAAGGAAGACTTACGACAGAAAGAAGCTGATTTCGATCAAATCGAGGCTACCTTGCCCTCCCTCATCCATGCGCAGCATCTAGCCCTCTTTAAAACCAGCAATGCCTTCATAGACATGATTGTGAATCTCTGACGCGCCATGCGCCAAGCATGTCATCAGAAAGCGCTTGAAGCCATGGGGCAACACCGCCTTCCATATGTCTCAGGGTGCTCATGACACCATCGCACACCTCAGCTAGCTAGATATTGGAGCAGGTTACCACGACTCCTGAAGGCCCTGCCTCCTTGAAGCTTGTCGATATCACACAAAGAGCTACTGCCCAAATTCAGGAAACGTTACCTCCGCTCATCGTCGCTTTCAATTCCTTGCATGCACAGATAGAGACCACACCACCACAGTGACTCGGGATGAGTCACAAGATTGTGTTGGGGGACTGTTGGAACAGGGTCTCCTACGAGCTGCGAAACTGGTCCGATTTTCTATATTTTTTATTATATTTAATATAGCGCAGGGGTTTTAGGGTGGGTCAAAGCCCCGAAAGCATTGTAATGGGTCAAAGGGTAAACCTGGGGTCCGAAAACCACCATTTGCGGATCGTAGGAAAGATTAGGCTAGATTATTCTAAATAGAGGAACATTTTGAATTGTAAGTACGCAATGAAGAGATATTGAAGCGAATTGTGGTTTAGTAAGTCTGTTTGGGTTTTTGGGGAAGGACTCCTGCTGGCTGTGTGCGTGGAGATCTAGAGTCCTGCTGTGTGCAGACCTTGCTACTGTGTGCGCAGGCTGGGATGGGTATTGTAAGAAAATTTTGATGAATTAATGAATACGAAAGGCTATTTGGAAACTGAATCTATGTGTATTGTTTATGCGAATCATTGGTAATTACTATCTTATGCGTATTTTGTATTCAGCTGCGAAAGTTATATGTAAGTGTTTTACTGCATCTAGATCTGTTTCGTTCTGTTTATGCAATGTTGAGCTACTGTCTTGAAGAATATGATTATTGAGCCCCATATTACAATTAACCTTGTGCACATGGATGCGAAAAGAGGCCCATAAGTCCTACTCGGGGAGATCTGGACATCTCGAGGTAGAAAGTAGCTCTGCTTGCCTTACCTGTCCTTTCTTAAGGTGCGGAAACCTGGTTCCAACACCCACCCATACTACTTCGGGTGAGACTTTGACCTGCGCAAGTAGGTCATTGCCGAAAGGGCCAGTAGTATAGGGGTTTGTTGGAAAACCTTGAACTCTGAACTTGGGTCAGGACCCCTCTAGCCAACATGCTACAGTTACTTGTTTACTGATTGCAGGGCTTCAAAAGTAGAAGCCTTTGCTTTTTCATGTTATGATTGGAATCATGTAGTGTTTTGTCTATTACTGAAAATTCTATTTCATTTTCCAAGAGTGGAAAACCCCATAAACCATACTAGAACTCATAGAATCAAAATCATGAGCTATTGACTTTTTTTTAGCTTGACAGAAATTGAATCTGCCAAAACCAAATCAATCAAATTTGAGGCACAAATGTGTACACCAGCTCTTGTTCTCATAAATATTTTCTTTCTTACTTACACTTTCTTGTTTTTCTCTTATTGACATATTTGTATTCTTAATTGAGTTTCAACCAGCACAAATCCATTAGCAGAAATATTTTTTATGTAGCTTGGAGTGCAAGCTGCAAGATATGAGTATGACAAAGGAAATATACCTAGATATTCATTGAAGCATATAGGACACACATGCAAAGTGCTACAAAATAGTTGATTTTTTTTCATCATTGTACATCAACCGAGGGAATATCATTATCCGATGTCTCGTAAATGCTCGCTAATTTAGAGCGCGGTACATTGAATGGATCTAGAATTATCTCATATTGGAATCCTGTGTGAAAGAGATGAACTCAAGAGCTATCTCCGCCCATTTATATAGTACAAATTGGCCTAAGTCTCCAACCTAAATGTTGTTCCGTCATGACATTAATACTATCGTAGTCCAACCAAAAGAGGGGCCAAAATCATAAATTAAATATAGCATGAGCATGATTTAGGCAGAATACATGTCAATGCAATAGGAACAAGGTGTTGAAACAGTGTAAACATTTCACTAATATTTTATAAAGACCGTTATTGTTTCCATTGAGTTCACATTTATCAATAATGGTAGCCTGTAGTAATAGCAATATTTCGTGAAGTTCTATAAAGGGACATTCTGAAAAACAATAAGTTCTAGAATATTTCCATGACCTATTATCTATCGAAAGCTACACTCTCTGCATAGTTAACTTTAATGCACGAGGACGCTATCTTCTTCAACAACAAACACATCATCCCTCATAAATTGCCTTCACTCCTGCATTTGTTATCGAAACACCAAAATAGTGAAAAAACAAAAAATCTAGGAAAGGCAAATGCAAAATGTTTCTATATTCAAACAAGAAAAGTGTCTAGGGGTATAGCCTACGATTAAACTAGGAAAGATTATAAATGACACTAACGAATGCTATGTGATACTCAAGAGCATAGCAAAAATAATGAGAAGAAAACTAGAAGAGGCTCAATAGGTTTTCTTTGAAATAACTCTTGCAGAAAAAAAGCGGAGCTCTTCTATCCACTACATGAAAACATTCTAAGAAACCATGACGTAAAGGAATATTATAGACTGAAAAGACAAGAGATACATATGTCTCATCAGAAAGAAATGAGCATAAGATTTCCTTGGGGACAATAAAGTCTAAAGATGAAATACTAAAATATTCGGTAAAGAGCTCCATGAATTTTCATAAACATTGCACTTAAACTAAAACATGAATCCGAAGTAAGTCACCCACAAAGACATAAATAACACATGTTTTGTCTCACAGACATACACAAAAAGTTATTGTTAGTTAGCCTGCCAAATTTCTTTGAAGTAGCAAACTGAATTGTCAAAATGCGTCTGTAGCATACAATACAAATTAACTATGCAAGCACCAAAACCAATTACGTAATGAAGATATACTATTAAAAATATGTTTGTGATATTTAAGTCTAATTATGGACAGAACATTCACAACGATTAGATATGTAGTTAAATTGAAGCCAGACAATATTGACTAGATGCGTGATGACAGAGCTGAATGATTTTATTTCCCTACAAATGTTTTTAACAAAAGAATTATGGTTCAGTTTGATAGATGTTTACTGTGTCTTAGTCATTGGCATTTGATATTTTTGGAGAGGGTGGGGTAAGATTAAAAATGAAATTCATTGAATCTCTTGCTCAGTGAATTTAATCTGCAATTAAATTAAAGCCAAGTAAAGTTTTTAGAGAAATTTGTGAAAAATCAACAATATTTAATTTTATTTGTTTTTAAAAAATATAATAGTATAAATATATATTTATGTGTGTGCATGCATTTATGTATGGCCTATGAGCATGGGTGTTTTGGTTCAATATATGATGGTTAACATGTTTTAGTCTTGAGACATTTTGGATCTGTTGAAGTTATGTGTTGCTTGTGTCTTTTATTTTAATATAAGGAGTTTATCAAATCTCGTTCAATTCATTTTCCAAATAATGGGAAATGCTATCATATTTTTTGTCCAGTCCCTCGTCTACCACTTCCTTTATCCTCACACAACTTGAGAATTTCGATATCCGAAGGTTAGTATTTTAAATGAACAACAAATGTTTTGCAAATGATTCTTCCTCCTTTCTTCCTTGAGAGACCTTCCTTAAATAGATTCATGGAGGAGGCTAGAGGATGGTTGTAGATCTCTCGAACTTAAGGAACTTGAGTCTAATAAGTTCAAAATCTCCTAGTGCAAGAGAACCGATTCATTTAGTGTTGATTTCATCAACTCATTCAATTGTGGTCTATGCAATGGGTCATTAGTGAGATTCAAGGGTGGAAAATAGAGTTGTAACAACACCCCCTAATGTGTGAGGTAAGAATAGGAACCAATGGTTGAAACACATTCTAATAAACATAAGTTATCAGGAATTCCAAGGAAAGAGCTAAAGATCAAGGAACTAGTGAGTACTTGCAATCGATTGTCAACAAATAGATAGACATACCGATGCTTAGAAGAGAAACAAAGCATGGCTTCCAACATAATACACTGTGAATCCATGTAATAATATGCAAGACCATGGCCATGAAAAAAGTACACAACGGGTCCATGTCATGAAAATGATCATAGCCATGAGCAAATGCAATGTGGATATGTCATAATGTACATCAAGAAGACAACTAATACCAATGGGAAGATGTAGCAATCATAAGATAGTGATATACTCCATCACAACTTAGGAGGGATAGCATGAGTGATGTGCCTCCAAAGCCCAAGCTCTTTGTTCCAACCCCGATGGTCATTCACTAGAGACTTATATGCCAAAATGAAAATTATCATGAATCTTGTACCTGACAAGAGAAAAACCAAACAAACCTGTCTTGAGAAAATATTGATCTTCCACTGCAAATATTGCTTGGTTCAAGGTGGGCAGTGTCATAGATTTTACCTAGGAAAAAAATGTGCCATGCATGTTTAGTTAAAGAAAATTGCATGACACTAATTCTCTAATTAGTTGATCTTGATCATAATGCCAACTTCACAAGTTTCACTACACTTGAAATATTTCACATACATGCATAAGTCCGGTCCATACCTCCCAATATGAAGAGAAAACATATCCATAGGAGAGTAAGAGAAAAATTGACAGTATATGTTTATTTCCTTTCAAAATGGCAATGCCAAGACCTGTTCCTACCTAGAGCACAGAGATCAAGCAACATGTCACCAAAATATCTGTAATAAATCAATACAAAGAATGCAATTATTGTCTTGATCATCTCAATCATTTAAGACATAAAAACATCTCCGTGTTGTGCAAAAATTTGAGGATATCTGGGAAAAGGAAGAAAGAGAAACTAAAAATTCCAAAAGACATATAAGATGTCAATTTACCAAATCCGATATGTTACTAGTGCATTCTCCTTTAGCTGTAATGTCCCCAATGTTTTCTCTGATTGCAAATGCTTTGTAGATAGGAGTATGAGTTGATGTTGACAATACTACAGCAATATTCTAACAGAACGGAGCAATAATAGAAAAATATTAGCTGTCAAACAAGTAACCACTTTTGATATGCATTTCATATATAAAAAATGTGATAAATACGTGAAGACAGCAAGTAATAGACTAAAAAATTTAAGCTATTAGGAGAGATGGATACAAATATGGGAATACATCATAGTTTCAGAATACTTTTACGATGCATCTGGATGTTAGCCTTTGGGGTTACTCCAAAAGTGTTTTCACCTTGCTAGGAGAGCTATATGCCTCCTATCTCCTTTTTCATGCTTCATGGACATATGCATGGCTCAGTTTGGATGGAATCTTGAGAGGTTAATCTTGCCATCGTCTAGCAACATTTTAATCTATTGTCAAGTGATTAGTTTTCTGAGTTTGTAGCAGCAGTTTGATAGCTTGAGAGGTTAACAAGATATTGAGTAGTCACTGTGACTTATGCCCCTACCAAATAATTGGGGTAGATTTGTCTTGTTTCTTGCTAGAAATATCCAGTGGCATCTCTGAAATGTTTTATTGTTGAGAATTCCAGATATTCTCTTTGCTTATTAAATTTGTTTTTAGGGCTTCTAATTAGAAAGACGTAATATTGTATTACCCTTCTAATTTTCTTCTCTTCCCTTTTCTCCATTCAATTGGACCTTCCTTAGAGGATTACATCTTTCTTCCTAGTGTTCCTAGTGGATTGGAAAATATTTGGAGAATCAAAGATACTTGTGACACTGCCAAACTCAGAACGTATAGTGGATTAGCGCCCGACAACCATCCAGTTAATTTTGGGGAAAGTTGAGTAGTCTTCTAAAAGCTTCTTTGGTGACAAAGATTATTTGTAAAAGATAACTCGAAATGTGATACACTACCTAGCTTCCCTAATCCTAGATACCTATTTATAGGAAATTAAAGCAAGAACCTTAATATAGGAAGTCGAAAGGTTAGGAAAGGATATGAATAAGATGAGTGTGCAACTTTAGAGCATATTAATATCATACAACATGCAAGAACTTATGATGAAAGTATGCAATGATGTGTAAAATTTTGGAAGATAAGAGTTCACCACCTACTCTGCATCATTTAAAATATAAAAATGATCTGGTTTTGATCCCCCATTATAGGCATCATATTGCAATGGGTATTAGATATTTTCCTCTTTTATATGCAATTAGCGATTTTTTTTGTTAAAATATGATTATCATATGCATTAGAATTCACAATATGAAACCAAGAATTTGGAAATTGACCTGAAGAAGTTAGTTGTTAAATGGGAGAAAGTCAAGGATCTAGAAAAACAGTTGGCTTGTCTAAAATCAAGAAATTAGCAGATTAGAACAGAAAAAGAAAAAGAAACTATTGCAAATTCATTCATTTTCAAGAGAAACAAGGAAGCATAAAGAAAATTAGAAGAGTTTAAAGAAGGTGATATTAGTATCACAGTCATTATCACTAGCGTTATCTTTCATAGCAACAGTATCAACAACATTAGTCTATGATATTAACATACCTTTAGACACCATCCCACCAATTAAAATCATCAGTTGACATTAAATTTTCCTTTGAGTGGATTGCTAGAGTAGAGTTGGTAGCTGCTAGCCCTTTTATAGGTGAATTCATATTTTATCTACTAGGTCATTCTGTCATTTAGTGACTTTTTACTTATTGGTATTTTAATTAAATAATAAAGTCGATGTGGTTGATAAAATTATATTGTGCTAGAAAAGGTAAGTTGTTTAATGAATTGTATACATGTTCGGAAAGTTAAATGGTCATAATAAGGAAGTCCTGATTGGTTGGGGATTACACAGTTGCACCCTTGATATCATATGTATGCCCTCAATGAGAATAATAATCCCCACCTTGCAAATTGAGTTAACATCACAAGTGAATGTATGATTGCTAGTATTTTTCTTTATACTTGTCCCCTTTTTTGGAATAGTCATCGTCTTTGGAGGATTTTTTGATTCAATGTTTTTGATAGGGACATCATATCCAGTTCACTTCAATATTTTCTTGAGATGCAAGAAAAGTTACTTGCAGGAGTTGGATTTATATGCAAGCAAGGTGATAAGAGCTTATGTTGTGGTTGGGAGAGGATTATACCACCTATATTTAGTTTGTTCTAGGGGTTATCTTATCATGATGAGGTGATTTTACATAACACATATTTTTTCCATTTGTTCTATTGTTATGTTTGGCAAGAGAAAAGTTACAATTTGATTATTCACTCTTCTTCAACTTCTAAGGTTTATTGTTTTTCTCCTACTATTTTTCTGAGTTTGTAGCAGTAGTTTGATAGCTTGAGAGGTTAACAAGATCTTGATAGTCACTGCGACCTATGCCCCTGCCAACTACTTGGGGCAGATTTGTCTTGTTTCTTGCTATAAATATCCAGTGGCATCTCTGAGATGTTTTATTGTCGAGAATTCCAGATTTTCTCTTTGGTTATGAAATTAGTTTTCAGGGCTTCTAATTAGCAAGACATAATCTTGTATTACCTTTCTATTTTTCTTCTCTTCCCTTTTCTCCATTCAATTGGACCTTCCTCAGAGGATTACATATTTTTTCCCAGTGTTCCTAGTGGATTGGAAAATATTTGGAGAATCAAAGATACTTGTGACACTGGTTTTAATTAAGTCCACCTCTTGACATTGTTTTCTAGACCATCAGTTAAGTCTATATTGTGATTTTGGGAGGTTTCTTTCCATCTTATTTTTCTATTAAGGTTATAAATGTTTGACTTTCTACATATGTGAGGAATTACAATAGACAATTTGCCTTACAATATTTATGTAAATATTGTTTCACCAAATTGGTCTCCTCCTTCTAGCCTATCTCGGTAATTGGAGGTGCTAAACACTATATATATGCCCAAGCCCCAAACATAGATGATATTAGGCTAGTTAGATATCCACATTGCCCCCTTCTATTGGCATGCAACTACATTCACGAGGCCACAAAAATGTATCTGCTTTTAGTGCAGAGTTGTGCCCATATCAAGCAACCAAATTTCCATCACTAGATTTTTCTCTCTAGCCTCAGATGTTAGGAGGGGTTCAGCTGATCACCACCACATTGCGCCTCCCATGATGCCCTGGCTAAATCTTCAGCACCAAGCATTCTATAAAGGACATTATTTCTGGTCTTTGCATTGATACCTTGGTGATGGAGATGAGGATGGCTTTGCTCCCTCCTCTACATCTTACCTCTATATCTGGTATGGAGTATTGATTTCTACAATTAAAATTTTTCCTTCTAGATTCACCTTTTCCTTCAGTATCACTCATATCTCTTTATCTTTTAGCTTTCAAGAATCAAGAGTAGTAATCATAAGATAGTGATATACCCCATCACAACATAGGAGGGGTAGCATGAGTGACGTGCCTCCAAAGCCCAAGGTCTTTGTTCCAACCCCGATGGTATGATTCTACATCATGTGAATGGATTAAAGATTGGCATACAACAATGTATCAAGTATCAACACTTAGCGCTATTCTTGCCTCTCCAAAATGGGAAATAAACATTTTTTGATCCACACTTAGAAGCTGAGAAATATTAGCTTTAGATCCTAAATATTGGGGATAAAAAAAATGAATGGAATCCCCATCAAAATCTGCACCAAGTGGCCACCATATTAGAGGGTTAATAATCATTGTAGAGCCCAGATGTACGTATGATTATAATCCATGTAATGAATGTTTGTGGACACTTGGAGGACCATTAATCAAAACAAAATCCTTATCATGCAAATCTATTTAAGCTAATCTCTAGGAAAATTTTTCCTCCCTTGAAACATTTGAATTCTGACAAGAGATTGCTGAGGATAAATTTTTCCTCCCTTGAAACTAAAGTGTCAAAATTTTTACCAAGGGAGGAAAAATTACAGATGCAACAGTTACACATGCCAAAACCAGCCATCTTCCACAGCTATTATAAAGACCAATCATCATTCTCTTAATTGCTACAATGTTTAAAATTTTCAAGGTCAATTCATACAATGTTTCTAAGAACAACTGTACATAGACCAATTCAACTCGATCACTAGGACCAATCCGCATGCCAAACCTAGTCTAAAACATTACAACAAGCATATAACAAAAGTGATAGGAGAATATGACTTGGTTACTACATTGATCCACCTTGGGTGTTATCAATATGCCACATGGATAAGTGAAATATTGCATATTAATTTATTACCAATTAAAAGCCTACTAACCACTAGGAAAAAATAATGCTTCACCTTCTGTATTTATAGATATTTGCTACTGATTTCAATTCCAAAATCCCAAGGTCTTTGTTCCAACCTCAATGATATGATTCTACATCATGTGAATGGATAAAATATTGGCATACAACAATGTATCAAGTATCAACACTTAGTGCTATTCTTGCCTCTCCAAAATGGGAACTAAACATTTGTTGATCCACGCTTAGAAGCTGAGAAAGCTCAACTTGAGATCCTAAATATTGGGGATAAAAAACATGAATGGAATCCCCATCAAAATCTACACCAAGTGGGCACCATATTAGAGGGTTAATAATCATTATAGAGCCCAGATGTACATATTATTATAATCCATGTAATGAATGTTTGTAGACACTTGGAGGACCATTAATCAAAACAAAATCCTAATCATGCAAATCTATTTAAGCTAATCTCTAGGAAAATTTTTCATCCCTTGAAACATTTCAAGCCCTAAGAAGGCAAGTTGCTGGACCACTTTCTTAGCAGATCTTGCATTTCCACTATGATTTCCTAGCTCATTCATAAATATATTTCTTTGATAATCACAACGAGCAAGAACCAAATCATCCAAACATGCACTAGAAGCATCTAACGATAAAAATTCAACAAAAAAAATTGCAATTGAATTCAAGCACTTCACTGTAAATTTAGAAATTATTTCAGTTTTCATTTTGTGTTTTCAAGTTAGATATTGTTTTCAAGTTTTCACATTTATAATTTTATTGCAATGTGGAAGATTGATCGTGGCAGTATAGGAACAACCCTGAGATAGGATGATAGCGGAAAGGGGCCAGCCGAAGAACATGTAAAGTGCCAGTATTGCTCTATCTTCAGGTATTTTAGTTATTTACATAATTGAAATAATTTTAATTTTGTTCAAATATGTATATTCTTGGCCATGGTGCGCCTGATTCTTCCCTCAACAAGGAAGAGTTTTCTTCATCCCCATACCCATTGCTGTTGCTACAAAAAAAGGTGCGAAAATAAAATTTGGAACTTGAGCGTTTGGTAGTCGTTACGCCTCAAACACCTGAATCAACAATGAGGATAACACAACTTATGTCCCAGCTAGAAACATATAAGGTAATAATAAAAAATCAAAAGGATACTTTTTTTTGTTCTGCATGAGAGCAATTCTGATAGTTTGAATTTTATTTTTTACATTAACTAAACTAACAAAAAAATTCTTTTGTATGTAGCGTTATCTGACACTTGCTATCCCCGGTGTTGGTGTTGGTGGGACACAAAGGCAAGAGATTGCCGAGTGCCCCTCTCGTACACCTTCTACACCTTTAGGTGGCAGCCAAGAAATGCATCCTGCCCAAGAAGACACCCAACCAACCACTGAATGTGTTGGCAGTGATGAGGCTGGTATGACCAACTATATTATTGTGTTTCCTGGAGCTACACGTGTCACCTCCATGGGGACCATTGATGGCACATTTTTGGTGAACAATGAAGGTGTTCCCATAAAGCACGTACAACTCCCAGGTAAGTTTTAATATTTTAACTATTTCATGTACTCTATCTAAAACATATTTTATCATGATTTTTATTTTTAAATTAATGATAATATCTTTTTTCTGTGTAGGAAACAATGAGTTCTACAGGTTTTTGGAGAGCAAGGCGTTGATAATTTTTGGCCCAACCATATGCACAAGGTGGAATTCCCAAAATTCCAACCTCAAAAAATAACTTCTAGATTGTTTAGAAGCCCTTTTTGGGGTGGGCACATTTGATAAAACAACGGTGGCTCGGATAGTTGGCAAATATTTGAAATATATCAGGGACAACTATAGGACTCAATTGCAAATTAACTCTAGATACGAGCATCCTCTCACATTTCTAGAGAGGGAGTGGAGAGCACTCATCAATGACGGAAAAGAGAAAAGGGCCAAGAAAGAAGGAAAAATGCTAACTGAACCCGCAAGGTAAATTACAACTTTAATACAATAGCTTTAATTTTCTCTATGTCTAAAATAAAAGTGTGCTAGTCATATCTGACTTCAAGCTTTTTATGATAGGTTTCCTGACACCTCGAAGGCAACCAAAGCTAGTATTGAAAAAAATACCATCACAAGCTAGGCCAGGGCGGTTACTTGAAATTAGCCGCAAGAATTGTAAGTAGTTAAACATCTTATAATTAATTGTATCACCTTCCAACATTTTTGTAATCCCATCAAATAACATTAAAAATAAACAATCATATGTAATGTAGGGTGATTAATTTGGAATGGAAACCATAGCAGAAGATAGAGATATCGCTTTCCGTTCCGGCTGTCAAGCCGTAGTTGAACATCGTAGAAGCTTGGGCCAGGTCCCAACATCTAGAATGCCTGATAAGGTAAAACATTAACCTTTCAATATGTTTGTTTTCGTTCATAACTTTAATGTCTAAAAAATTTGTTTAAATCAGGGGAGCAACACTTTCAACGAGCCAAATAACCCAGTTGTCGAGCAGTGCGTTGAGAGTGAAATATTTCCAGAAGTACATGGTCCTCACGTGCAACCTGATCATTGTAGTGGGGACCAGGCCGACAATGCTACTATCAGTGAGGGCCATGAAGGTAATTAATTTCCACTTATAATTTTTTCTAATTATACCTTGATGGTTGTGTCTTTATAACATTGTTTGCTTAAATGATAGAGAATGTTGTACTTGAGCATCCTACCACCAGAGAGGAACACAGGGCAACGGTTCCAACAGTGACAACTTGTGCACTAGATAAATAATCTCATTGCATTTTTATTTTTATTTTTATTAATATTACCAAACTAGTTCAATGATATTTAAAAACTGACAATTAAAATTTAATATTATGTGTTTTTGTAGGCGATGCCCCGTCATTGCATGAGATTAGACATCATGACTACGCAACTAGGTCAGCTCTGCGGGAAAGGCACGAAACAAGAGTAGAGCACGATGATGTTGATGATGTAGTTAGGAGCTTTAGAAGTAGAAAAAAGAAAAGAAATTTGATAATGTAAAATATTGTATTATTATAAGACAAATGTTACCATACTTGGAACGTTTTTTGCATTATATTAAAAACTCATTTATCATACTATTTTTATGTCAAGCACTATTTTTTGTTGCATTTCTTTTTTATTAGTTATTGAATTTATTTTTTTATTTTTTTATTTTTTATTTTTCTGCTCATGAAAGTAAAAAATGAAATATAGATTGGGTATTGGGGAATTGAGAGTGATGTGAAAGGGGGGGGGGGGAGGGGCCATAAGAGCTTCCACCTTCACGTGGTTGGCCCTATGTAGTAGAGAATAATTTATTGGAGCGATTTAATCGTGGAGAAACCTCCCTTGATCCAACGTAGAAACAAAAAATTCACTGTTGACTTAGTTGATACTCTTTCAGATTGTGGGAGGCTTGTTCCAAGTTCAGGCGACTCCAATAAATTGTTCTTGAAATGAAGAGGAGCTTATTCAGGTATGTTTTGACATTCTCAACATATGTTCTAACATTATCATAAGAATGCATCTTAGAATAAAAAATACTACATCAATTACTTGTATTTATTGTATAGATAATTATGGATTTTGAATGACTTGGTAGCACAGGTACAAATCCTCTTGCATCATGAGCAATACAACTTGTCAAACACGGTCATGTCCAGGCTATTTTTGCTTGTGCGCTTGACCAGGTTTGTAGTGTTACATTTTGTAAGTTCCTTTACAGTTCATAATTCAATATGAAGCTTGTTCATGATTATTATCTGTTTTTTTGTATGTGTTTTCTCATCTATTTGATTGTAAGTTTGAACATGCTTTTAAACATTGAAACTTTTTTTTTATACTATTTTAATACTTACTTGTTCTAGTTATGGTGATATAACCACCATTGTATCATATCCATCTTATTGCATTCCATTGGGTTGTATTTAGGTTCAAAGGAACTCCAACCAGTTGCAATTCCCTCACATTCCTCTTGGCCAACAACATAAATTTAATATATGTGGGTTCCCCAACCCAATGACCCCTTTTGTAGTAGAATGAGCGCCCCTGTTCTGGTAATTGTATATCTAATATATTAGCCTAGGAGTGGACCTAGAGTATTTGCAGCCACAATTTCTCCCTACCACCATTTTCTGGAAGTCTATTATGTTAGGTCATAAACTATCTGAGTATAAGTCTATTCTGTTAGGTCATAGGCTATCCTAGTTGGGCATGATGTCAAGGTGTTGCCATGGTGTAATCATGCTTGGGTGTGATGTAGAATGCTTCAAGTGTAGAATGATTCAAGAGAGATTCTCAAGGTGACTAACTGTAGCTTGTTTTGAATATGAATTTAGATGCCGCTATAATGTTTCAAGCTATTAGCTTCAAAATTTCCTTCTTCTCAAATCAACAGGTCAGGAGCCTATTTCTTTAGATATTTGAAGCCCTCTTAGAGATGTCATACTTTGTAGGACTTCTTCTTCCATTTTTTAACTTCTGAAGTAGATCCAACTCAACCTTGAACCTTTGAATAGGGCTTAATGTAGTCATTAGAGACAAGGGCTAAACTTCACATCTAGTGACTCAACACTATTACCATCACTAAATTATTTCCCATTGACCACCAAACTAGTGGAATTATCCAACTTTGGTGTTTGTGTTAACCAACTGAAATTAGTTGTGCACTTTTCCTTTAAAATTTTGCAAAAGATAGTTGAGTCATGGAGTATTTTACACTGTAATGGTAGCATAAGACTAATTGGTATAATTTGTGTGATTATCATATATAGTTGGTCTTTAAATGAGATATTTCCATCACTTGAGTGTGTAACCATGCTAAGCACTAGTACAAAGACATTCCATTCTTGATATGGTAAGATTCTTGGACAAGAAGGCTAAGATGATAGTGGACTACTACCTTCATTCGTTGTTGCTACTTCTCTTGATGAATAGGCCAACACCAACATGTCTTTAGTTGACAGAATGGTTTTGATGGTGATGGGCCTTTCCATTTTTCCATCAAATTCTAGTCCATTATGCTTGGCCTCTGTGTAGCTATAATGGAGTTTAGAATTCCTGAATTTCCTAATCCTTGTTCATCATAGCCCATTTGCTTTAGGATATTGGAACTAATGCCTCTGGTATGCTTTTTCAAAGTCACCAATCTGCACTAGAGAAATGTCTACGGAAAGTGAGCTTAAAAAGGTGGTTTTAGTCATGGTGTTGGCTTCAGCAATGGCAAGGAAGGTGGTATTGCTTCCTCGTAGTCTTGGACAACTACTTGGAGCCTTTCGAAGGCCACCTCCTTCTCCACTAACTCTTGTTGCAGTTGTACCATCATTTGAGTGAATCCACTTTCTTGCCAACTATCCATCTAGATGACCACATCACCAAGGCATACACGCTTCACTTTATGCTTATCCCAGTTGACAAGTAGAGGTTTACAAAGTGAAGATGGATAATACATTGTAGCAAGTGTTTACATATTTTTTTAGGGTCTCATCATATATTTAGGTATCCCCATCTTATCTAAGATTTAACACTTCCTCTCCTTCAACTTTCTAGTCATCAATCTCACACTTATTTGCAAGGATTTACTGCTTGAAGTTAAAAATGGAGACATGCCATACCATATGAGGAGAAGATAATTGATTTTAAAAAAAAATCATGTTTATTTCTTCCCATAAGTTCCAGAGTACAAATCCCACCTCTAGTAACCAATCTCAGTTAACCATGGAGTTTTTAAATAGAGAACCTCTCCAAGATTCAATGGTCTCCCAAACACTATTGGGTGTTCCATCTAGATAGCCAAACATAATACTTACTTGAGTCCAAAGTTCCTCTGTCACTACAAAATTAATCAATATATGCTCCATGTCCTCTTCATGTTTCTGACATAAAGGGCACCATGATGGTCCAATGAAGTCATTCCTTTGAATATGATCCCACGTGAGGACTCTTTTTCAACAAATGATCCACAAAAAATTATAGATGTTTTCCCATAACTTAGCTCGACAAACTTCCCTCCAAAAGGGTTCTTTAGGGATTTCCAAATGGTCATCAATTAATTCATATGAAGCCTTTATTGTGAACATACTTGAAGATATATATCCCCAAAAGAGTCTATCATTATCCTTAGTAACTTGAATTCACCTCTCTTGTAATGAATGTTGTAGGACAATTAAGCTTTAAACCCCTCTATTGTCAGACCAACTATCTTCCAAATTCCATTCATTCCATTAGAAGTGTGGATTTGTCTCCTTCCAAAAATATTCAAGCAACTCCATTTCGTGAGAAGCAGTGAAATCCCTTATTTAGAACAACTATTCCTTGTGATCCAAGCAAGGAAATTGTTGTTAGGATTTTTCCCAAATCCTGTGGCTTTTACCATTTCATATTCCCTAGAATATATTCTTATGAATTACATGTTTATTATCTATGGAAAAATTCCAAATAGGATATCCTAATGGATAAATGTGTTTCCTCACCTTTTGTTCACTGAAACATGCTGGACTATATTTACGATCCTATATCTTCTTCCACAACTCAGGCCTACCTCGTAACCAACCTCGCCAATTTTTTTTTCCCATTTCTTGTTTGACCTTCTCTAGGTCCCTCAAACCTATGCCACCTCCCAATTCATGAATAGAAACTTTCTCCCAAGATAACAATTCCCATTTTTTGACTTGTTGAGGATCTTTCTAAAGGAATTTATGAAACTTGGAAATAGTATCTTTGTACACTCCTTTAGGAGAAGGTAACACAAACAATTGGTAGACATGAATGACCTGCAACATAACTTTCAACATAGTGGCCCGCCTCGTGGTTTCCAACAACCGGAAATTCGAGTTCTCTAGATGTTTGGATATTTTTCTGATTACCTCCTACCAACAATTAATCCTTAAAGGGTTTAGTCCTAATGGTATGCCTACTGTTTGGTTGGGAGAGATCCTAGCTAAAAACCAAGTGTTATCGACATGTTATTTTGGATTGAAATCCTAGTATTAAGGAATTATAGTTTATATTTATCGTCATTGATTAGAGTTCTTTATGAACCTTGAAAATCTGAAAATATGTGTCTAGAGTGCTTGTCTCCTGAATAGTTGTTTCCGTAAATAACATTTTATCTTCAACAAACTACTGATGGGTGATTTCTAGATGCTACCCCATAAGTTGAATACCTTTTAAATGATCAATTTGGAATGTTGACTTAATATAATGTCCTAATCCTTCAACATTAATGATAAATAATAAGGGAGAAATAGGGTCTCCCTAAGGGAGACCTCTAGATGACTGACCCATGTATGAGGGAGAACCATTTAGACAAATGGAGAAGAATGACATGTAAATCAAAGACCTTTTCCATATGGTCCATAGGGCCAAGAAACCATAAGTCTCTAATTTTTTCAACAAATATCTCTAGTTTAATATATCATATGCGTTGAATATTTCTAGTTTCACCATTATTCAAGGATTTCTTATTTTTTTGAGGGAGTGGAAAATCTCATTGGAAGTCATGATCCTATCAAGTCTCCATCTACCCTCCATGAAACATGTTTTTTCTTGGCTAATTATATCCTTTAATAAAGGCTTCAACCTTCTCACAATGAATGAAAAAATAAATTTATATATCACATTATAGAAAGTGGTATGCCTAAACCCGCTAGACTAGAGTTATTAGTTTTGGGTATTAGAGTAAGAAAATTCACATTGAGGCCAGACCATACTTGTTGAGATCGTCTCTATCCTTGAAAATGGCATGAATGTCTCTTCCAATAAATTCCAACATGCCTTAAAGAAATCAATGGTAAAAACATTTGGGCTCAGTGCTTTGTTATTGGGCATTTCCATGATCGCTTCTTCCACCTCCTCAAAAGAGATACCCCTCATAAGTGCCACATTTTTCTCCTGAGTGATCAAACATGGTATATGTTGCGTTGCCTAGTTGATGGTTTTAGATAAATCTTGATCCCCTTTGGAAAACAAATCTTAGTAGAAGGACAACAACTCGGCTTCCATATATTCATGGTCAACTAATGTTCTATCATCTCAATCAGTTAAAGAAAAGACTATATTATTATGCCTATGCTTGATCATGGATTTGTGAGAGAATTTAGTATTTTTTTCCCCTTTCTCTTAACCATTATATTTGAGATTTTTGTTTCCACAGAGTTTATTCATATTTTTCATGGGTCTCAAGTTCCTAGATCAAAATACCTTCTTCTTCCACCAAAGTCCCATATCTACCTTCAGCTATTATCTTCCCTTGTCTTTCCTCCATGCATGATTCTAGTTTCCTTTATTTCACATAAATGTTCCAAAAATAATTCTTGTTATATTATTTTGTTGTTTGCTTGATCTTCTTCAATCTGTATTGAATCACATGCATTAAATTATTTCCAGGGACCGAGATCACATTCCACCACTTCTCCATGTTGGTCAAGAGGTTCAAAATTTGGAACTAGAAGATCTTAAAGTGAAATTTCTTATTTATCGAGGCCATTTTGATATCAATCTTTTCCAAATTTTCCAATGATCAGATCCCATGTTGGGAAGGATTGTAGCCTGAATAAACAAATCTTAGACTAGGGTTTCTTCAAAAGAAAGAAATAATCCAACAGAAAAGCCACTTGAAGTTGAACTCCACACATGTTGTTCTAGGTATGTATTTCATTGATAGTGTCCACTTCTACCATCTTCAGATCATGTATTACCTCTTGAAATATCTCTACATTCGACTCCAACCATTGAATCTCACCTCATTTCTCCTCAAGGCTCTAAATTAGGTTAAATTATTTTCAAATAATCTAACATTCATATTTATGAATCAATTGTAACACCCTTATGTCATTCAGGAATTGTTCTTTCTTTCTTGAAACCGAAGGGCCATAAATTGTTGTAAAGCTTACCATCTCACCTGCTTTAGTGCATAAAAAAAAACTATATAAGATGTTTGAACTTTCCACCCATTCCTGAAAAATCACCAAAGGAAGGTGGTATTGCTTCCTTGTAGTCTTGGACAGCTGCTTGGAGCCTTTCCAAGGCCACCTCCTTCTCCACTAACTCTTGTTGCAGTTGTACCGTCATTTGAGTAAACTCACTTTCTTGCCAACTATCCATCTAGATGACCACCTCACCAAGGCATACAAGCTTCACTATATGCTTATCCCAATCGACAATGAATGTAATGAGAGAATCTTGACATTTTGTTATTTTTCTATTTGGCTTCACTCTATGTTAGTGTTTGTTATTTTGTTATTTTTTCTTTTTCTAGTTTAGCTTCTTGCATTTCATCTCTCCTTTTCAGGAGATGCCTTGGGTACCCCCACATTACTATGTTTGCTTGATGTATGTTAACTAGTCATAAGTATTTCTCTGTTGTTCATTATAAAAATGTTAATACACTACCAATGACACTATCAAAATTTCAAATGACATCCAAAATAGTGACTAGTCCAGTGTACAATCTAGAAAATCACATAGTAATGGTAATAATATTTCAGTGTCAACCCTCAGGTGTAATTCGCAGCAAGATGGTTGAAAAGGTATTGAATGCAAAAGAGCCGCCGCAAAACAACAAGAAGATCAATTATCTGTGAGGTCTATCTCATCTACAACACAATCTAAACGGCCAGTGAAGCCAGTATTATTTCCATATAGCACAGGCTTTGGATAGACGATCTCAAAAAAATCTTTGGATATGGATTTAAGACACATGGTACTATGTTATGCTTGTGTGTTCCTAACTTGGAATTAGAGCTTAATTGAAAATTTGTGTCTAGGCTTTTGTTTGTATGACAAATTTCAGGATTTATTATTATTTGAAAAATTTGACTGCCCATTGATGATAAATATTTGGATATGGCTTTAAGACACATGGTATGATATTATTCTTTGGAATTTGAGCTTATTTGAAGATTTGTATCTAGGGTTCAGTTTGTATGAAAAATCTCCGATTTTAGCATTATTTACAAAATTTGATTGCCCATTGATGATGGCAATGTGAATTGCTTGAGAGCCTTAGTTGTATGGAAATAAATTGTAGAGCCTTAGTTGTATGTATAAGATATTGTAGAGCCTTAGTTGTATGTATAAGACATTCGATTCAGCTATAGGAAAGAAGTTTTAGTGATAAATTCACTTAGATATTCTTGATGGACCATTTCTCTGCAAAATTATAGAACCCTTTTGATTTCCATGCAAGCTATTTTCTTCTTGTGATGATGAACATATGCCTTCCGAGTCCCTCAGAAAGAGCTATATATTTTTTACTTGTAGGAGAGATTTTAATTCAACTTTGAGGACAAATCTTCCCACTTGTGACATGTTGTTTTATCAGCCCTATCTTCAGTTTGAAACCAGCATCCCAACCTTGCATGTGCAAGGGTTATGATTCTTCTTGGATACTTGAAAGGAAAACATATGAGAGCTATCATACCTATCTTCAGTTTGAAAACTAGCATCCCAACCTTGTATGTGCAAGGGTTATCAGCCCTATCTTCAGTTTGAAACTAGCATCCCAACCTTGCATGTGCAAGGGTTATGCTTCTTCTTGGATACTTGAAAGGAAAACATATGAGAGCTGTTAGCGCTCGAATCTACATTAGGCTGAAATAAGGTAAAACTCAAGGCAACATCAAACCAAGCTCAGCCTCGTAGCTAGCCCTACGAGGACAGGAGAGGGCTCTCTCCGGGTCTATCTCAGCAAAAGGTCTTCAAAGGGGCTGAGATGACTTATAATGGATACTGATTTTAGGCTAGTAAATAGATAGGAAAGTATTTTGATGAATGATTAGGTTTTCTGGGCTGTATGGGACTAAGGATAGCATTGAGCAAAGATTTAATCAAAGGCACAGGGTATTTCATAAGGCGAGATAGGAATGAAGTTTAATAATTAAATTGAAATTAAATGGAATGTAAAGACTGTTTAAGAAAGCTGAAAAGGGCATTAAACAAGGAATCCTTTCCAACAGAAGAAAATTACACAAATACTGAACACTCCCTCAAGCCAGAGAAAATAAATTGGGTTCTACCTCCCTTACTGTAAAGCATTCAGCTGGAAACGATTATGAATGAACTATGAAACATTAAAAAAGACATATGAAACAGAAAGAAAGACACATTTGTTAAATTCGTACCACAAGAATCTTATAAACCAGAGCTGCAACCTTTCATTATTCTTCTGTCAAAGATATACAATGAAGCTCTCTGTTATCTCCCCTATGTTTCCCAGAACTCTCCAACTCCTCAACGCTTGGGCAAAAAAGTGGCAGATTGAATGACTCCATTTTCTCCTTCTCAATCATTCCCTGCTGGATAAGCTCTTCAAACACAACTTGCATGTGATGAGAAATGTGTCCTATTGCGCCTTGATCTTTTATGTCGTTGGAAGTATGACCCACTAGACATATGAACATGCATCCCCCGGCTACCATTTCGTGTGCCCGTGCTGTCAAAAATGAAGAAAAATATTTGTGAAATTGGGCAAGATAAGCAGCACCCACTTCATCTGTGGAAATATAAACAGCCCCTCCATTCCAAGCCGGGGATTTTCTGTCCACAACGCTATTAGGAACCTGCGAGAGCCAATGAAGGCTGCTGGAAGAGTGACAAAAATGGAGGCTCTTAGCTAGAAAAATCCTTTTGTAAAACGATCCTGACACCACTGCTGCAAAGTAAGATCTTGAAGGCGGAGGTTCAGTGAAACTATGAAACATCATGTAATGCGGTTTATTTATAGCGGAGACAATCCAAATAGAATTAGAACTTCGAA
This sequence comes from Pinus albicaulis, assembly GCA_034641835.2. Lineage (NCBI taxonomy): Eukaryota > Viridiplantae > Streptophyta > Pinopsida > Pinales > Pinaceae > Pinus > Pinus albicaulis. The sequence continues at coordinate 1,145,338,302 of CM076574.1, read as the reverse complement.
AAATCAATAATTTAATGCCGTGTGAACCTCTAATTCTGTTTTTCTGCACATTCCCTTGTTTTCCACATACTGCGAGAAATTTTGAAATTGCAGTCGACATAATGGGAAATCAATTGGCGCGGAAAGATTGTTTGATATTGGAACATCACTGAATGCTGATGAGTTTGGGGCTGGAGGGCTCAACGCGCCGCACGCAAACCCAATGCGCCGTGTTGGTCTGGTGCACTGCGCGCATGTTAATTTCCACTGCCAATTTTTGCTCAGTGCGCCGCGCGCTCCTTTGTATGCGCCGCGCGTAGCCTTCAACACACATTCACGGCTTAAAAGCCATAGTTTGTCCTTTGTTCACTTTAAGTTGGTTTCCAAACGATCTTTGGATGCAAATGAATGTTAAAAATCAAACGAAACTTCTTATAGTGGTGGATTCAATGTTCGTTTCTCACAAACCCATTTTGCAATAATTTGAACTTTGGCACTTCACCTTTAACACATATTATGTTCTTAGTTTCCATTGACTTTTGCGCTGATGATGAATCTTGTCAACTTTTGCAGGGTTGGTGGCATATCCTAGCAAAGGATAACCAAGGCTACCTCTGAACTCTTCAAGACTGAAAAAATTCAACAATTACATATTTGAAAACATATTTTGACGATTTCTTCTTCAAAATAGGGTTTTGAAGAAGAATCAATCTCGCATTATTGATGATAACCATATTGAAATAGAAACTCACTGAACCTTCCTCTAGCCTACAGGCATCATTCGACATGTTTGAAGACCAACTATGAGACCTTGACTCTGAAATGACTCTTTTCTGGACCACAGTAACATCAATGACTACAAATGACGAGAAATAAAATTTGGAGAATTTGATTCTGACAAGGGACTGACAGGACCGAGTCTAACATTGGCTCCAATAGGGATGGCAGCTGCCGCTTCTTGGAGGTGCCAAGAACAGCAGATCTTTGGGAGAGCAGACAGTGCCTCCATCCATTGGGCTATGGAGTCCATTATTTGACAAATCGACACAAAACCTTTGACTCATTTGACTGAAACTTTTAACTTAAACTGAATGACTTAAAACAAAAATTTACAAAGCTTTTGGAAAAAAGGCAACAGTCCATCAAGACTTGAAATCATGATGACGACCACCTGCATACTGATGAAATATGTACAATTATGTATAATGAGCTTTCCAATGTAACCAATCAAGCAAATGCCTTGCTGATTGATTCTCCTGATCAGATCTCCTGGTCAACAATAGATACTGGTAACTAGGCATCAAAAAACATAATTGACCATGATCTCCTTCATCACTGAACACAACAATAATCATCTTCACTGTTGACTGCAACAAACCTACCAGTGGATCCTGAAAAACATAAAGGTTTACCTCCTGCTGAAAGAACAATGTGTCTTTTTCTCCTGCTTCTGATCTTCCTTCAATAAAAGTCTGTTCCTGGTCCTCAAAGAATTCTGAGCAAGTGGATGAGCAGATCTCCTCTTGAGAAAACATTTCAAAACATGAGACATATGAAGAAAAGTCTGAAAGGCAGTCCTGAATGTTCTGATCTTCTACAGTCTGAATGTATTGTAGGTCATCTTCATATGATATAACAGCCAGATTCTCATTACATTCATCAATCATGAGAAAATAAACTTCAGATGATTCTTGAAACCCAACACTATCATTTCTATCATCTACCATAAATTCATCAAAAGAAACTTTTTCACATACTTGAACAAAGATTCCATCTTGTTGTTCATGAATTGACTGGATTACCTCTTTATGAAGATCTAGTTCCGGTGGGATGAGAGCATTTAGATCTGCAACTCTATTTTCTTCATGCCAGCTAATCTCAACAGCAGAGTTCTCCTTTATGGGATTCAGCACAAAGTATTCATGGTCATCACAATCTGAATCTGGATCTGAAATAGATGTCCTGACATTATCACATTCTGAAATTAGAACTGGACTTACTTGCATCCTGTCTTCTTCCATGGATAGATCTCAAACGAGACTTTCTCTTTCATCACTTTCAGCCATATAGACATCTTCAACCTGCTGATCTATAAAGTTGCTTACAGGACTATCATCCTTTTCAGAAAAGGAAGAAGTTCCTCCATCACCTTCTTGACCATGTGCACACTGCAGATCTGCGTTAACTTGAGCTGGAACATGACCGTTCAAGAGTTGATCTATCTCGTCTTCAGATAGAGGAGATAATACCTTTTGTTTTCTTTTGCTCAAACAGTGATTGTCTTCATTGATTTCAAGTGAAGGAGTATACAGATTTTCCTCATACTGATGATCCATTTCATGTAATTCCTGTTGACTGTCAAAATGCAAAATTCCTTCATCTTCCACCGTACTAAGATCTTGATCCTGCTGTAAATTTTCATGATCGTCTTTATGCTGCTGAAATGGATTTTCATACAGGGCTTCCATGATCTCATCAACCATGAAATTATCATCTTCATAATATTTCTCACGGCTTTCAATAAAAGTAGAAGCATGTTTGCAACAGTCATGAACTAAATTTAATGATGGATAAGATGCTTGATATCTTTCAATGAACAGGGCATGAAAATCCTTTAAACAGTAAATACAGGATGGCGGCAAATTTTCATACCAAGATTGGGCTTCACCTTCCAGAGTGGCCAGGAATATCTTCATCAAGCAATCTTCAGGAAAATCCACCTTCAACTTGCGAATATGCATGTGAAATCTAACCAGATGTAAAGCAGCATCCTTCTTACCATCATTGTTAAACGTAGGCAGATTCCTTGACCAATCTACCTTGGGCATCTTATTTGGAAAACCTGGGATGTGATCTCGGCTCATGGGAGCGTATCTTCGTGCAATCCGGTCCATCTTGAAAATCTCACAGCTACTGATCTCCCTGCAGTGAAGTCACCATGAAGGATTGATTGTCTGGATCTTTCAGTGAATGAAATCGCCAGGTGAATGATTTCAACCTTGCGGTGTCTGCTCGTTGTTCACCATCAACGATCAGATCTAAACTTTGTCATCCTTTGCCAGGGAAGACTTCCCCAGTATGGTCGCCACTATGTTAGCGCTCAAATCTACCTTAGGCTGAAATAAGGTAAAACTCAAGGCAACATCAAACCACGCTCAGCCTCATAGCTAGCCCTACGAGGACAGGAGAGGGCTCTCTCTAGGTCTATCTCGGCAAAAGGTCTTCAAAGGGGCTGAGATGACTTATAATGGGAACTGATCTTAGGCTAGTAAATAGATAGAAAATTATTTTGATGAATGACTGAGTTTTCTGGGCTGTATGGGACTAAGGACAACATTGAGCAGAGATTTAATCAAAGGCACAGGGTATTTCATAAGGCGAGATAGGAATGAAGTTTAACAATTAAATTGAAATTAAATGGAATGTAAAGACTGTTTAAGAAAGCTGAAAAGGGCATTAAACAATGAATCCTTTCCAACAGAAGAAAGTTACACAAATACTGAACACTCCCTCAAGGCAGAGCAAATAAATTGGGTTCTACCTCCCTTACTGTAAAGCATTCAGCTGGAAATGATTATGAATGAACTATGAAACATTACAAAAGACATATGAAACAGAAAGAAAGACACATTTGCTAAATTCGTACCACAAGAATCTTATAAACCAGAGCCGCAACCTTTCATTATTCTTCTGTCAAAGCTGTACAATGAAGCTCTCTGTTATCTCCCCTATGTTTCCTAGAACTCTCTAACTCCTCAACGCTTGGGCAGAAAAGTGGCAGATTGAATGACTCCATTTTCTCCTTCTCAATCATTCCCTGCTGGATAAGCTCTTCAAACGCAGCTTGCATGTGATGAGAAATGTGTCCTATTGCGCCTTGCTCTTTTATGTCGTTGGAAGTACGAACCACTAGACATATGAACATGCATCCCCCGGCTACCATTTCGTGTGCCCGTGCTATCAAAAATGAAGAAAAATCTTTGTGAAATTGGGCAAGATAAGCAGCGGCCACTTCATCTGTGGAAATATAAACAGCCCCTCCATTCCAAGCCGGGGAGTTTCTGTCCACAACGCTATTAGGAACCTACGAGAGCCAATGAAGGCTACTGGAAGAGTGACAAAAATGGAGGCTCTTAGCTGGAAAAAGCCTTTTGTAAAACGATCCTGACACCACTACTGTAAAGTAAGATCTTGAAGGCAGAGGTTTAGTGAAACTATGAAACATCATGTAATGCGGTTTATTTATAGCGGAGACAATCCAAATAGAATTATAACTTCGACAACTCAATAATTTAATGCCGTGTGAACCTCTAATTCTATTTTTTTGCACATTCCCTTGTTTTCCACATACTTCGAGAAATTTTGAAATTGCAGTCGACATAATGTGAAATCAATTGGCGCGGAAAGATTGTTTGAAATTGGAACATCACTGAATGCTGATGAGTTTGGGGCTGGAGGGCTCAACGCGCCGTGCGCAAATCCAATGCGCCGCGTTGGTCTGGTGCGCTGCGCGCATGTTAATTTACATTGCCAATTTTTGCTCAATGCACCGCGCGCTCCTTTGTATGCGCCGCGCGTAGCCTTCAACACACATTCACGGCTTAAAAGCCATAGTTTGTCCTTTGTTCACTTTAAGTTGGTTTCCAAACGATCTTTGGATGCAAATGAATGTTAAAAATCAAACGAAACTTCTTATAGTGGTGGATTCAATGTTCGTTTCTCACAAACCCATTTTGCAATAATTTGAACTTTGGCACTTCACCTTTAACACATATTCTGTTCTTAGTTTCCACTGAATTTTGCGTTGATGATGAATCTTGTCAACTTTTGTAGGGTTGGTGGCATATCCTAGCAAAGGATAACCAAGGCTACCTCTGAACTCTTCAAGACTGAAAAACTTCAATAATTACATATTTGAAAACACATTTTGACGATTTCTTCTTCAAAACAGGGTTTTGAAGAAGAATCAATCTCGCATTATTGACGATAACCATCTTGAAATAGAAACTCACTGAACCTTCCTCTAGCTTGTAGGCATCATTCGACATGTTTGAAGACCAACTATAAGACCTTGACTCTGAAATGACTCTTTTCTGGACCACAGTAACATCAATGACTACAAATGACGAGAAATGAACTTTGGAGAATTTGATTCTGACAAGGGAATGACAGGACTGAGTCTAACAAGAGCTATTCACATTCAATTATGCTATAAACGTTTTAGCAAGAAATTCACTTAGATATTCTTGATGGAAAAATCCTTGCCAGAATGGAGTCTCTTAATCCAAAAAAAAATGATTGAAGACTGTTTTGGACTTAGAAATTGTATTATACTTCCCATGGAGGAATTAAAATCTAGATGCAGCAATATGGAGTGCACATATGGTAGATTTCAATGAGGTCTATTACTTTCACTTAAAATCAATAATCTTCAAATCCCTTTCCCACAAAAAACTTGCATCTCCTTGCGATATAGATATAGTGGAATGAAGTTTGCGTTTGTCAAAGTGTAGATCAGATCAAGGCCCCTAATTGATATATGGACCTTGAATGTACATGAAGCTGTAAAAGCCTTTCCAACAACCTCCTATTAATTTAGAACAAATTTATTTTCCAAGATATATCCCGAGTCCTTTAGTGGAGTTTATCTCTAATGCCAAAACTTCCTCAAGTGTGCTACCTTTTTTCTTAGAATCATTTTCAAAAGACCAGTTAAAGCATATTGCAATGATTCTCAGAATCATTTCTCTTGTATTTCCAAGAGACATCAAAGAGTCCTTTAGTATTGTTTTTCTATAATGCCAAAAGCTCCTCAAGTGTTTCACCATTTTTTTACAGTTGTTTTCAAAAGGTCATTTCTTAAAGCATACTACAATGCTTAGAATCACTTTCAAAAGGTAATTGGGTCATAATATTTTCTCTCAAATGGAATAAGCTTGCATGATCAACACAGTGCTATGTGACTCGATATAGACATCATGTCATATGAGGTTTCTCCATACAATTTGTTAACTGTATATAGACAAATGGATATGAAATGTGAAGGAATTGATTTGTTTTATTCGGAAATATGACATGTTTCCTCCCCTTATTTATTCAGGAATTGTTAGCTCTAGAGGAGCAGATTGGCTATGTTAGCATAGGACTTAGTGAAGAGACTATTTCCAAGTGTTTAGAGAAAAGCTTGTACTCCTCAAAAACAGAGTATGCTTCTTAGAGTATGGATATTGAAGTCAAATGCAGCATTTTCTAGGTATTTATAATATCTATGGGGAGATTATCAAAGAATGAAGCAGGCTTGGAATTTATAATTTGTTTGTAGATTTATAGGTTTAGTTGGTAGTTTTAAAGTGTAAAATTTTCTCCCTCTTCAGATTCAAAAACATATGGAAACCCTTGATTCTGAGAGTATGAAAATGATGGTATGAATTTCCAGTTATATGGCTAGAGTTACAGTTTAAGATAAAGAAACCTCAAAACCTAGTTTTGCTTCAAATAACATGTTCTAACTTTAAGTGGCTTGAATCTCCTTTACAAACTCATATATGGCATGGTTGTTTCTAAATGAAGTAAGTTATTTACAGTAAATTTAGTCCATATTGAGGTTTAAAGCTTGGTTCAGTTTGTCATATTTTACCATTTTTTCAGAATACAAACATAGCTAGTTTTGGTTATCTTTTCCTGTCATTCACTATTTAGTTTTCCCATTCTGAAGTTTCTATGCTATGAGCGAAATTGGAAGTCTCTATACCATGGTGATAAAAAATTCATAGCTGGTCAGTGCAGATTTTCCAAGCCACTGTGAGGACTTGGGTGCCTAAGAGGCATGTTGTTACATTTGATCCATGAGCTTTGCTAGCTCATAAAGACAAATTTTAATCAAGTAAAGGTTGGTGAACACAGGTGTAGAAATATTCATTGAAGTTGTGAGCTTGTTCAGGCAGTTAGGGAGGGAAGAATTACTGAAAGGAGAAAAGCAGTTCAAGCTGAGGAAGGATATTTTTTTTCTGATCAGGTCCTATGACATGCTAGATTTTTTCTCTCCAGAGTCGCAGATAAAATAATGAAAGGAAAAAATTAGTTCGAGGAAGGATCTTGTTTTTTGATCAGGTCATATCAAACTCTTGAAATTTATGGCTCACTATAGTTATAGCACTCAGCACTGTATAAGTGAGATTTTAGATGTCGTTGTGTGTGTTTGTTTCAAGTCTAATATCAATAACTTCAGTTTTTTTCCTTAATGTTGATGAAGTATGCAGTGTAGTGTTTTCCCCAATAGCTATATGCTAGGTTAAAGAGTATTGCATATTTGGGGAGCACACTTTTTCCTGTACATTTCTGGCTGAATGCATTTCATAAGGGACTGAGTTTAAAGTGCTTTCTTGGCTGAGTTAGACGCAGAGACCAAGACAACCATTCCTGTGCATATTTATCAGTCCACAGGTTACACATTTTTGAGGAGTGTTGCGTTTCATCGAGACACTGTATGACTGCTACTTCACATAAAGATATAACACTGATGGGATCTCTCTCTTGCAACATTCACTACTGATAATACTAAGAGATTGGGCTTATTCTGAAGAATGCCTAGCTGAGCCATTTATACCAGGTGTCCACAACATTTCAGGGTTCCAACCTTATGGGTTTCTAGGGTAGTTCCTCATCCCTGCAACTATCTCTCACCATGTAGTCTGGTTAACTGAAGAATATTTTTCATTTCCTATTGACAGAACCCTGACACTCCATTGTCGTTAAGTCCCCGAATCATCACTTCAAATATCCTTCTGACTCTGCACTCTCCGATATCTGCTCGGTCATCCTGAAGATGCTTATAAAATATTATGATTAATTGTTGGCATGAGTTCATCTATTATAAGTCTTTGTACAAATTTTCATTTAAAACAAGTTACAAATTTCCTTAATTTTTCTTGATAATCCTTTTGTTTGGCATGTCAGGGGTGTTATGGTTCCATACACAATGTTGGATCCAGGTGGAAACCTCACTGTAGGTAAGCTTTACTTCAACAAATTCTTCTATAGGTGGTATATATTGCCTCCCAGATACTTCAAATAAGCTTCAATGGATTTATTCAGAAATATTCAATGGTATGTTTAACATATCTTCCAATTTACTTAGGTCAAGAATCTAATATATTTCAATTAGTCTCCAAAGACTACTCCAAAAAAAACAAGATCCGCTACAGATCATATCCCACATTCTGTCTCAAATTGTTATAGGTCAGGTTTCTCATCATCAAGAGATTTATCATAGATACATTTTACTGCTCCAAAAAGGGTTATCAAGATCTGTTACCAAGAGGCTACTTCAATGGATTTAAATTCTACTGAAATGAGGCTTCTTCAACAAGGCTTCAAGTATTCAAAAAGATCTTCATCAATGCTTAAAACAAGGTCTTCTATGAATTCTCCAAGAATTCCTGCTCATATAACAATATATTTCACTCCTCAAATCACTTAGTATCCAATCTCCAATTTAGCAGATCCTAACTTCCTTCATTGAACTAGCTCTTCACTCTATTCCCTACCTTGCACTTGTTTTCATAAAATGAGATTCAAAAATCTTTGGGAACATATAACACTAGTGCACATTAATGAGGCTCTACCGCCCTAACAAAAAGAGTAAATAAAACTAGTAGTCCCTTCTTAATATGGTGACAATATTAAGAAAAAAAATAATGTAGAATCCTCTTCCATAAGTGATCCTCTTCCATAAATTTAGATTCATATCATATTTGTGTCTATGATGTTGGAAATTTATGAGCTGAAAATTGTGGTGCTCATTTATCTTAATTGCTAGGGGCCAGATCTGATGGGTAACTACTATGTCAAGGATGCTCAAACTTGCTGCAAGTTTCATGTCTGCATCATAGACAGTTTAGTTCTTGGTGTGTAGCTCCAAGCCACTCTTCAGATTAAGAATGCTTTGTTTTATTTCAGAAAATTGTTTATGGGAGTTTTATATCACTAATCTCAAGTGATGAGGTTGGAAATATGATGTAGTAGAAATCAGTTTTAGTGGAACGATGTGGGTTTACATGAGATATATTAGTGAAGGGTAATTTGTGAAGTTTGGAATAAGCCAAGTTAAAATTAATTATACTGTGGCTTCCTCAGACATGAATTTTCTTTGAGAACTATTTCTGATTTGTTGGCTTTGACAAAGAACAAAGTGCTCCCGATGGTGTGCCAAAACCACTTTGAAATGTCCTCTAGGAAATGAATTTTCAGAGCTATTTGAGATGCAATCATGGTTAGCAAGGTGACCAATCCTTATCGCATAGTTTGGGAGACTATGAAGGTGCGGATGCTTCATATTTCTGCGGCTCTTTTAATGGCCATTTGTTGTGGAAGGTAGTCCTTGTTAGAAAAAGTAGTGTATTATTTAAATCTGATATATTCAGCTTGCTTTTGTTTTCTCTATTGTGGTCTCCTTGTACATTCATTGATATTCCTTTGTCTTATTTACTATTGTGTTTTTGTTTTCACTTGAATTGACAAGGTCTAGTATTGAAGTAGAAACTGGGCTACTTTATTTGGTCATCAGGATACTCTCCATGAGAGAAATTAAGTTATTTAAGACAAATAAATCCTATTTGATTCTTTTGCTTGCTATGCTGTTGTAATACATCTTTACTGCTGGATATTGGGGGACACATTATATTTTGGTTTTTAGTCTCTAGTTAATATGGATAAAGGTTTTTAGTTTAGATTTCTAGACAACTATGATGACCATAACATTTTAGTGAATGCGGACTTGATCGCAGAAAGAACATCTAAGGGGTTGAGTTTTCCAACTTCTAGTATACAAATAATCTTATCTTAATTTTAATGATTAAGGATAAAGTTAATGCAAGGGTTCTTTTTATGGTCAGTAGGACAATCTGTTTGAATGTTTTATTATTTCGATCCAAACAAAGGCTATTTTCCTCTTGATCTTCTTACCCTGTTCAATCTGTTGTTCACAGGAGGACATTGGAGCAATACATCATATTTTCTTTTAGTCTCAAGTTAAATGGACAATGGTTTTCAATTTTGATCATTGGGCCACTATGATAACCTCAATGTTTTCAATGAATGCAGACATGATTGCAGAAAGAACATCTAAGGGGTTGAGTTGTCCAAGTTACAGTGTACAAAGTTTAAACATTCCTATCTCAAATGCTATGATAAAGGCAATTTTACTTGCAGGTAAATCTTTTTGCTGATTTATAAGGTGGTACTAAAGCTGGGTGAGAAACCCTTGGGTGATCACGCAGGGCCAACATATACGAGCACATGTAACCTTGTGATGTATTTGTGGGTTTTCATGAATTTGATTGCGTATTTCTTCTCTTTTCTTGTAGTTTGATAACTTATATGGATGTGATCCTCTCCCACATATGGTATTATGTGAGCCACAAATGTCATGATTGCTGGTAAGGTTGTTATTGTGTGTGGATATGGAGATGTTGGAAAGCCATTCTGTGCCATTTTGAAAATTTCTCTCTTGTTGAGAAGAGTAAGCCATCACAATACAAATTCCTTGAGATGCCTGATATTATTGGACGTATTCCTGGAGCTAGAAGACTGCACCTTCCTGGAGCTGGAAGCTTGCACACATTTTTTTTCCATATACATTATTTTCCGTCGGAATAGCGACGAAAATTCACAAACGTTGGAAGAGCGACGGAAAGGTCTGACTCGTAGGACTTGCGACGAACTCTCAGGGCATCGGAATAGCGACAAAAAGTCACACACATCGGAAGAGCGATAGAAAGCCACACAACCTGATAAACGTCGGAAAGAAAACAAAGAATGTAGAATCCTCTTCCATAAATTTAGATTCATATCATAGTTGTGTCTATGATGTCGGTAGTTTATGAGCTGCAAATTGTGGTGCTCATCTATCTTAATTGCTAGGGGCCAGATCTGATGGGTAACTACTATGTCAAGGATGATAAAACTTGCTGCAAGTTTCATGTCTACATCATAGACAATTTAGTTCTTGGTGTGTAGCTCCAAGCCACTCTTCATATTAAGAATGCTTTGTTTCATTTCAGAAAATAGTTTATGGGAGTTTTGGATCACTAATCTCAAGTAATGAGGTTGGAAATATGATGTGGTAGAAATTGGTTTTAGTGGAACAGTGTGGGTTTACATGAGATATCTTAGTGAAGGGTAATTTGTGAAGGTTGGATTAAGCCAATTTAAAATGCCTTACACTGTGGCTTCCTCATACTTGAATTTTCTTTGAGAACTATTTCTGATTTGTTGGTTTTGACAAAGAACAAAGTGCTCCCGATGGTGTGCCAAAACCACTTTGAAATGTCCTCTAGGAAATGAATTTTCAGAGTTATCTGAGATGCAATCATGGATAGCAAGGTGACCAATCCTTATCCCATATTTTGGGAGACTATGAAGGTGCGGATGCTTCATATTTCTGCGGCTCTTTTAATGGCCATTTGTCGTGGAAGGCAGTCCTTGTTAGCAAAAGTAGTTTATTATTTCAATCCGATGTATTCAAATTGCTTTTGTTTTCTCTATTGTGGTCTCCTTGTACATTCATTGATATTCCTTTGTCTTATTTACTGTTGTGTTTTTTTTTGCACTTGAATTGACAAGGTCTAGTATTGAAGTAGAAACTGGGCTACTTTATTTGCTCATCAGGATACTCTCCATGAGAAAAATTCAGTTATTTAAGACAGCTAAATCCTATTTGATTCTTTTTCTTGCTATGCTATTGTAATGCATATTTATTGCTGGACATTGGGGGGCACATTATATTTTTGTTTTTAGTCTCTGGTTAATATGGATAAAGGTTTTTAGTTTAGATTGTTGGAAAACTATGATGACCATAACATTTTAGTGAATGTGGACATGATCGCAAAAAGAGCATCTAAGGGGTTGAGTTGTCCAACTTCCAATATACAAATAATCTTATCTTAATTTTAATGATTAAGGATAAAGCTAATGTAGGGGTTCTTTTTATGGTCAGCAGGACAATCTGTTTGAGTGTTTTATTATTTCAATTCAAACAAAGGCTATTTGCCTCTTGATCTTCTTACCCTGCTGAATATGTTGTTCACAGCAAGACATTGGAGCAATACATCGTATTTCCTTTCAGTCTCAAGTTAAATGGACAATGGTTTTCAATTTTGATCACCAGGCCACTATGATAACCTCAATGTTTTCAATGAATGCAAACATGATTGTAGAAAGAACATCTAAGGGGCTGAGTTGTCCAAGTTACAGTGTAAAATTTTTAAACATTCCTATCTCAACTGCTATGATAAAGGAAATTTGAATTGCAGGTAAATCCTTTTTCTGATTTATAAGGTGGTGCTGAAGCTGGGTGAGAAACCCTTGGGTGAACACATAGGGCCAACATATAGGAGCATATGTAACCTTGTGATGTATTTGTGGGTTGTCATGAATTTGATTGCGTCTTTCTTCTCTTTTCTTGCAGTTTGATAACTTATATGGATGTAGATCCTCTCCCACAGATGGTCTTATGTGAGCCACAAATGTCATGATTTTTGGTAAGGTTGCTATTATGTGTAGATATGGAGATGTTGGAAAGCCATTCTGTACCATTTTGAAAATTTCTCTCTTGTTGAGAAGAGTAAGCCATCACAATACACATTCCTTGAGATGCCTGATATCATTGGACGTATTCCTGGAGCTAGAAGACTGCACCTTCCTGGAGTTAGAAGCTTGCACCCATTTTTTTTTCCATATACGTTATTTTCCGTTGGAATAGTGACGAAAATTCACAAACGTCGGAAGAGCGACGGAAAGGTCTGACACGTCGGACTTGCGATGAACTCTACAGGGCATTGGAATCGTGATGGAAAGTCACTTACATCGGAAGAGCGACAGAAATCCACACATCCTAATAAACATCATAATGAAAACAAGGAATGTAGAATCCTCTTCCATAAATTTAGATTCATATCATATCTGTGTCTATGATGCCGCCAGTTTATGAGCTGCAAATTGTGGTGCTCATCTATCTTAATTGCTAGGGGCCAGATTTGATGGGTAACTACTATGTCAAGGATGCTCAAACTTGCTGCAAGTTTCATGTCTGCATCATATACAATTTATTTCTTGGTGTGTAGCTCCAAGCCACTCTTCAGATTAAGAATGATTTGTTTTATTTCTGAAAATTGTTTATGGGAGTTTTAGATCACTAATCTCAAGTGATGAGGTTGGAAATATGATGTGGTAGAAATCCGTTTTAGTGGAACGGTGTGGGTTTACATGAGATATCTTAGTGAAGGGTAATTTGTGAAGGTTGGATTAAGCCAATTTAAAATGCCTTATACTGTGGCTTCCTCAGACTTGAATTTTCTTTGAGAACTATTTCTGATTTTTTGGTTTTGAAAAAGAACAAAGTGCTCCCGATGGTGTGCCAAAACCACTTTGAAATGTCCTCTAGGAAATGAATTTTCAGAGTTATCTGAGATGCAATCATGGATAGCAAGGTGACCAATCCTTATCCCATATTTTGGGAGACTATGAAGGTGCGGATGCTTCATATTTCTGCGACTCTTTTAATGGCCATTTGTCGTGGAAGGCAGTCCTTGTTAGCAAAAGTAGTTTATTATTTCAATCCGATGTATTCAAATTGCTTTTGTTTTCTCTATTGTGGTCTCCTTGTACATTCATTGATATTCCTTTGTCTTATTTACTATTGTGTTTTTTTTTTGCACTTGAATTGAAAAGGTCTAGTATTGAAGTAGAAATTGGGCTACTTTATTTGGTCATCAGGATACTCTCTGTGAGAGCAATTCAGTTATTTAATACAACTAAATCCTATTTGATTCTTTTGCTTGCTATGCTGTTGTAATACATCTTTACTGCTGGACATTGGGGGACACATTATATTTTGGTTTTTAGTCTCTGGTTAATATGGATAAAGTTTTTGAGTTTAGATTGTTGGACAACTATGATGACCATAACATTTTAGTGAATGTGGAAATGATCGCAAAAATAACATCTAAGGGGTTGAGTTGTCCAACTTCTAGTATACAAATAATCTTATCTTAATTTTAATGATTAAGGATAAAGTTAATGCAGGGATTCTTTTTATGGTCAGCAGGACAATATGTTTGAGTGTTTTATTATTTCAATCCAAAAAAAGGTTATCTTCCTCTTGATCTTCTTACCCTGCTCAATCTATTGTTCATAGCAGGACATTGGAGCAATACATCATATTTTCTTTCAGTCTCAAGTTAAATGGACAATGGTTTTCAATTTTGATCACTGGGCCACTATGATAACCTCAATGTTTTCAATGAATGCAAACATGATTGTAGAAAGAACATCTAAGGGGATGAGTTTTCCAAGTTACAATGTACAAAGTTTAAAAATTCCTATCTCAACTGCTATGGTAAAGGCAATTTGACTTGCAGGTAAATCTTTTTGCTGATTTATAAGGTGGTGCTAAAGCTGGGTGAGAAACCCTTGGGTGATCACGTAGGGCCAACATATGGGAGCACATGTAACCTTGTGATGTATTTGTGGGTTGTCATGAATTTGATTGTGTCTTTCTTCTCTTTTCTTGCAATTTGATAGCTTATATGGATGTAGATCCTCTCCCATAGATGGTCTTATGCGAGCCACAAATGTCATGATTGCTGGTAAGGTTGTTGTTGTGTGTGGATATGGAGATGTTGGAAATCCATTCTGTGCCATTTTGAAAATTTCACTCTTGTTGAGAAGAGTAAGCCATCACAGTACACTTTCCTTGAGATGCCTGATATCATTGGATGTATTCCTAGAGATGGAAGCTTGCACCCATTTTTTTTTCCATATACGTTATTTTCCGTCAGAATAGCGATGAAAATTCACAAACGTCAGAAGAGAGATGGTAAGGTCTGACACGTTGGACTTGCGACGAAATATGCAGGGCGTCGGAATAGCGATGAAAAGTCACACACGTCGAAAGAGCAACGAAAATCCACACAACCTGATAAACTTGGAAGACCGACAGTTTTGGATTGTTAGTAGAGTGACGGACTCTGCAGGACATCGGAATAGCGATGGAAATTCACACACATCAGAAGAGCGATGGAAAGGTCTAACATGTCGAACTGGTAACGAACTCTGTAGGGCGTTGGAACAGCAACGGAAAGTCACACACGTCGGAAGAGCGACGTAAAGCCACAAAACCTGATAATCATTGGAAGACCGATAGTTATGGATCATCGGTAGAGCGACATATTGAAATGTTGGTAGATCGACGGTTTAGATAACGTTAGCATAGTGACACTTTTTCTAACGTCCGTAGACCGATGGTTTCGCGAACGTCGGAATAGTGATGCATATGCTGACGTCGGAATAGTGACGATTTTGATAACGTCGGAAGAGCGACAGACGTCTAGAAATGTCGGAAAATGTGTCACTCTTCCGACACTTTATTGAAGTGTCGGAATTGCGACATAATGGCTAACCACTTTTTTCCCTGCCTCAAAGTGTCGGAATTGCGACGCCTATTTTTCAGAATAGTGACGATGTGGTCGTCGGAAATTTGGCCAAATGTGCTAGTGTTTTATCTCTTTAATGAGTTCATGAGAATTTCCTGTAATGATAAGATCATATACATATAAATAAATCAAAACATTGATCTCTTTAATGAGTTCATCAACATTTCCTGTAATGGTAAGATCATCTACATATAAATAAATCAAAACAATTCACCCCTCTTTATTAAACACGATATACAGATTAGGATCATTCTTACTTCTTTTATAACTATGCTACAGGAAAAATGAATTAATTTTATCATACCATGACCTGGGTGCCTGTTTTAGTGGATATAATGCTTTCTTCAGTCTACAGACTAAATTTTCTTTCCCTTGTTTAAAAAACCCCTCAGGTTGCTCTAAGTACACTTCTTCTTTCAACTACCCATTTAAAAATGCAAATTTTACATCTAGCTGGTGTATCATCCAATGATGTTTGGTAGCTAAAGCAATTAACATCATGATTTTGTTTCGTTTAACTACAGGGACAAAGGTTTCCTCATAGTCTATACCTTCTTTCTGTGAGTACCCCTTTGAAACCAACCTAGCTTTATATTTATCTATACTCCCATTTGCTTTAAATTTAGGCTTGTATAGCCATTTAAAACCTATGGTTTGTTTGCCTTCAGGTAATTCAACTAACTCCCAAGTTTTATTTTTATGTATTGATTCATATTTCTCTTCCATGGCTACCCTCCATTCGTTATATTGATTGAATTCTTTATAACTAGATGGTTCACCACCATTTAACATGCTAGTTATAAAAGCATTTTCCCTATATATTGCTGGCAATTGAGTTTGCCTACCTGATCTCCTGAGTGGTATAGTGGCTTCACACCTATTTTGATAATCCCTTTGCGGACATGGTTTGGCTACTGCATCTGTACCATCTACTTCTTCCTTTTTTTGCTACTGCTGATGCTCATGGTTGTCCCCTATTTCATCACTCCCTTCCTCAATCAACAAAGGAATGTCTCATTCTTCATCGTTTTATCATTGTTTCCATCATGAACCTGCTCATGAAAAACTTTATCTCTACTTTCAAAGACTTTATGAGTAGAGGGATCAAACAATTTGTAAGATTTAAATTCACTACAATACCCAACAAAAGTGCATTTGATGGCCTTTGAATCCATTTCTTCCTATCCTCCTTTGGAACATGAGAAAAAGATTTGGAGCCAAAAACTCTTAAATGTTTGATTACAGGCTTAAAACCTAATAAAGATTCAAATGGAGTTTTAACTCAAGGATTTTTTTTGGAATCCTTTTCTTAAAATATATTGTAATATTTATTTCTTCTGCCCAAAAACAATTAGACAGATTCTCACCTTTTAACATGCTGCGAGCACACTCCAAAAGGGTTCTGTTCTTCCTCTGTGAAACCCCGTTTTGTTGAGGAGTGTGGGGTATTATAAAATGTTGCAGTATTCCATATTCTTTGCAATATTTGATGAAAGCAACCTTCTTGTATTCCCCCTCTTGGTCTGAGTGGAGAATATTGATGAATTTACCTGTCTGCTTGTCAATAATTCTTCTGAACTATTTGAAATATTCAAAAGTATGACTCTTTTTACTGAGAAAATATACCCATGTGAATCTTGTACAATCCTCAGCAAATAATAAGCACCTCCCAATGACCTTGTTTGCATTGGCATACACAAATCAATGTGGACTAACTCTAGTATATTTCTCTGCTTTCTATCTACATTTATAGGAAGCTCATCTCTGTGCATCTTCCAAGAGCACATGTTTCACAGTCAACATGAACATACTTTAAAATAGGGAGAGCATTGACCATACCTATTTTTTGAAGTAGAAAAAAATCATTGAAATTAGTATGAATGAGTCACTGATGCCATAAATCTTCTGTAGTCATACCTGATTATGTCAATGCTTGGTGTGGTGCACTTGTCACATTTAGCTTGTAAATACCACCCAATTGAATCCTGATTGTAATTGTCTTCATATAATCCAACATATCCTTAATAACACAATAAGACTTAAAAAACTCTACCATAAGATTCAAATATGTTATCATTGAAACAAAGATCAAATTATTTTTGATTTCGGGTACGTACATCACATTTTGGATATGCCTAATATTTCCATCATGCATAAGACAGGAGAATTACCGTACCCTTTGATTTGGTACCCTCTGTCATCACCAAGGTATATTTTTGCACCACTGCTGGTTTCTTTGAAGTGTTCAAACCACTGTATGTTACTTGTCATGTGAGTGGAAGCTCTTGAGTCCACAAAACACATATCTGCTTCATCATTCTCATCAGAATAGGCCATAAACAGCCTAAGGTCCTGATTATGATCATCGTAAACAAAGTGTATGACATGCCTCTTATGTTTATGTTGACTTTCATCAAAATTATTCTTCTGACAATGTTTAGCTATATGACCAACTTTACCACAATAGAAACATTTTATTGCTAAATCATTTCTATTTGATGACATACCTTGAGATGAAGGCGAATTTCTTCATGGTGTAACTCTACATTTCTGTCTTGCATTTGCGTTCCCTCTTTGGGGATTCTTCTTCCCCATTAAAGAAAGATTTGAACTCTGAGGTTTCAGGGTCATCCAACTTTCTTCCTCTTGCATCAGGATCCTGGTCAGTTCTTCAAATTTGGGGGCTTTCTCTCTCGCATTCAAGCCTGTGATAAACATCTAATAGTCGTTAGTCATACCATTCATGGTAATCTTTACCAAATCAGTGTTTGACACTGACTCCCCTATGTCACCAAGCTTGTCTTTGAGGTCCTTCATGCAAGAGATAAACCAACTATTGATTCATTCTCCTCCATTTTAATGCAGAGAATATTTATTTTGAGAAACAAAAGACGATTTGTGTTTCTGTTCTTGTACAGATCCTTGAGGGTTGTTCAGATCTTGTTTTTTGATTTACACTCTCTGATGTGAGAGATAATGCAGTCTTTGACTGAAATTTTCAACAATGTTTTTTCCTTTTTCTCCCTCTTCTCCCAATCATGAATTGTTGCAGATGATATGCCTCCTACAATTTTAGGTTTCAATTCATTCCCATTCACGATCCCCCATGCACTTTGTCCCTCCGCAAAATCTGCAACTTGAATTTCCAATTAGAATAATTGGAACCGTTGAGATTATTTCTCTCGTTCAAGTATGCCTTGGCCATTTGGTTATTCATCTTGACACTTAAAAAAAATTGACTTCCAATAATTAAAAAATAGATCTACCCCAGATCCAAAAAGAGACAATCTCAAGAAACCAGAGATCCTCTTTTTAAAAAAAAAAACCCTTAAAAGAAAATGTGCCCAAATTTTTTTCGTCTATGGCCAATACCTTAAGAAAACATTTTCTTTCAAAAAAAAATCTTTTCTGAACAACCTACTTTTAAAAAAATGGAGGATAATAATTTTTTTTACTTGAATTTAATCCCAAAGTGTATTCGCACCAACACTTTGGATCCATGTCTCTGGATCATAATTGTGTAATCAAGTTCTGAGAATGCACGATGTCCCAAAGGAAGGACCACCTATGAAACGCTGTCTTCAAGGCTCCAAGACCTCCACGCAGATCCGCACGGGCTCAAGAAATAACTTAAGTTCGTTGGATGGATGAGAAATTCACAACGCCCTTGCTCCCAATCATGAAGAGGTCTGGTGGTCAATTAAATCGTATCTGCTGCAGCATCCGATCCACACACCATCGGGCACGATCCTCCACATAGGATCAGCCACCACCACCCTGACATTCCTCATCCGACAGCCTACGGGCTCCACATAGCCTCCAACAATTTTATCTCTCCCATGACCTTCTACAGTTCACATAACCACACTACCGGTGTGACTGCTAGATGTAGCAGCTCCTCCTTTCAAATGAATGCCTTTCTCCACACATCACTCAGTAAATCCAATGGTGACTCCCTCGAAAATATCTCATAGGATCTTTAACCATGGGTTGCCTCAGCCTTCACGTAGCCTTTGGCGCGCTTCAAATCAACAAATAAATATTGAAATAGATAAGAAATGGATAAGAATCATATTTCAGAAGTGCAGGAAAGATTGGTGTGCTTATGTTTCTTGAATCAACACTGATCAGAATATTGGCGCTCTTTCACCGTTCTCTTTTCTGATTAGATCGACGCTTTTTCACCTCTCAGAATAGTAGTGAATCAACAGATCAATACCATTTTTTCGCTCAGACCAGTGCTGATCAGCAGTTGTATAGAGAACACAACTCTCTCTCATAATTAAGGGCCTCTCTTCTGCCACCTAGACTCTCACAGGGGGATCAAAGCACTCCGAATTTGAGTCACCAACCCTGGAGACACTCACTTAGGGATCAAAGCACTTTGGATTTGATTTAGCAACCCTGTAGATCTAATACCATGATAAAAAAATAGAAGAGTTGAATTTTATTAAGGAAATTAGGCAACTCTCAGATGAGAGACTTTGTTTTGTAACCAGCTCCAAAAATAGAAGAAAAGAGATATCAACACTTTAGAAATAAGCCACTTCGAGGGGGCAACCTCCAATACATTACATGAATGAACAATTCTTGGATGATACAATTTACAAAACCTCCTTTCTATATATAGGAGTCCATGTGGCCATAATGTAATCCTAGTGGGCCACAATGTAATCTTAGCCGAACTAACAATAATAATTTAAGGGCACAATAATAACAAAATGGAGGGTTACAAGGGTACAATAATAACAATAAGGGGGTTACACGAATAACAATAAGGGACTATACTAGTAATATAGGGACCTAACATGCCCCTCTCCTTCAAAAAAGTGTTGTCCTCAACGCTTAAGTAGCTCTGGGTGCTTATGTATAAACTTCTCATCCTCCCATGTAGAATCTTCAGTGGGTAAGTTCTTCCACTTGATGAGATACTCTAAAATTGATCGATTCCGTAGCTGTCGAGTTCTTGTTTTCGTGACCGCTTCAGGTTCCAATATGATTTTTCCTTCCTCATCAAGTTCTAGCAATATTGTTTGAAATGGAATATTTTCACCTATAACCTTCTTTAAGCATGAAACATGGAAAACTGGATGCACTCGCGAAGAAGCAGGAAGCTCCAATTTGTATGCCATAGTACCAATATTTTGCAACACCTTGTAAGAACCATAGTACTTTGGCGATAATTTATTATCCTTCTTAGCTTGCTTGAGGGACATTTGTTTGTATGGTTGTAGTTGTAAAAATACCCAATCTCCTACATCAAAACTTCTCTCGTTGCGATGTTGATCTGCCTGTTGTTTCATTCGATTTTGTGCCAAATTCGGGTTATCCTTTAAGAGTTGGAGAACTTCTTGTTGATGCTCGATGTGATCTTCCACTGCTTGAACCTTCGAATTTTCTCTTAAAGATGATGTGATGGATGGTGGATGATATCCATAAAGTGCCATAAATGGGGTCATTTTTGTTGCGGTATGGAAGGAAGTGTTATACCACCATTCAACGAGAGGTAACCACTTGACCCATTGTGTTTGTTTATCAGATACAAAACAACGAAGATATCCTTCCAAACATTTATTTACTATCTCGGTTTGACCATCAGATTGAGGATGATAAGATGAGCTATGAGCTAATTGAGTACCCAAACAAGAAAATAACTCCGTCCAAAAATTTCCAGTAAAAATGGGATCTCTGTCACTCACAATAGCCCTTGGGCTTCCATGTAGCTTTTGAATTCTGTCCATAAATGTAGTAGCAACTGTACTTGCTTTAAATGGATGAGATAATGCACAAAAGTGTGCATACTTGGTAAGTCTATCAACTACCACCATGATGACACTCTTTCCTTCAAACTTAGGTAAACCTGTGATAAAATCCATTGAAATGTCCTCCCAACGTTGACTTGGAATGGATAAAGGTTGTAGAAGTCACGAGGTCTTAATTGTCTCAACTTTATTCTGCTGGCAAACCAAACATTCCGCCACAAACTTTTGAATATCAGATTTAAGGCCATCCCAAAAAAATTCTTTCTTCACCCTGTGGTAAGTTTTTAAAAATCCTGAGTGTCCTCCTAAAGGAGAAGTGTGCAATTCGAGAAGAATATTTTGTTTTAGTTGGGAATTCTTACAAAGATATAAGCGATCTTTGTACCATAAGGAATCATTTTTCCAACTAAATGTATCAGATGTACTAGGATCTTGCTGCAACTTTTGAATGAGTGTCCATACATCTTTGTCCTTCTTCCATTCATCTCTTGCTTCAATTAAGCAATCTGGTTGGATAATAGAAATGGCACAAAGCAATGCTTCCACCTCTTCATTCTTTCTTGAGAGTGCATCTGCAACAACATTAATCTTTCCTTTTTTGTAGATTATTTCAAAGTCATAACCCAACATCTTTGTGACCCATTTTTGCTGCTCTTCTGAAGATAGTCTTTGTTCCAAAAGTGTTTAAGACTATCATGATCAGTTTTTACCTTGAAGTGTCTTCCCATTAGGTAAGTTCGCCATTTCTTTAGTGCATGCAGTATTGCTAACATTTCCTTCTCATAAATAGGTTTCTGTAAATACTTTACTTTGATTGGACGACTTTCAAAAGCAATGGGTCTTCCTTCCTGCATTAAAACTGCACCAATTCCATTTCCTGAGGCATCACATTCCACAAAAAAGGTTTTTGTGAAGTCTGGTGTAGCTAAGACCGGTGCTAGGCACATTGCCTCTTTAAGACGTTCAAAGGCCTTAGTTGCTTCAGGAGTCCATGAAAATGCATCTTTCTTCAATAATGTTGTTAGAGGTGCTGCTATTCTCCCATAATTCTTAACAAACTTGCGATAATACCCTGTTAACTTGAGAAATCCTCGCAACTGCTTTATGGTTGTGGGGACTTTCCATTCCTTAATGGCTTTAATTTTGTTAGGGTCTACTTTAACACCCTCGTGAGATATAATATGACCCAGATATTCCACCTCTTGTACTCCAAAGAAACATTTGGATGTTTTTGCATATAATTGTTTCTCTTGCAATAGTTTGAGTACCCTGTCAACATGTTCAACATGATCCTTCCAAGACCTGCTATAGATTAGTATATCATCAAAAAATAATAGCACAAATTTTCTAAGTAAGGGTTTGAAAATGGAATTCATCAACCCTTGAAATGTAGAATGTTCATTGGTAAGGCCAAAAGGCATGACCAAAAATTCATAATGACCCTCATGAGTTCAAAATGCTGTTTTTGGAATATCTTCAGTCTTCATTCTAATTTGATGATATCCTGAAAGAAGATCCAACTTGGTAAAATAAATTTCTCCATGTAATTCATCCAATAATTCATCAATCACAGGAATGGGAAATTTATCTTTAATGGTGAGCTTGTTGAGCTCCCTATAATCCGCACACATTCACCACGATCCATCCTTCTTGTGTACCAATACTACAGGAGCATAGAAAGAACTTTGACTAGGTTGAATTATACCCGCCTCTAACATTTATGAAATCATACGTTCAATTTCACTCTTTTGGATGTAAGGATATCTATAAGGCCTGATGTTTGGAGGAACACTTCCTGGAATCAAATGAATAGCATGATCATGATCACGGGGAGTCCTTTGGGAGTTTCAAACACCTTGGAATGATTGTCCAAGACTTCTTGGAGATCTGCATAAATAGATGATTTTGATGTTGGAACTTCTAGTGAGCATAATTGTGAAATTATGCCTCGTTGTTCTTTCTTTAGAAGCTTTGTCATGAAATTAGAGCTTATTATCTTTCTCGGCTTCCCTGCAATACCCCGTAATTCGACTTCCTTTCCTTCTGAAAAAAATTTCAAGAAAATTTCTTGAAAATTAAAAGCTACCTTCCCCAAAGATTGTAACCATTGTACTCCTAGTACAACATCAACACCTCCCATAGGAATGGAAAGCATTGGACTAGTCAACACATATTCCCCCATGGTTAGCTTGATATTATGGCATTTTCCAGAGCAATTTATAGTTCCTCCATTTGCAACCATCTCTTGACATTCTGGTGCTGGGTATAGGAAACAATTCAATTCCTTGGCTACCTTACAATGAATAAAATTATGGGTACTACCTGAATCAATCAACACTATTACCTTTTTTCTTCTTGATATTTCCTTCTATCTTGAGAGTTTGAGGAGTGGTAATTCTTGCCAATACATTACACGATATGGTCGGACTCATTTCTTCCTCTTCTTGGGTTGGTTCCTGGTGTATATCCTCTTCTTGTTCATTTTCTTCTTCCTCTTCACAATCTGTGTAAAATAATTTCTTCTCATCACACTTATGACCTTTAGTGTATTTTCTATCACAACTGTAGCAAAGCCCTTTTGCTCTTTTTTCTTCCAATTTTTGTGGTGTCAACCTTGTAGGTTGTGGAAATCTAGGCGTGGCAACACTTCCTTCTTTATAGAATTGAGTGGTAGGCTTCCTTGTCGCCATAATTTTACATTCAACTTTTCTTGCCAACCTGAATGCCTTCTCCAATGAATCAGGTTCCAGAACGCGAACTTCATGTTGGATGTTATCCTTTAAAGTGCTTATGAAGAGATCAATCCTATGTTCCTCTGGAATATCAGTTACCCTTATATTCAATTTTTGGAAGTCCTCAATGTGCTCCCCCACTAACCCCTTTTGTTTGAGATTTATCAATTGGCTAAAGAAGGTGTTGCTCTTTGTATCCTCATAATGTGCTATCATTTCCTCCGTAAAAATTGACCAAGTGACAATTTTTTTACGAGAGCAAAGCCATCGATACCATACAAATTTATTTTGTTATAAATGTAAAGTTGCAATGTGTACCTTTTGTGTGTTTTGCACGTTATGGAGATCAAAATATTGCTCCATCTGTAGTATCCATGTTACAGGATCCTTTCCATCAAACTTCCTCATATCCATTTTTGGAATATGGTGGTTCTTCCCGCCAATATTAGAGTTTATGGAATCACGATTAACATTTATTTTTTTCTCATCATGAAGTTCTTCTACTATCTTTTCACCATTAGGAAACAATTCTTGTATCAACTTTGTCAAACCTTCGATGTCTGCTTTTAGATCATTCTTCATGTTTTCCATGTTGTCTTTCATGTCATCCATCTTAGCTTCCATGCCAGCTTCCATGCCCTTCAGCTTAGCTTCCACGCCTTTCTTCAAACAGTCCATCTTCGCTTCCACGCCTTTCTTCAAAACTTCCATTTCATTTTTTTTTTCTCTTTGCGAGAGTGAAATTTTTTGGACTTGCTCTTGTAATTTTGATAGATCATGTTGCAATTCTTCATCTTCGTGAGTCATAGTAGAGCCTTCTGAAGGTTTAATGGGTGCTGAATTATCTTTACGGGGCATCTTTTAGAACCCAATATTGATATCTATTCTACAATATTCCCTTCAAATCAATTCAAATTGATTTTTCAAACAAGACTTATGCAATTCACAAAAAAAATACACACCTTTTTCTTTCTTTTGAGGAGCTATATATTGAAATTGGATTATCTCTGTGATTGCAGCACTTCAATATTTTAATTTTGGTATCGACATAGCCCTCTGAATTATATTTCGAATGCCACAGGTCTGACTTGATTTGGATTCTCCAAGACAAATTTGTGTCCAATCTCCCACAATGACCTAATTATGGACTGGTTTAGTACAGTGAACTTGTACGACTTGCCACGTGTCACTGTTTCATCCTTCGGCTATGAAATTAATAGCCAAGAAACTAAAGTCTGTGTGATTGTGACCAATTTTTCCGGCACTTCAATCGATGCTCAGAGAGAGAGTTATGAATATTTTCCCACGATCACCTCTTTGAGATGAAATTCAGGAGCCTAAAAAAGCACTACCTTCCATAGATCATATCTCCGAAAATATTGTGAACCAAGCTCTGAAATTTTTTGACGATTTTCCTTAGGATTTCGGCTTCGCACCCTAAAAATTTCAGCTTCTGAGACTTCGTAGAAAACAAATTATAGCGCAAATGCCACGATGACCTATTTAGTTTCCTTAAAAAAGACCTAACTTCCACAGATCATATCTCCAAAAATGTTGCGAACGAAGCTCTGAAATTTTTTGATGATGTTCCTCAGGATTTCGGCTTCGCACCCTAAACATTTCAGCTTCTGAAATTTCGTAGAAAAAAAATTATATCGAGAATGCCACGATGACATGTTTGGAAAAACAAAACCCTAGAATCCAAACCTCTGATACCAAATGTTGTGTAACCAGCTCCAAAAATAGAAGAAAAGAGATATCAATGCCTTAGAAATAAGCCACTTCGAGGGGGCAGCCTCCAATACATTACATGAATGAACAATTCTTGGATGGTACAATTTACAAAACCTCCTTTCTATATATAGGAGTCCATGTGGCCATATTGTAATCCTAGTGGGACACAATGTAATCCTAGCCGACCTAACAATAATAATTTAAGGGCACAATAATAACAAAATGGAGGGTTACAAGGGTACAATAATAACAATAAGGGGGTTACATGAATAATAATAAGGGACTATATTAGTAATATAGGGACCTAACAGACTTCACCTGTTGACTGCCACTACAAAACGCTCTTCCTCGATCACATTACAACCATGAATATATCGTATTCACGCATATAGGGAAGTTAGAACATCTTACCTAAGACATAGGAACTACTTCTTAATCTAAGATTCTTGTGAACATACTCTCTCCTAAATTACATTCTCCATTATTTTCAACATTCATGTGATCTGGGTATGGAAGAGAAACAATGTTCCTCATATGTCCCAAACACCAAATAATGCTAGAAAACACTTTATTATTAATCAATTGTGATCCAATAATCTCAGTATAATGATTCGTAGGTGTTGTCCATTTGCCCAAATCTCTAGATACAACAATTTTTTTTTATAAAAAATGTGTAATCATCAATATGGATATCTAGGTTTAACCCATCACATTATTTTGTTTCTATTCACAAACCTTTATATTCAAAAGGTCCAGATATGATATTGGGTAGGAAAAAAATGGAAATTATATCTAATGATGCAAAAATTTGGGGATAAATAAAATTATTGACTTCAAATATATACAGATCTAGAAAACCAAACTAACTCCGGAAATCAAGATATTTTACAAATTCAAAAGAAAATTAAAATGAAACTAAAGACTATATACATAAAAATATAAAATATAAATGAAATATTCTTGTAGAGGTCACAAGAGAAGTAAGTGATAATATCTCATAAGAAGTGAATGATGTGAAATGCATATAGAGAAGAATCTTTGTAACAAATAGAAAAATGATCTCTAAAATTGACAAGTTAGAGTAAAACTTAGCTCATTACAAGAGTAAGGAGATAGCTTATGATAAAACAAGATGATATGAACTCCTAGTCATGGATGGACAAGTCCAAAGTACAAAAACCTCACTATGAAGTATATATACCCCACTTTGAAGTATAAATTGAACTCGAATTTAATCTATTTAAAAAAAACCAAACTTTTTTTAATGAGAACTCTTGCAAGTGAAATCCCTAACTATGTTATTGATGGTAATTGAAACCCTAACTATATTATTAATAGAAGTCAATAAATAATATTAATAGAAATCAATATATAACAAATATGATATTCACATACCCTTATTTATACAGTGTATTGAGATTCTATTCCACTTCAGAAATTCGATTCCAACAAAGGGAACACAGGGATTACTGATTCCAACGATTCCAACAAGGGGCCGCTTGGATTTTTAACAAAGGGAACACACAGATCCATAATCCAGAATTTTCATAATTTAAAAAATTTCAATGTCAAACAAGAATAATCACCTAATTTCTCATATGGATCGATTCAAGGCCACCACAGATTGGTAGCCTCGAAAGCTGATCCACATGCTCGAAATGCCCGTCGTTGAAATGTGTGAAGACCCGGTAATCTCATTGGAGGGACGATCAGTTTCCCTTTCAAATTAACTATTGATATATTTAATTCTGAATCAATTACCAGTATCAACTCACTGTTGTTCAATGTTACTGAAGGAAGTGATGAAAAAATATCAATTCTCAAACCGCTTGTGCAGAGGTCACACCATATTTCATATTTCCCTGCATCATTCAACTTCCACATACGAACACAATCAATTTTAGTGTGCTCCACTAACACCAGCTGCCCACGGTATTCACTTAAATTTCCACTATAAATTCTTGTACATCCTTGACTCCTTCTGCATCCCTCTGGCAGTGGGATTTGTGTCCGAGCTCTGTCTTTAATATTAGAGGCGCATCCTTCTGGCCGTTGGATTTGTGTCCAAACTTTGTCATTAATATTAAAAGCTACAATCAGGTTGCAAAAATCAGAAGACAGAGCTACCCAATAAAATTTTCCTTTGCAATAAATAGCCTTTCCAAAAGGCCTAACATGGTGACCTGCTGTCATTGAAACTAAAGTCCAGGCGTTGGTTTCTGAATCATAAATAGACATCACAATTCTCTTGTTATCCCCTCCACGTTGCACTCTCTGATCCGTATAATAAAAACCAAGCAGAACTATGCAACGCCTTGTGGAAGAATCAAAAGCCAGTCCATTGAAAAAGAAGGCTGGCATAGGAGGACGCGGCAGCTGTATCCAATTCTTGGTACCTGGAATGCCTAGGAAAAGATCTAGCATGTCCCCTTTTCTATGACAACACAAGATGCCCTTGCATGTATTTACAACCACATGATTGAGCAAAGGAAGTTTGTAGATTTCCGAACCTCCTCCTTCAATAGCCCAATATTCCACGTCATCTCTGTGATCCCAATGGATCTGAACCACAAACCCCAGGGTGGAATGCAATGACCAATTTGGAACAACTTCTTTGAAGGCATCAGGAGAAGACAGTAGATAATTCCACTGTTTACAGACCTTCCTCATTTTTCCAAGAACCCTTACTGGTAGCTTCGCTAAAATCAGATACAATAACTCTTCTGGGAGACTTTGCCAGATTTGTGTGTCCATTACGAAAATATTTCTTTAGCATGCAAAATATATGAAATATTACTGCTGTGCAGGCTGCAGGCGCTATATTTTATGCAAAATATTTCTTTAGCCTTCAGCTCCACAGATAAGAGTGTCTTGAAGGAACCACTTGTTTTACAATCAAGGTCCACTTCCAGATTTCCCTTATAGTTTCACCATAAAAATCTAGTAAGTCACCTTTGTTAAAATAAGTAATTAATTCCTTATGTAGATTTAATTATATTCAGGGAGTTAGTTAAGTAATATTTAAGTAAGTTAATCTATGTGATAAGTGTATGCATGTTTAAGTATTTGTTAAAATAGCAAATTAACTCCTCCATACAAATTTAACCATATTTAGAAAATCAGTTAACTAAAACTTAAATAAGTCAATTTATATAATAAATAAATTTAGTAAATGTATACATGTCAAATTATAATTATATTAAACTAGTTGTTAGTCAAAATATTTCTTCTATGCTATGGACACTGCTAGCACTCTCTTTTAACTTCTGCTCTGTTCTAATACTGCAGTGGCTAGCACTCTCTTTTAACTTCTGCTCTGTTCTAAGACTGCAGTGGCTCTCTTTGACGCGCACCACAGTCTGCTGCTCCCTCTACTGCTCTGTTCTAAGACTGCAGTGGCTGTCTTTGACGAGCACCACAGTCTGCTGCCCTCCAGATTTCCCAGCACGTTTATAGTTTCACCACAAAACCCTACTAATTCACCTTTTCTTTGCCACGTAGAATAGGTATCTTCTTTATTTAAGGCATAAATTCAGGAAACTTATCTTCTTTTTTAAGAAGGTAAATTGATTTAAGAGAGTCTAAATGTCAGTCTTATTTCTCACATGGTCAACAAGTTCTTTCTAACCTAAGAGGTTTTTTAGATTTTTATAGCATTGTCTTTGTCTTTTTCATTAATGATACTTTCTTAACCTGATTATAAATATAATAGGTTCAATTTTTTTTTTTTTTAAATTTTAAATTTATTATTTATTATTTATATTAAATTAATTATTTGCGACAGTCGGTAAGTTAGTTATAAGAATATTTATAAATATATATATATATATATATATATATATAAATTATTAAAAAGATTTAATTAATTTTTTTAGGTTAATGGCTGTTAATTATCATTATTATTATTTTAGTGAATTTAGATTTTATTGATAATAGTTATCTTATTCTGCAACCCAGTATGACCTAGATGTGTAAATATGTCACGTTCTCAAAAAATAAAAAATAAAAAAATTCATTAATGTTGGCCAAAACATTCACTTGAATTTACATTATATATAACTTGAACTTCTAGATATTATATAACTTTTTAATCTTATTAATGGACTAAGATTCATTATTAAAATAAAACTGTTATATTATATATCATTTGAATCTTCTAGATATTATATAACTTTCTAATCTTATTAATGGACTAAGATTCATTATTAAAATAAAACTGTGTTATTATTTATCATTTGAATGAATAATAAATTATGTCATGTGTTTAATAGTTCTTTTATGTTATACTTGAATTTGAATGGATCATAAATTTACCTTTAACAAAAAATGTACAACATTAAAATTTCAAATTAGGTAAAATTTAAAACATTTTTACTGTTTACTAAAACCAATACCATTTCTTAAATCAAAGGAAAAAGGCAAATTCATCACAAATAATCTAAAATCCTACTCCAAAATCTTTTAATATTTCTTTTAATTAAATATTTGTAAAGAGAATCTTTAAAAGGAAAAACCATATATATTAATTTGATATAGTTTTATTATAAATCTTGTTATCAAGCTTGCATGTAAAAAACATCATTAAATCTAATATTGATATTAAAATATTACTATTAATATAAATATATTATAATATAAATATTAGTAAATTTAATAACTTTTGATTAATACAATATTAAATTCAATATAATATTCAATTTTTTATATTATAATATATATTAGTATATCATGATATATAATTAACTCTAGATATATATGGAGGGAAGAACAAAGACACAAAGTGATAGAAGTGGTGAGATAGAAGGAGTGACAAGGAAGAGATGGAAATAAAATGAAGGAGAGGAGAGAGGAGCAATTAAGAGAGAGAGAAAGAGAGGAGTGAGAGATGGAGAGAAGGGTAAGAGAGAGAGGGAAACATAAAGATGGAGGGGGGAGAGAGGAGGAGAGAAGGGGGGAGTGTAACATACCCTGATAACCGCACATGGAAATGGAGGGAGTTATATTTTTTTTATAAAAAATACCCATAGGTAACTATCCAAATCACTATTAAATATTCCTCATTAATCATTAGATAGAATGTTCATCAGTTCATACAATAACTTTAGTATAGGAATATTAAGTTTCATAACCATTAAAAACCATTTTTGTAGTAACCTTGCATTCATTTCATAATTCCTTTAGCCACATTAATTAATCACATACTTGACATAATGAACATCACCTCATGCAAGGAGTACACATCATCAAATTGACACAATAAGAAATCACATCATTGAACACTGTTATACCCTCATTAATTATTAAAGTTTAATTTCATTATTAAACACTAGAGAGGGTGTTCACCCCTCACTCAATGGCTTATAAGGGAGATCATCCCTTAACCATTGTTATCATCATCCCTTAACCATTGTTATAATTCTTACAAGGAAATATTGTTTAAATACAAGTATCTAGCTTAAAGCCATTACTATCATTATGATAGAAATTAACCACTAATCTTCAATCTTCATATCTTGGTGGCATGGTTGTACCTAAAATAGACCATCCTGTAGCTCCCACTCATCCCACTCATCCACATGGCTCATTAATTATTTACCTCCCACCATGTTAAGAATAATATATCCTTTGCACAAGTCACCATCATTTCTTGCTATTGTTGTCTTCAACATACATTGATGTCAAGATTACAAAAGTTATGATGCAGTCGTAATTGCATTTTAACATATACTCGTGGACTGGTGGGTTAGGACCCACATAACTGCCTTTATACGCAGCAGATACAAGTATTAGAGTTAAGTACATACATACATGAAACGATCAACAATGTTCTTTGTAATATAATGCACATAACCCATATCTCTTTACATTTACGCAGAACCAAAGCTCTCAGGGTCCCACAATATATCATCCAATCACAACTATTCGCATTTTTGCAAGTTTACCGAATAACCTTAACACCAACTTATCCTTTCGCCGATGTAGAGCCATGACACAATCCCTATCGTCGATCGTCGCTGGATCCAACAGTCTTTGTCTCATCGCAAAACACTTGCCCACAACTTTAAGGTTATATCGATAAGAGTTAAACCTGTTAGCACTCTATAATTTAGAATATTGGAAAAACTAAACTATAAAGCACGACATCAAACTACTTCGAGTCCAGGACCTAGATTTCCTAGACATAGAGAGGGCTCTCTCTATTTTATGATTTAAATCGATTTGACTTGATGGTTATAAGTACTGATATTAGGCTATTTATAGAAATATGATTGTTTTTTTGATTGATTGTGTGGTTGGACTGATAGGCCTACAGAGGTTATTCCATTGGGTGATGGAGTCAGAGGATCGAAAGGCACATCAAAATTAAGATCAAATTGCAGGGCAAGCTAAATGTCCAAAATGGATCTTAAGAGTTGTATAAATTAGGAGGTGGAAGAAATAGTAAGGTTCAGTAGCGACTAAAGAGCAATTAAGAATTATTTAATCACACTTCAGTAGAAAACATTCAAATTGTAAATGCGGACAGAATTAAGGTGATTCGACAGCGAATCTTAATCTAAATTTTCTGATTTACAATTAGATGAGCAGATACACAGAAGAGAAAACAACGGAAACATTTAAACAAAGAAGAAACACGTCACCATTTTAACACAGCTCCAGAATCCTGTAACCGGTCTTTGATTATCTATGTCTAGCTTCAAAAATTACAATGCTCCAATAGTAGTTCTTACAATACAGTTTCTAAAATATCCAACCCCTGCTAATGAGAATTATAGTAGTATTTAACTAGCAACTAAGGCGGTTTTCACTAATATACTCTGGCAACATTTATTTATTAGAAAAAAACTGAAATTAGACAAGTGTTGCCATGCAAGGCCCGAATAAACAAAATCTCTGACGAAAACCACCTGTAGAATTTATTATGGTAACTCTTCAAGGTTGCAAAACTCAGGCGATTCTTTGTGAATAAAAAAGGTGGCTTGGAGGCGGTTTTGATGGTTTCGAAGAGGTAACTAATGGAGGCTTTGAAATCTGGCTCAATTCTGCAGAAAAATGACATTTAGTAATTAATCTGGTGTAGTGCTGACCACTCCTCATTGATTGGTGTCAGTGCTGGTGCATCTTGCTGCCCCTTTAGTCTCTGTTGTTTTATCTCTGCATAAATGCCCAACTCGACTTTACCTTCTTTTTCTTTATGACGTTTAGCCTCGCCCTACCTTTTACCACTCTTGTCAGGTTTGGCCCGAGTCTTTCTACCGTGCATAGTCTATTTCCTCATAAACGACACACAAACCTTATATGCCTGGTTGTGGAGGGATGGCGGTTGGCGGACGTGGTGCAGCAGCAGTGGTAGTGGCCGAATGAATACAACAACTGTTTGGAGGCATGCGAAAAAAAAATTTCGGAGGGGGTTTGAGGTGGTAAGTGGTAATATAGAAGGTGGGTGCGAAATAAAAGAAGGGCAACATGTAGCGGGGAGGGGGTAAGTGATACCACCCATTTAGGACCCCCCCTATGGTTAAATCTCGGAAGCTAAGGGGGGGTGCGAAATGCACCAGGACTGCCGGATGAGGAGGCACTACTTTGAGATGAATGAAATATGGAGGGCAAGGAGTAGAAGGTAATGACGTGGCGGTAAGGTGGGACCATACTTGACCCTTTCTATCTTTTTTCTACCTGAGCCCTTTCGCCCGTTTTCAACCCTTTTTTGAAGTGAAACAACGTAAAAAACCATTCACCCGGACTTGAAATCCTTTAGGCGTTTGATATGAAATACATCGCATTATCGCCAACATCACACTTCGCACAGTGCAGGACTTAACATTTACCCTTTGCACTTTAACCTTTAAAACTTGCGACGTGCGATTTGCGATCAGGCCCCACCACATCACATATCCAACTTCGACATTTTTAACATTTATATTTGCAACTAAGTTATAAAACTTACGATGTGCAATCTGCGATTGGGTCCCACCAGGCATCGCTCATCACACATCGGAATTTTTAACATTTAACTTGGCAGCTAACTTGTAAGACTTGCAATGCGTGATCTGCGAAGGGAAATGTGTGGGGGAGGAGATGAGTGACGTGGTAGGGCGAAAGTGGGACCGCGACCGTAGCATACATTGCAATGTATAGTGTTTAGTTATAAGCTGCGGGGGTTAACTTTTAAACTTTGAGAAATGCAGGGAAGAGGGACCCACTGGCGATGCGGCGAAGTTTTTATGAATCGGTGGTAGGTTTAAAGCAGTAAGTATTATGGAATTTATATGGTATTCACATGTATTGCAAAAGATTATGAAGCAAGAGTGGAGCTGCAGAGGTGGGGCCGAATTATTGCATCGCAAAACTAAATGGATAGGCTTGCGGGCATGCACAATGGTAAGTAAAATGCGATGCAATATCGAAATCACAAATCGGTGATCGCAACATTTAGAGTTTAGTTTCCAATGTAAAACATGTAAACTCTGTGAAATGTAAAGAGGGGCCCCACTTCAATTGCGATAAGGAAATGGGAAGCAGAGTAAGGGAAAAGTGATGAAAAGGTAAAGTTTTATGTTTTTCAAAGGGAAACGAAACAGAAAAGAAAGCGCAGTGGGGATTGGGTCCCACTTCACATCGCTTTGGTTATTTATAAGTTTGGCATTGGATTTTTGTAACAAGAACTTTTGCGATGGCGATATGCGATGAGACACAAGGGGTCCGACCACTGGTTTAAGCGGCTATATGATATGTGATATATATAATGGTAAGGTTTGCGGTTCATATCATATGGTTGTTCAATGGGTGGCGGAGCTTGTAAATTTTAACACTTTCAACCTTTTATATCAGTGGGTTTATATTAACTCAAAACACTCATGTCCCCTTCATGGATGAATATGTCATGTTTTTATAAGGTTTGTATCGAACTAATCAAATCCAAATCAGGCATTTGGTTGAGCATATCATGGTGAAAAGGGTTCAGTCTTATCATGTTATGACACCAAGTGTTAAAGGATATAGGTGTGTTTAATACAACCATATCAAAAACTGAAAAATAGCTTTATATTAAATTATTAACCCTTGGTGGTCAGAAAACAACGCTTAAGTTTGAGTAACTGCTAACATGTGAACAGGTGCCTGACATTTCATGGTCTATTCCAATGGTTAATCTGACATCTTCTGCAACGGTCTATTGTGACAACTGCATGTGACAACAAATATCTGACGCGGTTTACAGGCCACAGTTTATGATGACAGTTAACTGTGACATTCCCACTTGTGGTTTTATTACATTTGTTCACACGACCTACCAAAATCCGACGTGGTTTAAGACTGGCAGTTTAGCTATTGTGTTGTCTATTTGTTTTAATACGAAGTATGAAAGGTTTAATACTTAGGTTTTTTTTAAGGTTTTATGTCATAGTTTTAACACCTTTGTTTAATGCGCTAGGTTTTAACTTAGGTTTAGTGCTAGGGTTTTAGATGTTTAGGACTTTAGGACTTAGGTCCTTTACATAGATTCTTCACTTTAGCCTTTTGACCCTTACAAATAATTTTTGTCACTAATGACATAATTTTTGACTAGATTTTCACCATGAAGACAAAACTGAACCATGATCATCTTGAGGACTTCCTCTTCGAACAATACTAGCGAAACTGATGATATTGAAGACTGAACTGGACATTAGATGAACTGAAGCTCTGTCGATCTATATTGAACTAGATCCTCCTGGATCACTTGAAGATACCTTAAGATACCTTTTGCTACAACTTAATGACTCTCAAGAGGCTTTGACATGAATTGGCTCAATCCACTGACAGCATAAGCCAAATCTGGTATAATTGTAGTCAAGTAAATTAGACTCCCAACCAGGTCTCTAAACAATGTTTCATCTGCCTCTTTACAACCGTCATCATTCTAAAGTTTGGTATTTTGCTGTAAAGGCACTGTTGCAACTTTGTACTCATCCATATTGAAAATTTTTAATAAAATCCTGACATAGTTACCCTGTGATAGAAAAGTATGGCCTAAATCTCTCTAGACTTCAATACCGAAATAGTAGAATATCTCACCAAGGTCTTTCATCTCAAAAATTTGTGACATCTGCTCTTTCACTAGTACATTTGGTCAAAATTCTGACACTTTAGTTTTGACACTTTTGACGTACTATGGGAAATTTCCCCAATTTTTATCAATTTTTCAAATCCCACCCACAACTGTCTCTATACCAATGTTTGGAGAAAAGTGTCGGTATTATGACATTCATAGATAAGTGTCGGTCTTGCGAATTTTGGAGAAAAGTGTTGATATTGCGACGTTATGGAGAAAAGTGATAGTCTTGCGACGTTACAGAGAGAAATGTTGGATTTGTGACGTTTTGAAAGAAGTGTTGGTATTGCGACAGTTTTGAGAAAATTGTCGGTATTGTGACGTTTAAGAGAGTTGTGTTGATCTTGTGACGTTACAGAGAGAAATGTCAGATTTGCGACGTTTTGAAAGAAGGGTCAGTATTGCGAAAGTTTTGAGAAAATTGTTGGTATTACGATGTTTGGAAAGAGTTGTGTCGGTATTGCGACGGTTAGAAGGCAAGTGTTAGTGTTTAGGAACAATCATCTTAGGCTTTGGGGTTTAGGAACAATGTTTGGGAGTTATATTTTAGGATTTAGGAAAAATGTGTCGGGTCATGTGATCGGGTTTATGGTTTAGGAACAATGTTTCGGGTCGTATGAGGGCGCCTAAGGAAACACGTTCGAGTGAGTCGAGTTGGGTCTGGTCGGGTCGTGTCGTGTGAGGCCTCCCAAAGAAACATGTTTGTACAGGTTGGGTCGAGTCATGTGATGTCACTCAAGGAAACATGTTCGGGCAGGTTTGGGTGGGTCTGGCCGGGTCGTATTGTGTGAGGCAGCCCAAGGAAACACATTCGTATGGGTCGGGTCGAGTCGTGTGATGGTGGCCAATTAGCTGGAAATGAGTTCGGGTTAGGTCAGGTCGGTTCGTGCTGTATTTTAAGGGTGTCCAAGGAAACACGTTCGGGCGGGTCGGGTCGGGTCGGGTCGTGTCATGTGAGGCCGCCCAAGGAAACACATTTGGGCTGGTCAGGTCAGGTCGGGTCGGTTCGTATGAGGGTGGTCGTATCAAAAATTCAATGTTGTGACCACCCATGTTGCTTGTGCATGTTTTTGAAATCCATTTTTTGTTTCCTCCCTCGTGCGCCCTTTGTTCGGGCGGGTCGGGTCATGCCGTGTGAGGGCACCACTGGAAACTCATTCGGGTCAAATCGTGTGAGGGAGGTCCTATCAAAAATGCTAAGTTGTGACCACCTGTGTACCTTGTGCACGTTCGTGCGACCCGTTTGTCATTTTCTCCCTCGTGCCTTTGACGTTCAGGTGGGTCGGGTCGGATTGGGTCGTGTGATGTCGCCCAAGGAAACACGTTTGGGTCGGGTCGTGTCGTACCATGATGGCGCCGAGGGGAACATGTTCAATAGGGTCAGGTCAGGTCGGGTCATGTGAGGGTTCCCAAGGAACATGTCCGACTGAGTCGCGTCATGCCAGGTCGTGTCATGAGGGCGCCCAGGGAAATGCATTCGGGTGGGTCGGGTCGAGTCGTGTGATATTTCCGCCCAAAGAAACACATTCGGGTTGGGTCAAGTTGGTTCATGCCATATTATGAGGAAACCCAAGGAAACATGTTTGGGTGGGTTGGGTCGGGTCGGGTCATGTGAGGGTGGTCGTATCAAAAATTCAATGTTGTGACCACCCATGTTTCTTGTGCACGTTTGTGCGATCCATTTTCCGTTTCCTCCCTCATGCGCCCTTTGTTCAGGTGGGTCGGGTCGTGCCCTGTGAGGGCACCACAGGAAACTCATTCGGGTTAAATCGTGTGAGGGAGGTCATATCAAAAATGCTAAGTTGTGACCGCCCATGTACCTTGTGCACATTCGTGCGACCCGTTTGTCATTTTCTCCCTCGTGCCTTCGACGTTCAGGTGGGTCGGGTCAGGTTGGGTCGTGTGATGTCACCTAAGGAAATGCGTTTGGGTCGGGTCGGGTCGGGTCGTGTAATACCATGAGGGCATTGAAGGGAACATGTTTGAGAGGGTCGGGTCAAGTCGAGTCATGTGAGGGTGCCCAAGGAACATGTCCGACCGAGTCGGGTCATGTCGGGCTGTGTCATGAGGGCGCCCAGGGAAACGTGTTCGGGTGGGTCAGGTTGAGTCGTGTGATATTTCCGCCCAAGGAAACGCGTTCGGGTTGGGTCAGGTCAGTTCATGTCATATTGTGAGGGTGCCCAAGGAAACACGTTTGGGCGAGTCGGGTCGGGTTGGGTCGGGTTGGGTCAGGTCAGGTTGTGTCATGTGAGGCCGCCCAAGGAAATGCGTTCAGGCGGGTCGATTCAGGTCGGGTCGAGTCGTATGAGGGTGTTCATATAAATAATTCAACGTTGTGACCACCCATGTTGCTTTTGCACATTTGTGCGATCCCTTTTCCGTTTCCTCCCTCATGCGCCCTAATTTGTTCGGGTGGGTCGGGTTGTGCCGTGTGAGGGCGCCACAGGAAACACGTTCGGGTCAAATCGTGTGAGGGAGGTCGTATAAAAAATGCTAAGTTGTGACCGCCCATGTACCTTGTACACGTTCGTGTGACCCGTTTGTCTTTTTCTCCCTCGTGCCTTCGACATTCAGGCATGTTAGGTCGGGTTGGGTCATGTTATGTTGCCCAAGGAAACGCGTTCAGGTCGGGTCGTGTCATACCGTGAGGGAGCCTAAGGAAACATGTTTGAGAGGGTCAAGTCAGGTCAGGTCATGTGAGGGTGCTTAAGGAACATGTCTGACCAGGTCAGGTCGTGTCATGGGGGCGCCCAGGGAAATGCGTTCAGGTGGGTTGGGTCGAGTCGTGTGATGCCGCCCAAGGAAACGCATTTAGGTCGGGTTAGGTTGGGTCATGCCATATTGTGAGGGCACCCAAGGAAACATGTTCGGGCGGGTCGGGTTGGGTCGGGTCAGGTCAGGTCGGGTTGGGTTGTATGAGGGTGGTCATATAAAAAATTCTAAGTTGTGACCACCCATGTTGCTTATGCACATTTGTGCGATCCCTTTTCCGTTTCCTCCCTCGTGCACCCTTTGTTTAGGCTGGTCGGGTTGTGCCGTGTGAGGGTGCCTCAGGAAACTCATTCAGGTCAAATCGTGTGAGGGAGGTCGTATAAAAAATGATAATTTGTGACTTCCCGTGTACCTTGTGCACGTTCGTGCGACCCGTTTGTTGTTCTCTCTCATGCCTTTGACGTTCAGGCGGGTCGGGTCAGGTTGGGTCGTGTGATGTCGCCCAAGGAAACGCGTTTGGGTCAGGTTGGGCCGTACCGTGAGGTCACCCAAGGAAACATGTTCGAGAGGGTCGAGTTAGGTAGGGTCATGTGAGGGCGCCCAGGGAAATGCATTCGGGTGGGTCGGGTCGAGTCGTGTGATATTTCCGCCCAAGGAAATGCGTTTGGGTCGGGTCAGGTTGGGTTGTGCTATATTGTGAGGGCGCCCAAGGAAACACGGTCGGGCGGGTTGGGTCGGGCCGAGTCGAGTCAGGTCATGCCATGTGAGGCCGCCCAAGGAAACACGTTCGGGCGGGTCAGGTCAGGTCGGGTCGGGTCGTATGAGGGTGGTCGTATCAAAAATTCTAAGTTGTGACCACCCATGTTGCTTGTGCATGTTTGTGCAATCCCTTTTTCATTTCCTCCCTCGTGCGCCCTAATTTGTTCGGGTGGGTCGGGTCGTGCTGTGTGAGGGCGCCACAGGAAACTCGTTCGGGTCAAATCGTGTGAGGGAG
The DNA here is from genome assembly GCA_034641835.2 of Pinus albicaulis. Taxonomy (NCBI): domain Eukaryota; kingdom Viridiplantae; phylum Streptophyta; class Pinopsida; order Pinales; family Pinaceae; genus Pinus; species Pinus albicaulis. Next base: position 1,145,298,805 of record CM076574.1, on the reverse strand, counting down.
GTCATATAAAAAATGCTAAGTTGTGACCTCCCATGTACCTTGTGCATGTTCGTGCAACCTGTTTGTCATTTTCTCCCTCATGCCTTCGATGTTCAGACGGGTCGGGTCGGGTTGGGTCGTGTGATGTCGCCTAAGGAAACGCGTTCGAGTTGGGTCGGGTAGGGTCGTGTTGTACCATGAGGGTGCCCAAGGAAACATCTTCAAGAGGGTCAGGTCAGGTCGGGTCATGTGAGGGCGCCCAAGGAAGTACATGTCCGATCGGGTCGGGTCGTAATGTGCACATATGCAGACATGTTGTAATGTGCTTTACCTTTCCCTTTACTGGGTGTTTTACCATATTCAATGAAGGATTGTGCAATTCCACTACCATAGGAAGCACACCATTGAAATAAAATTATGATACCAAACAACACATGATAGTGATGAAACAATGCTTGGTGATGAACCAATGATCGTTCCAATAAACGCAGATTATAGGGGTATCATTCCAATGAACCAAGGGAAAAAGTAGAGAGAACGCAGTGGGAATGAAGGGGATATCAGGAAAGAATATAGGGAGGAACGTTGAAAAGTGAGAAGAAACTGAGGGAAAAAATCAAGCGTGCTGATGGCAGAGCTTAGGCCCGAACAACAGTGGGATAGAGCTGCAAGACTTGGAGCCCTTCGCCTTTCATTAAGCATGGATATTGCTTGGTTATCTAGGGTTCCTAATTAAATAGAAGGGTGGAGGTATGGAACCAAAACCTCTGGAATTCCTCATGGCTATTGGGTGGAGGAAGATCTCCTCTGGAATCCCATAATATGTCTGCAGGCTGAATCCAGAAGGGTGGAGGAATGTGAACAAAACCTCTATAATCCCTAATGACTGGAGATTAAGGCAATATTGTGATCCTCATTATATGAAAATATTACATGTCTGGCATGGTTGTGGTATGTTGATGTTCACATGAAAACTACAACTTGTAGCCCTTGATCTGCTAGGGGTTACCTTGATATTAACGGTGGTGTATTCATAATCCTTCTAAATAACCAATAAAGGGTCAAGGAAATTGACCAATATGTTGTCAAGTTTTATCTTATCCACCTTAGCCACATACATGCAATCCTCACACTTTAGAAACCTAAGACATGTAAGAGAGGGCTTCTTTCCACTTCGACTTCCTCTAGTGTCATGTCACCCAAAATTGAACTTGGTGACATATTAATTAAATAATTATTTGCAACAATTGCTTCAGCTCAAAATCCTTTTCTTAAGATAGGTTGTCAAGTTTTGTCTTATCCACTTTAGCCACATACATGCATGTTTCACACTTCAAAAACCTAATATGTGCAAGAGAGGGCTTCTTTCCACTCTAACTTCCTCTAGTTTCATGTCACCCAAAATTGAACTTGGTGACATATTAATCAAATAATTAGTTGTAGCAACGACTTCAGCTCAAAATCCTTTGCTTAAACTAACATTCTCTCTCATGCTTCACGTCGGTTGCTCCCTTGTGCCTTCATTCGGTTGTGTGCACCGTGTCATGCCATGTGAGGGCACCCCCCCAAACACGTTCGGGTCAGGTTGTTTAGTTTGAGGGCGCCCATATCAAATTTACTAAGTTGTGACCATATGGGTGCCTTGTGCACGCTCGTGTGGCCCATTTGTCATTTTCTCCCTTGTGCCTTCGTTCGGTCGAGTGCACTGTGTCGTTTCATTTGAGGGCACCGTCCCAAACCAGTTTGAGTCAGGTCATTTCAGTTGAGGGCGCCTGCCCAAACGTGTTCGGGTCAGGTCATTTCGGTTGAGGTCGCCCGCCCAAACGCGTTTGGGTTGGGTCATTTTGGTTGAGGGCGCCTGTATAAAATTTGCTAAGTTGTGACTGCACGGGTTGCCTGTGCATGTTCGTGCGGCTTGTTTGTTGTTTACTCCCTTATGCCTTTGTTCAGTCGTGCGCGCCGTGTCGTGCTGTGTGAGGGCTCCCACCCAAATGCGTTCGGGTTGGGTCGTTTCATTTGAGGGCGGCCATATCAAATTTGCTAAGTTGTGACTGCATGGGTTCCTTGTGCACGTTCGTGCAGCCCGTTTGGCACCGTTTTCTCCCTTGTGCCTTCGTTCGGTAGCCCGTCGTGTTGTTTTGTTTGAGGGTGCCTGCCCAAACCCGTTCGGGTAGGGTCATTTCGGTTGAGGACGCCTGCCCAAACGCGTTCGGGTCGGGTCGTTTCAGTTGAGTGTACCCGCCAAAACGTGTTTGGGTTGGGTCGTTTTGGTTGAGGGCGCCCGTATCAAATTTGCTAAGTTGTGACTGCACAGGTGCCCTGTGCAAGTTCGTGCAGCCCATTTGCTGGTTGCTCCCTTGTGCCTTCGTTCGGTCATGCCTGTCGTGTCGCGCTGTGTGAGGGCGCTCGCCCAACCACGTTTGGGTCGGGTTGTTTAGTTTGAGGGCAACCGTATCAAATTTGCTAAGTTGTGACCACATGAGTTCCCTGTGCATGTTCATGCGGCCCATTTTCCAGTTTCTTTCTTGTGCCTTTGTTTCGGTTGAGGGCGCCCACCAAAATGCGTTTGGGTCGGGTCGTTTCGGTTGAGGGCACCCGTATCAAATTTACTAAGTTGTGACCACACGGGTGCCCTGTGCATGTTCGTGTGGCCCATTTTCCAATTGCTCCCTTGTTCCTTCGTTCGGTCCTACGCGGCGTGTTGCGCTGTGTGAGGGCACCCACCCAAATGCGTTTGGGTTGGGTCGTTTAGTTTGAGGGCGGCCGTATCAAAATTGCTAAGTTGTGACCACGTGGGTTCCCTGTGCACATTCATGCAGCCTGTTTGCTGGTTGCTCCCTCATGCCTTCGTTCGGTCGTGCGCGCCTGTCACATTGTGTGAGGGCGCCCGCCCAAACGCGTTCAGGTCAGGTCATTTCGTTTGAGGGTGGTTGTATCAAATTTTCTAAGTTGTGACCACATGGGTTCCTTGTGCACATTTGTGCAGCCCGTTTGGCACCGTTTTCTCCCTTGTGCCTTCGTTCGGTAGCCCGTCGTGCTGTTTCGTTTGAGGGTGCCTGCCCAAACCCGTTCGGGTAGGGTCGTTTCAGTTGAGGGTGCCCGCCCAAACACGTTCAGGTTGGGCCAATTCGGTTGAGGGCGCTCGCCAAAACACGTTTGGGTCAGGTCATTTCGGTAGAGGGTACCCGTATCAAATTTGCTAAGTTTTGACCACGCGGGTTCCCTGTGCACGTTCGTGTGGCCCATTTGTCGGTTTCTCCCTTGTGCCTTCGTTCGGTCCTACATACCATGTCGCTCCGTGTGAGGGCGCCTGCCCAAACGTGTTTGGGTTGGGTCGTTTAGTTTGACGGAAACCATATCAAATTTTCTAAGTTGTGACCGCACAGGTTCCTTGTGCACATTCGTGCATCCCGTTTGGCACCGTTTTCTCCGTTGTGCCTTCATTCGGTAGCCCGTTGTGTCATTTCATTTGAGGGCGCCCGCACAAACTCGTTCGGGTAGGGTCATTTCGATTGAGGGTGCCCGCCCAAATGCGTTCGGGTCGGGTCGTTTCTGTTGAGGGTGCCCGCCAAAATGCATTTGGGTTGGGTCATTTCGGTTGAGGGTGCCCGTATGAAATTTGCTAAGTTGTGACCGCACGGGTGCCCTGTGCACGTTCGTGCGGCCCGTTTGCTGGTTGCTCCCTTATGCCTTTGTTCGGTCACGTGCCCCATGTCATGCTGTGTGAGGGCGCCTGCCCAAACACATTCGGGTTGGGTTGTTTAGTTTGAGGGCACTTGTATCAAATTTGCTAAGTTGTGACCCTAGTTAACCCCTTATCCTCTTAACCTGTGACCCTAGTTAACCCCTAATCCTTCACCCTTAAACACTTTAATTAACTTCTAATCCCTTAAACACCTAAATCCCCTAAATCTTAAGTTCTTAACGACTAAATCCTCTAACCCTAAATCCCTTGGAACTTAACCCTTTACCCTTGACGTCCTTAACCACTAAGTATTTGAGGCTGAAAATAACACCAACCTCGAACCAACATATTGACCTCCTAGGAGAATCCTTCACCTCTAATTGAGCATATTGGAAACATTTGATTTTTAGATAACTAGGTATTGGTTATGAGGTTATCATGTGTTTGTGGGTAATGGAATTATTACCATGTGTTTGTAGACTAATTAGTAATTTTTAATTAAATTTACTAATTCATAATTAATCAATTAATACATGATTAAAGACCCCAAATTAATCAATTGATATCATTAATACATGATTATTTGTAATTAATCAATTGATAGCATTAATACATTATTAAAGACCCCTAGTTTAGCCTATTTTTAAAATTCCAACAAAGCTAATTAGCCTAATTACCTTACTCACGTGCCCTTTTTCAAAAAAATCTTACCTAAGCAATTTCATTATCTCTGCAACTATCTATGCATGTATGCTGATCAGAGTTTGATTCTTACCTAATCAATTTCATTATCTCTGCAACTATCTATGCATGTATGTTGAGAGTTCGATTGTTCGTTCAACCGGTCGACGTTACACCACTGAATGCTTTGTGAGCCGAGAGTAGATCCCAGAAAGGAGAGTTCTACCTACATTGGAAAAAATAGAGGGAAAAATAGCAAGGGACTTGTTGGTTCAGGAGTTTAGCAGGGGACCCGTTGGTTCGGGGGTTTAGCAGGGCACCCTTTGGTTCGACCACCAAAATGGTAAGCATACACCAATTTATAGTGCTTATATGTGGTGCCAAAATGATTTATATTCCATACTTAGTTTTTTCTGGTAAAGCTAAATCTACAGTTGTTAACCATTGTATGTTCTAAAATTTTGTATGCTATAGTTACTTGTTTACTAATTGCAGGGCTTCAGAAGTAGAAGACTTTGCTTTTTCATGTTATGATTGGAATCATGTAGTGTTCTGTCTATTACTAAAAAATCTATTTCATTTTCCAAGAGTGGAAAACCCTATAAACCATACTAGAACTCAACTGAGGAATATCAACATCGGGAGATGAAAACCCAGAAATCGCCCGCCAATCTGTTTTGCTCTGTACATTGAATGGATCTAGCAATATCTCATGTTGAAATCCCATGTGTGAAAGAGATGAACTGTGAAGCCATTCTGCCCATTTATATAGTACAACTTGGCCTGAATCTCAAGCCCAAATGTTGTCTAAGCTATTGCAGAGCTTAGAAATACTATCGGATCCAACCAATAGGCCAAAATTGTAAATTATGGGGGCATATAGCATGGATATGATTTAGGAAGAACACATGTCAATGCAATAGGAACAAGGTGCTGAACATAGAATGTGTAAACATTTCCCACCAGAACATCTTTTTAGGAAGACCTACTATTTTTTCCACTGAGTTCACATTTAATGGAAGTCGATGGCAACCTCAGAGTAATAGCAATATTCTCAGGAAGTTCAACATGTATGGACATCTGCAAAACAATTGTTAGAATACTTCCATGACCTCCATTATACATCAGAAAGCTACACTCTTTGGCATAGTTAACCTTTAATGCACGAGGGATGCCATCTTCTCTTTCAACAACAAACACATCATTCTCATAAATTGCCTTCAATGCCAGTACCTGTTATCAGAAACACCAAAGAGAGTGAAAAAACAAAAAAAATCTGGAAAGGCAATGCAGATGTTTCTATATTCAAACAAGAAAAGGGTCCAGGGGTATAGCTCACGATTAAACTAGGAAAGATTTTAAATGACACTAATCTAGCATAATTGCAGGTGATAATTGAAGATAATACAAAAAGAACAGAGAAGAAAAAATAGAAGATGTTCAATGGTATATTTTCAAATAATTCTTGCATAAAAAAAGCCACATGAGCTCTTCATCCACTACATGCAAAGAAAACATCTATGAAACCAAGAATGAAGGAATATTATAGACTGAAAAGACAAGAGAACACATATGTCTCACTGTAGAAATGGAGCACAAGTTTTCCTGTATACAAAGTCTAAAGATGAAAGCCTAAAATATTCGGTAAAGAGCTCTGAATGTGGTAACTTTTAATAAACATTTCATTCAAAATAAAACATGAATCCGAAGTAAGTCACACCACAAAGACATAAATAACACATGTTTTGTCTTCCATATATACACAAAAATATATGAATAGTCTGCTAGAAGTTTTGGAGCTAAATAAAATTGGAATTGTCAAAAAATACAAGAAGCACAATACAAAATTCAACTAGATGCAAGCACCAGACCAACTACGTAATGAAGATATACCATTTTAGAAAATAAAAAAGGTTGTGGAGGCTTTGGGCCCAATTCATGGATAGTAACATCCTACAATCTTAGATTAGATATGCAGAGTTAAACTGAAGTCATATAACATTGGACTTGGGACATGGAGAGTTAAGTTGTTTACTGTATCTTATCTTCCCCCTACAAATGTTTTAAACAAAAGAATTATGGTTCAGGTTTGATATGATGCTGGTTGTGTTCTTAGTCATTGCATTTGTTTTTTTTTTTGGAGAGGGGTGGGGGGGGGTGGATTAAAAAAATGAAACTCATTGAACAACACATGTTTGCAAATGATTCTTCCTCCTTTCTTCCTTGAGAGACCTTCCTTAAATAGATTCATGGAGGAGGCTAGAGGATGGTTGTAGATCTCTCGAACTTAAGGAACTTGAGTCTAATAAGTTCAAAATATCCTAGTGCAAGAGAACCGATTCATTTAGTGTTGATTTCCTTGACTCATTCAATGTTGGTCTATGCAATGGGTCATTAGTGAGATTCAAGGGTGGAAAATAGAGTTGTAAAAACACCCCTTAATGTGTGAGGGAAGAATAGGAACCAATGGTCGAAACACACTCTAATAAACATAAGTTATCAGGAATTCCAAGGAAAGAGCTAAATATCAAGGAACTAGTGCATACTTGCAATCGATTTCCAACAAATAGATAGGCATACCGATGCTTAGAATAGAAAAAAAGCATGGCTGCCAACATAATACAATGTGAATCCATGTAATAATATGCAAGACCATGGCCATGAAAAAATTACACAACAGGTCCATGTAATGAAAATGATCATAGCCATGAGCAAATGCAATGTGGATATGTCATAATGTACATCAAGAAGACAACTAATACCAATGGGAAGACGTAGTAATCATAAGATAATGATATAATCCATCACAAATTAGGAGGGATATCATGAGTGACGTGCCTCCAAAGCCCAAGGTATTTGTTCCAACCCCAATGGTCATTCACTAGAGACTTATATGCCAGAATGAAAATTATCATGAATCTTGTACCTGACAAGAGAAAAACCAAACAAACTTGTCTTGAGAAAATGTTGAGCTGCCACTGCAAATATTGCTTGGTTCAAGGTGGGTAGTGTCATATATTTTACCTAGGAACAAAATGCGCCATCCATGTTTAGTTAAAGAAAACTGCATGACACAAATTCCCTAAGTAGTTGATCTTAGATCATAATGCCAGCTTCACAAGTTTCACCACACTTGAAATATTTCACATACATGCATAAGTCCAGTCCATACCTCCCAATATGAAGAGAAAACATATCCACAAGAGAGTAAGAGAAAAATCAACAATATATGTTTATTTCCCCTATAAATGGCAATGCCAAGACCTGTTCCTACCTAGAGCACAGAGATCAAGCAACATGTCACCAAAATATCTGGAATAAAGCAATACAAAGAATGCAATTATTGTCTTGATCATATCAACCATTTAAGACATAAAAACATCTCTGTGTTGTGCAAAAATTTGAGGATATCTGGGAAAAGGAAGAAAGAGAAACTAAAAGTTACAAAAGACATATAAGATGTCAATTTACCAAATCCGCTATGTTACTAGTGAATTCTCATTTAGCTGTAATGTCCCCAATGTTTTCTCTGATTGCAAATGATTTGTAGATAGGAGTACGAGTTGATGTTGACGATACTGCAGCAATATTCTAACAGAGCAGAGCAATAAAAGAAAATATTAGTTTTCAAACAAGTAACCAATTTTGATATGCATTTCATATATAAAAAATGTGATAAATACATGAAGACAACAAGTAATAGACTAAAAAATTTAAGCTATTAGGAGAGATGGATACAAATATGGGAATACATCAGAGTTTCAAAATAATTTTATGATGCATCTGGATGTTAGCCTTTGGGGTTACTCCAAAAGTGTTTTCACCTTGCTAGGAGAGCTCTATGCCTCCTATCTCCTTTTCCATGCTTCATGGACATATGCATGGCTCAGTTTGGATGGAAGCTTGAGAGGTTAATCTTGCCATCCTCTAGCAACATTCTAATCTATTGTCAAGTGATTAGTTTTCTGAGTTTGTAGTAATAGTTTGATATATTGAGAGGTTAACAAGATCTTGAGTAGTCACTGTGACTTATGCCCCTACCAAATACTTGGGGTAGATTTGTCTTGTTTCTTGCTAGAAATATCCAGTGGCATCTATGAGATGTTTTATTGTCAAGAATTCCAGATTTTCTCTTTGCTTATGAAATTTGTTTTTAGGGCTTCTAATTAGCAAGATATAATCTTGTATTACCTTTCTAATTTTCTTCTCTTCCCTTTTCTCCATTCAATTGGACCTTCCTTAGAGGATTACATCTTTCTTCCTAGTGTTCCTAGTGGATTGGAAAATATTTGGAGAATCAAAGATACTTGTGACACTGCCAAACTCAGAACGTATAGTGGATTAGCACCCAACAACCATCTAGTGAAGTTTGGGGAAAGTTGAGTAGTCTTCTAAAAGCTTCTTTGGTGACAGGGATTATTTGTAAAAGATAACTCGAAATGCGATACACTACCTAGCTTCCCTGATCGTAGATACCTATCCATAGGAGATTAGAGGAAGAACCTTAATATAGGAAGTCGAAAGGTTAGTAAAGGACATGAATAAGTTGAGTGTGCAACTTTAGAGCATATTAATATCATACAACATGCAAGAAATTATGATGAAAGTATGCAATGATGTGTAAAATGTTGGAAGATAAGAGTTCACCACCTACTCTGCATCATTTAAAATATAAAAATGATCTGGTTTTGATCCCCCCATTATAGACATCATATTGCAATGGGTATTAGATATTTTCCTCTTTTACATGCAATTAGTGATTTTTTTGTTAAAATATGATTATCATATGCATTAGAATTCACAATATGAAACCAAGAGTTTGGAAATTGACCTGAAGAAGTTAGTTGTTAAATGGAAGAAAGTCGAGGATCTAGAAAAAGAGTTGGCTTGTCTAAAATCAAGAAATTAGCAGATTAGAACTGAAAAAGAAAAATAAACTATTGCAAATTCATTCATTTTCAAAGAGAAACAAGGAAGCATAAAGAAAATTAGAAGAGTTTAAAGAAGGTGATATTAGTAGCACAATCATTATCACTAGCGTTATCTTTCATTGCAACGGTATCAACAGCATTAGTCTATGATATTAACATACCTTTGGACACCATCCCACCAATTAAAATCATCAATTGACATTAAATTTTCCTTTGAGAGGATTGCTAGAGTAGAGTTGGTAGCTGCTAGCCCTTTTATAGGTGAATTCATATTTTATCTACTAGGCTATTTTGTCATTTAGTGACTTTTTACTTATTGGTATTTTAATTAAAATACTGTGCTAGAAAAGGTAAGTTGTTTAATGAATTGTATGCATGTTCAAAAAGTTAAATGGTCATAATAAGGAAGTGCTGATTGGTTGGGGATTACATAGTTGCACCCCTGCTATCATATGTATGCCCTCAATGAGAATAATAAACCCCACCTTGCAAAATGAGTTAACATCAAAAGTGAATGTATGATTTCTAGTATTTTTCTTCATACTTGTCCCTTTTTTTGGAATAGTCATCGTCTTTGGAGGATTTGTTGATTCAATGTTTTTGATAGGGACATCATATCCAGTTCACTTCAATATTTGCTTGAGATGCAAGCAAAGTTACTTATAGGAGTTGGATTGATATGCAAGCAAGGTGATAAGAGCTTATGTTGTGGTTGGGAGAGGAATATACCACCTATATTTAGTTTTTTCTAGGGGTTGTCTTATCATGATGAGGTGATTTTACATAACACATATTTTTTCCATTTGGTCTATTGTTATGTTTGGCAAGAGAAAAGTTACAATTTGATTATTCACTCTTCTTCAACTTCTAAGGTTTATTGTTTTTCTCCTACTAGTTTTCTGAGTTTGTAGCAGCAGTTTGATAGCTTGAGAGGTTAACAAGATCTTGAGTAGTCATTGTGACCTATGCCCCTACCAACTACTTGGGGCAGATTTGTCTTGTTTCCTGCTAGAAATATCCAATGGCATCTCTGAGATGTTTTATTGTCAATAATTCCAGATTTTCTCTTTGGTTATGAAATTAGTTTCCAGGGCTTCTAATTATCAAGAAATAATCTTGTATTACCTTTCTAATTTTCTTCTCTTCCCTTTTCTCCATTAAATTGGACCTTCCTTAGAGGATTACATATTTCTTCCCAGTGTTCCTAGTGGATTGGAAATATTTGGAGAGTCAAAGATACTTGTGACACTGGTTTTAATTAAGTCCACCTTCTGACATTGTTTTCTAGACCATCAGTTAAGTCTATATTGTTATTTTGGGAGGTTTCTTTCCATCTTCTTTTTTTTATTAAGGTTAGAAATGTTTGACTTTCTACATATGTGAGGCATTACAATAGACACTTGACCTTACAAGATTTATGTAGATCTTGTTTCACCAAATTGATCTCCTCCTTCTAGCCTATCTCGGTAATTGGAGGTGCTAAACACTATATATATGCCCAAGCCCCAAACATAAATGATATTAGGCTAGTCAAATATCCATATTTCCCCCTTCTATTGGTATGCAACTACATTCACGAGGCCACAAAAATATATCTGCTTTTAGTGTAGAGTTGTGCCCGTATCAAGCAACCAAATTTCCATCACTATATTTTTCTTTTTGGCCTCAAATGCTAGGAGGGGTTCAGCTGATCACCACCACATTGCTCCTACCATGATGCCCTGGCTAAATTTTCATCGCCAGGCATTCTATACATGAAATTATTGTTGGTATTTGCATTGATACCTTGGTGATGGAGATGAGGATGGCTCTGCTCCCTCCTCTACATCTTACCTCTATATTTGGTATGTAGTGTATATTTCTACAATTTAAATTTTTCCTTCTAGATTCACCTTTTCCTTCAGTATCACTTGTATCTCTTTATCTTTTAGCTTTCAAGAATCAAGAGTAGTAATTTTAAGATAGTGATATACCCCATCATAACATAGGAGGGGTAGCATGAGTGACGTGCCTCCAAAGCCCAAGGTCTTTGTTCCAACCCCGATGGTATGATTCTACATCATGTGAATGGATACAAGATTGGCATAAAATAATGTATCAAGTATCAAAACTTAGCGCTATTCTTGCCTCTCCAAAATGGGAACTAAACATTTGTTGATCCACACTTAGAAGCTGAGAAATCTCAGCTTGAGATCCTAAATATTGGGGATAAAAAACATGAATGGAATCCCCATCAAAATCTGCACCAAGTGGCCACCATATTAGAGGGTTAATAATCATTGTAGAGCCCAGATGTACATATGATTATAATCCATGTAATGAATGTTTGTGGACACTTGGAGGACCATTAATTAAAACAAAATCCTTATCATGCAAATCTATTTAAGCTAATCTCTAGGAAAAATTTTCCTCCCTTGAAACATTTGAATTCCGACAAGAGATTGCCAAGGATAAAGTTTTCCTCCCGTGAAACTAAAGTGTCGGAATTTTGACCAAGGGAGGACGAATTACATATGCAACAGTTACACATGCCAATACTAGCCATCTGCCACAACTATCATAAAGACCAATCATCATTCTCTTAACTGCTACAGTGTTTAAACTTTGCAAGGTCAATTCATACAATGTTTTTAAGAACAAGTGTACATAAACCAATTCAACTCGATCACTAGGACCAATCCACATGCCAAAACTGGTCTAAAACATTATAACAAGCATATAACAAAAGTGATAGGAGAATATGACTTGGTTACTACACTGATCCACCTTCGGTGTTATCAATTTTCCACATGGATAAGTGAAATATTTCATATTAATTTTTTACCAATTAAAAGCCTACTGACCACTGTGAAAAAATAATACTTCACCTTCCGTATTTATAGATATTTTCTATTGATTGCAATTACAAAAGCCCAAGGTCTTTGTTCCAACCTCAATGGTATGATTCTACATCATGTGAATGGATAAAATATTGGCATACAACAACATATCAAGTATCAACACTTAGTGCTATTCTTGCCTCTCCAAAATGGGAACTAAACATTTGTTGATCCATGCTTAGAATCTGAGAAAGATTAGCTTGAGATCCTAAATATTGGGGTATTAAAAACATGAATGGAATCCCCATCAAAATCTACACCAAGTGGCCACCATATTAGAGGGTTAATAATCATTATAGAGCCCAGATGTATGTATGATTATAATCCATGTAATGAATGTTTGTGGACACTTGGAGGACCATTAATCAAAACAAAATCCTAATCATGCAAATCTATTTAAGCTAATCTTTAGGAAAAAATTTCATCCCTTGAAACATTTCAAGCCCTAAGAAGGCAAGCTATTGGACCACTTTCTTAGCAGATCTTGCATTTCCCCTATGATTTCCTAGCTCATTCATAAATATATTTATTTGAGAATCACAACGAGCAAGAACCAAATCATCCAAACATGCACTAGAAGCATCTAACGATAAAAATTCAATCAAAAAAATTTCAACTGAATTCGAGCACTTCACTGTAAATTTAGAAATTATTTTAGTTTTCGTTTTGTGTTTTCAAGTTAGATATTGTTTTCAAGTTTTCACATTTCTAATTTTATTGCAATATGGAAGACTAGTCGTGGCAGTACAGGAACAACCCTGAGATAGGATGATCGCGGAAAGGGGTGAGCCGAAGAACATGTAAAGTGCCAACATTGCTCTATCTTCAGGTATTTTAGTTATTTACATAATTGAAATAATTTTAATTTTGTTCAAATACGCAGACGCCTGGACATGGTGGGCCTGATTCTTCCCTCAACGAGGAAGAGTTTTCTTCATCCCCATGTCCATTGCTGTTGCTGCAAAAAAAGGCGCGAAAAGAAAAGTTGGAACTTGAGCGTTTGGTAGACATTACACCTCAAACACCTTAATCAGCAATGAGGATAACACAACTTATGACCCATCTAGAAACATATAAGGTAATAATAAAAAATCAAAAGGATATTTTTTTTGTTCTGCATGAGAGCAATTTTGATAGTTTGATTTTTAATTTTTACATTAACTAAACTAACAAAAAATTCTTTTGTATGTAGCGTTATCTGACACCTGCTACCCCCGGTGTTGGTGGTAGTGGGACACAAAGCCAAGATATTACCGAGCGACCCTCCCGTACACCTTCTACACCTTTAGGTGGCAGCCAAGAAATGCACCCTACCCAAGAAGACACCCAGCCAACCACTGAATGTGTTGGAAGTGATGAGGTTGGTATGGCCAACTATATTATTGTGTTTCCTTGAGCTACACGTGTTACCTCCACGGGGACCATTGATGGCACATTTTTGGTGAACGATGAAGGTGTTCCCATAAAGCACGTAAAACTCCCAGGTAAGTTTTAATATTTTAAATATTTCATGTACTCTATCTAAAACATATTTTATCATGATTTTTATTTTTAAATTAATAATAATATCTTTTTTCTGTGTAGGAAACAATGAGTTCTACAAGTTTTTGGAGAGCAAGGTGTTGATAATTTTTTTCCCAACCATATGCACAAGGTGGAATTCCCAGAATTCCAACATGAAAAAATAACTTCTAAATTATCTAGAAGCCCTTTTTGGGGTGGGCACATTTGATAGAACAGCGGTGGCTCGGGTAGTTGGAAAATATATGAAATATATCAGGGACACCTATAGGATGCAATTTAAAATTAACTATAGATACGAGCATCCTCTTACATTTCCAGAGAGGGAGTGGAGAGCACTCATTGATGATAGAAAAGAGAAAAGGGCCAAGAAAGAAGGAAAAATGCTAACTGGACCCGAAAGGTAAATTACAACTTTAATACAATAGCTTTAATTTTCTCTATGTCTAAAATAAAAGTGTGCTACATCATATCTGACTTCAAGCTTTTGATGATAGGTTGCCTGACACCTCGAAGGCAACCAAAGCTAGGATTGAAAAAAAAGGCCATCACAAGCTAGGCCAGGGTAGCTACTTGAAATTAGCTGCAAGAATTGTAAGTAGCTAAACATCTTATAATTAATTGTATCGTCTTCCAACATTTTTGTAATCCCATCAAATAACATTAAAAATACACAATCATATGTAATGTAGGGTGATGACTTTGGAACGGAAACCATAGAGGAAGACAGAGATATCACTTTTTGTTCCCGCTATCAAGCCGTAGTTGAACATCGTAGAAGCTTGGGACAGGTCCCAAGATCTAGAATGCCTGATAAGGTAAAACGTTAACCTTTCAATATGTTTGTTTTCGTTCATAAATTTAATATCTAACAACTTTGTTTAAATCAGGGTTCATAACAATTTCAACGAGCCAAATAACCCAGTTTTCGAGCAGTGCGTTGAGAGTGAAATATTTCCAGAAGTACATGGTCCTCACGTGCAACCTGATCATTGTAGTGGGGACCAGGCTGGCAATGCTACTATCAGTGAGGGCCATGACGGTAATTAATTTCCACTTATAATTTTTTCTAATTATACCTTGATGGTTGTGTCCTTATAACGTTTTATGTTTAAATGATAGAGAATGTTGTACTTATGCATCCTACCACCAGAGAGGAACACACGACAACGATTCCAATGGTGACAACTTGTGCACTAGGTAAATAATCTCATTGCAATTTTTTTTTATTAATATTACCGAACTAGTTCAATGATATTTAAAAACTGACAATTAAAATTTAATATTATCTGTTTTTGTAGGTGATGCCCCGTCACTGCATGAGACTAGACATCGTGACTACGTAACTACGTCAGCTCTGCAGGAAAGGAATGAAACAGGAGTAGAGCACGATGATGTTGATGATGTAGTTAGGAGCTTTAGAAGTAGGAAGAAGAAAAAGAAAATTTGATAATGTAAAATATTGTATTATTACAAGACAAATGTTACGATATTTGGAACGTTTTTTACGTTATATTAAAAACTCATTTATCATACTATTTTTATGTCAAGCACTATTTTTTTTTGCATTGATTTTTTATTAGTTATTGATTTTTATTTTATTTTATTTTATTTTTATTTATTTATTTTTCTGCTCATGAAAGTAAAAAATGAAATATAGATTGGGTATTAGGGAATTGAGAGTGATGTGAGAGGGGGTGGGGAGGAGGGGCCATAAGAGCTTCCACATTCACGTGGTTGGCCCTATTTAGTAGAGAATAATTTTTTGGAGTGATTTAATCTTTGAGAAAACCTCCCTCGATCCAATGTAGCAACAAAAAAGTCACTGTTGACTTAGTTTCTACTCTTTCAGATTATGGGAGGCTTGTTCCAAGTTCAGGCGACTCCAATAAATTGTTCTTGAAACGAAGAGGAGCTTATTAAGGTATGTTTTGAAATTCTCAACATATGTTCTAACATTATCATAAGAATGCATCTTAGAGTAAAAAATACTAGATCAATTACTTGTATTTATTGTATAGATAAATATGGATTTTGAATGACTTGGCAGTGTAGGTACAAATCCTCTTGCATCATGAGCAATACAACTTGTAAAAGAAGGTCATGTCTAGGATCTTTTTGCTTATGCACTTGACTAGGTTCGTAGTGTCACAATTTGTAAGTTCCTTTACAGTTCATAATTCAATATGAAGCTTGTTCATGATTATTATCTGGTTTTTTGTATGCGTTTTTTCATCTATTTGATTATAAGTTTGAACATGATTTTAAACATTGAAACTTTTTTTTTATATTATTTTTATACTTACTTGTTCTAGTTATGGTGATATAACCACCATTGTATTGTATCCATCTTATCGCATTCCCTTTGGTTGTAGTTAGGTTCAAAGGAACTCCAACCAGTTCCAATTCCCTCACATTCCTCTTGGCCAACAACATAAATTTAATATATGTGGGTTCCCAAACCCAATGACCCCTTTTGTAGTAGAATGAGCGCCCCTGTTCTAGTAATTGTATATCTCTATATTAACCTAGGAGTGGACCTAGAGTATTTGCAGCCAGAATTTCTCCCTACCACCATTTTCTGGAAGTCTATTCTGTTAGGTCATAAACTATCCGAGTATACGTCTATTCTGTTAGGTCATAGGCTATCCCAATTGGGCATGATTTCAAGGTGTTGCCATGGTGTAATCATGTTTGGGTGTGATGTAGAATGCTTCAAGTGTAGAATGATTCAAGAGAGATTCTCAAGGTGACCAACTGTAGCTTGTTTTGAATATGAATTTAGATGCCTCTACAATGTTTCAAGTTATTAGCTTCAAAATTTCCTTCTTCTCAAATCAACAGGCCTGGAGCCTATTTCTTTAGATATTTGAGGCCCTCTTAGAGATTTCATACTCTGTAGGACTTCTTCTTCCATTTGTTAACTTCTGAAGTAGATCCAACTCAACCTTGAACCTTTGAATAGGGCTTAACGTAGTCATTAGATACAAGGGCTAAACTTCACATTTAGTGGCTCAACACTATTACCATCACTAAATTATTTCCCATTGACCACCAAACTAGTGGAATTATCCAACTTTGATGTTTGTGTTAACCAACTGAAATTAGTTGTGCACTTTTCCTTTAAAATTTTGCAAAAGATAGCTAAGTCATGGAGTCTTTTACACTATAATGGTAGCATAAGACTAACTGGTATAATTTGTGTGATTATCATATATAGTTGGTCTTTATATGAGCTATTTCCATCACTTGAGTGTGTAACCATGCTAAGCACTAGTACAAAGACATTTCATTCTTGATATGGTAAGATTCTTGGACAAGAAGGCTAAGATGATAGTGGACTACTACCTTCATTCGTTTTTGCTACTTCTCCTGATGAATAGGCCAACACCAACATGTCTTTGGTTTGACAGAATGGTCTTGATGGTGATGGGCATTTCCATTTTTCCATCAAAGTCTAGTCCATTATGCTTGGCCTCTGTGTAGCTATAATAGAGTTTAGAATTCCGAATTTCCTAATCCTTGTTCATCATAGCCCATTTGCTTTAGGATATTGGAACTAATGCCTCTGGTATGCTTTTTCAAAGTCACCAATCTGCACTAGAGAAATGTCTATGGAAAGTGAGCTTAAAAAGGTGGTTTTAGTCATGGTGTTGGCTTTAGCAATGGCAAGGAAGGTGGTATTGCTTCCTCGTAGTATTGGACAACTTCTTGGAGCCTTTCCAAGGCCACCTCCTTCTCCACTAACTCTTGTTTCAGTTGTACCATCATTTGAGTGAACCCACTTTCTTTCCAACTAGCCATCTAGACGACCACCTCACCAAGGCATACAAGCTTCACTTCATGCTTATCGCAATCGACAAGTAGAGGCTTACAGAGTGAAGATGGGGAATACATTGTAGCAAGTGTTTACATATTTTTTTAGGGTCTCATCATATATTTAGGTATCCCCATCTTATCTAAGATTAACACTTCCTCTCCTTCAACTTTCTAGTCATCATTCTCACACTTATTTGCAAGGATTTACTGCTTGAAGTTAAAAATGGAGACATGCCATACCATCTGAGCAGAAGATAATTGATTTTAAAAAAAAATCATGTTTATTTCTTCCCATAAGTTCCAGAGTACAAATCCCACCTCTAGTAACCAATCTCAGTTAACCATGGAGTTTTTAAATAGAGAACCTCTCCAAGATTCAATGGTCTCTGAAACACTATTGGGTGTTCCATCCAGATAGCCAAACATAATACTCACTTGAGTCCAAAGTTCCTCTATCGCTACAAAATTAATCAATATATGTTCCATGTCCTCTTCATGGTTATGAAATAAAGGGCACCATGATGGTCCAATGAAGTCATTCCTTTGAATATGATCCCACGTGAGGACTCTTCTGCAACAAATGAGCCAGAAAAAATTATAGATGTTTGCCCATAACTTATCCTAACAAACCTCCCTCCAAAAGGGTTCTTTAGGGATTTCCAAATGGTCATCAATTAATTCATATGAAGCCTTTATTGTGAACATACCCGAAGATATATATCCCCAAAAGAGTCTATCATTATCCTTAGTAACTTGAATTCACCTCTCTTGTAATGAATGTTGTAGGACCATGAAGCTTTGAACCTCTCTGTTGTCAGGCCAACTATCTTCCAACTTCCATTCATTCCATTAGAAGTGTGGATTTGTCTCCTTCCAAAAATATTCAAGCAACTCCATTCCGTGAGAATCAGTGAAATCCCTTATTTGGAACAACTATTCCTCGTGATCCAAGCATGGAAATTGTTGTTAGGAATTTTCCCAAAACCTGTGGCTTTTACCATTTCATATTCCCTAGAATATATTCTTATGAATTACATGTTTATTTTCTATGGAAATATTCCAAATAGGATATCCTAATGGATAAATGTGTTTCCTCACCTTTTGTTCACTGAAACATGCAGGAATATATTTACGATCCTATATCTTCTTCCACAACTCAGGCCTACCTCGTAACCAACCCTGCCAATGTTTTTTTCCCATTTCTTTATTGAACTTCTCTAGGTCCCTCAAACCTATGCCACCTCCCCATTCATGAATACAAACCTTCTCCCAAGATAAAAATTCCCATTTTTTGACTTGTTGAGGATCTTTCTAAAGGAATTTATGAAACTTGGAAATAGTATCTTTGTACACTCCTTTAGGAGAAGGTAACATAAACAATTGGTAGACATGAATGACCTTCAACATAACTTTCAACATAGTGTCCCGCCTCGTGGTTTCCAACAACCGGAAATTCAAGTTCTCTAGATGTTTGGATATTTTTCTAATTACCTCCTACCAACAATTAATCCTTAAAGGGTTCAGTCCTAATGGTATGCCTACTATCTGGTTGGGAGAGATCCTAGCTAAAAACCAAGTGTTATCGACATGTTATTTTGGATTGAAATCCTAGTATTAAAGAAGTATAGTTTATATTTATCGTCATTGATTAAAGTTCTTTATGAACCTTGAAAATCTGAAAATATTATGTCTAGAGCATTTGTCTCCTGAATATTTGTTTTCGTAAATAACATTTTATCTTCAACAAACTACTGATGGGTGATTTCTAGATCCTACCCCATAAGTTGAATACCTTTTAAATGATCAATTTGGAATGTTGACTTAATATAATTTCCTAATCCTTCAACATTAATGATAAATAAGAAGGGAGAAATAGGGTCTCCCTGAGGGAGACCTCTGGATGACTGACCTGTGTATGGGGGAGAACCATTTAGACAAATGGAGAAGAATGACGTGTAAATCAAAGACCTTTTCCATATGGTCCATAGGGCCAAGAAACCATAAGTCTGTAATGTTTTCAAAAAATCTCTCTAGTTTAATATATCATATGCATTGAATATTTCTAGTTTCACCATTATTCAAGGATTTCTTCTTTTTTTGAGGGAGTGGAAAATATCATGGGAAGTCATGATCCTATCAAGTCTCTGCCTACCCTCCACGAAACATGTTTTTTCTTGGCTAATTGTATACTTTAATAAAGGCTTCAAACTTCTCACAATGAATGAAAAAATAAATTTATATATCACATTACAGAAAGTGGTATGCCTAAACCCGCTAGACTAGAGTTATTAGTTTTGGGTATTAGAGTAAGAAAATTCACATTGAGGTCAGACCATACTTGTTGAGATCGTCTCTTCCAATAAATTCCAACATGCATTAAAGAAATCAATGGTAAAACATTTGGGCTCGGTGCTTTGTTATTGGGCATTTCCATGATCGCTTCTTCCACCTCCTCGAAAGAGATACCCCTCATAAGTGCCACATTTTTCTCCTAAGTGATCAAACATGGTATATGTTGCGTTGCCTAGTTGATGGTTTTAGAAAAATCTTGATCCCCTTTGGAAAACAACTCTTAGTATAAGGACAACAACTCGGCTTCCATATATTCATGGTCAACTAATGTTCTATCATCTCAATCAGTTAAAGAGAAGACTATATTATTATGCCTATGCTTGATCATGGATTTGTGAGAGAATTTAGTTTTTTTTTCCCTTTTTCTTAACCATTATATTTGAGATTTTTGTTTCCACAGAGTTTATTCCTATTTTTCGATCTCAAGTTCCTGGATCAAAATACCTTCTTCCACCAAAGTCCCATATCTACCTTAAGCTATTATCTTCCCTTGTCTTTCCTCCATGCATGATTCTAGTTTCCTTTATTTCACATGAATGTTCCAAAACTCATTCTTGTTATATTATTTTGTCGTTTGTTTGATCTTCTTCAATCCGTATTGAATCACATGCATTAAATTATTTCCAGGGACCGAGATCGCATTCCACCACTTCTCCATGTTGGTCAAGAGGTTCAAACTTTGGAACTAGAAGATGTCAAAGTGAAATTTCTTATTTATCGAGGCCATTTTGATATCAATATTTAACCAGATTTTCCAATGATCAGATCCCATGTTGGGAAGGATTGTAGCCTGAATAAACAAATCTTAGACTAGGGTTTCTTTCAAAAGAAATAAATAATCCAACCAAAAAGCCACTTGAAGTTGAACTCCACACATGTTGTTCTAGGTAGTATTTCATTGATAGTGACCACTTCCACCATCTTTAGATCATGTATTACCTCTTGAAATATCTCTACAGTCGACTCTAACCATCTAATCTCACCTCATTTCTCCTAAAGGCTCTAAATTAGGTTAAAGTATTTTCAAAGAATCTAACATTCATATTTATGAATCAATTGTAACACCCTTACGTCCTTCAGGAATTTTTCTTTCTTTCTTGAAACCGAAGGGCCATAAATTGTTGTAAAGCTTACCATCTCACCTGCTTTAGCACATAAAAAAAAAACTATACAAGATGTTCAAACTTTCCACCCATTCCTGAAAAATCACCAAAGGAAGGTGGTATTGCTTCCTCATAGTCTTGGACAGTTGCTTGGAGCCTTTCCAAGGCCACCTCCTTCTCCACTAACTCTTGTTGCAATTGTACCATCATTTGAGTGAACCCACTTTCTTGCCAACTATCCATCTAGATGACCACCTCACCAAGGAATACAAGCTTCACTTTGTGCTTATCCCAATCAACAATGACTGTAATGAGAGAATCTTGACATTTTGTTATTTGTTCTATTTGGCTTCACTCTGTGTTAGTGTTTTTTATTTTGTTATTTGTTCTTTTGCTAGTTTAGCTTCTTTCTTTTCATCTCTCCTTTTCAGGAGATGCCTTGGGTACCCCCACATTGCTATGTTTTCTTGATGTATGTTAACTAGTCATAAGTATTGCTCTGTTGTTCATTATAAAAATGTTAATATACTACCAATGACACTATCAAAATTTCAAATGACAGCCAGAACAGTGACCAGTCCAGTGTACAATCTAGAAAATCACATAGTATTGGTAATAATATTTCAGTGTCAACCTTCAGGTGTAATTCGCAGCAATATGGTTGAAAAGGCATTGAATGCAAAATAGATACCCCAAAAAAATAGGAAGATCAATTATCTATGAGGTCTATCTCATCTACAACACAATCTAAATGGCCAGTGAAGCCAGTATTATTTCCAGATAGCACAGGCTTTGGAAGGACACTCTCAAAAAAATCTTTGGATATGGCTTTAAGACACATGGTACTATGTTATTATTTTGTGTTTCTAACTTGGAATTAGAGCTTAATTGAAGATTTGTGTCTAGGCTTTTGTTTGTATGACAAATTTTAGGATTTATTATTATTTGAAAAATTTGACTGCCCATTGATGATAAATATTTGGATATGGCTTTACGACACATGGTCCGATCTTATTCTTTGGAATTTGAGCTTATTTGAAGATTTGTATCTAGGGTTCTGTTTGTATGAAAAATCTCAGATTTTAGCATTATTTATAAAATTTGACTGCCCATTGATGATGTCAATGTGCATATCTTGAGAGCCTTAGTTGTATGGAAAGATATTGTAGAGCCTTAGTTGTATGTATAAGATATTGTAGAGCCTTAGTTGTATGTATAAGACATTCGATTCAGCTATAGGAAAGAAGTTTTAGCGATAAATTCACTTAGATATTATTAATGGACCATTTCTCTGCAAACTTATAGAACCCTTTTGATTTCCATGCAAGATATTTTCTTCTTGTGATTATGAACATATGCCTTCTGAGTCCCTCAAAAAGAGCGATATCTTTTTTACTTGTAGGAGAGTTTTTAATTCAACTTTGAGGACAAATCTTCCCACTTGTGACAGGTTGTTTTATCAGCTCTATCTTCAGTTTGAAACCAACATCCCAACCTTGCATGTGCAAGGGTTATCAGCCCTATCTTCAGTTTGAAACTAGCATCTCAACCTTGCATGTGCAAGGGTTACGCTTCTTCTTGGATACTTGAAAGGAAAACATATGAGAGCTATTCACATTCAATTCTTCTATAAAAGTTTTAGCGAGAAATTCACTTAGATATTCTTGATGGACAAATCCTTGCCAGAATGGAGTCTCTAAATCCAAACAGAAATGATTGAAGACTGTTTTGGATTTAGAAATTGTATTAGACTTCCCATGGAGGAATTAAACTCTAGATGCAGATATATGGAGTGCACATATGGTAGATTTCAATGAGGTATATTACTTTCATAGACAATCAATAATATTCAAATCCCTTTCCCACAAAAAACTTGCATCTCCTTGTGATACAGATATAGTGGAATGCAGTTTGCCTCTGTCAAAGTGTAGATCAGACCATGGCCCCTAATTGATATATGGACCTTGAATGTACATGAAGCTGCAAAAGCCTTTCCAACAACCTCCTAGTAATTTAGAACAAATTTATTTTTCCAAGATATATCTCGAGTCCTTCAGTGGAGTTTATCTCTGATGCCAAAACTTCCTCAAGTGTGCTACCTTTTTTCTTAGAATCATTTTCAAAAGACCAGTTAAAGCATATTGCAATGATTCTCAGAATCATTTCTCTTGTATTTCCAAGAGATATCAAAGAGTCCTTAAGTGCAATTTATCTATAATGCCAAAAGCTCCTCAAGTGTTTCACCGTTTTTTTACAATCGTTTTCAAAAGGTCATTTCTTAAAGCATACTACAATGCTTAGAATCATTTTCAAAAGGTAATTGGGTCATAGTATTTTCTCTCAAATGGAATAAGCTTGCATGATCAACACAGTGCTATGCAACTCGATATAGACAACATGTCATATGAGGTTTCTCCATACAATTTTTTAACTATATATAGACAAATGGATATGAAATGTGAAGGAATTGATTTTTTTTATTCGGAAATATGACATGTTTCCTCCCCTTATTTATTCAGGAATTGTTAGCTCTAGAGGAGAAAATTGGCTATGTTAGCACAGGATTTAGTGAGGAGACTATTTCCAAGTGTTTAGAGAAAAGCTTTTACTCCTCAAAAACAGAGTATGCTTCTCAGAGTATGGATATTGAAGTTAAATGTAGCATTTTCTAGGTATTTATAATATCTGTGGGGAGATTATCAAAGAATGAAGCAGGCTTGGAATTTATAATTTATTTGTAGATTTACAGGTTTAGTTGGTAGTTTTAAAGTGTAAAATTTTCTCCCTCTTCAGATTCAAAAACATATGGAAACCCTTGCTTCTGAGAGTATGAAAATGATGGTATGAATTTCCACTTATATAGCTAGAGTTATTGTCAGTTTAAGATAAAGAAACCTCAAAACCTAGTTTTGCTTCAAATAACATGTTCTAACTTTAAGTGGCTTGAATCTCCTTTACAAAGTCATATATGGCATGGTTGTTTCTAAATGAAGTAAGTTATTTACAGTAAAGTTAGTCCATATTTAGGTTTAATGCTTGATTCAGTTTGTCATATTTTACCATTTTTTCAGAATACAAACATAGCTAGTTTTGGTTATCTTTCCCTGTCATTCACTATTTAGTTTTCCCATTCTAAAGTTGCTCTACTATGAGTGAAATTGGAAGTCTCTATACCATGGTGATAAAAAATTCATAGTTGGTCAGTGAAGATTTTCCAAGCCACTGTGAGGACTAGGGTGCCTAAGAGGCATGTTGTTACATTTTATCCATGAGCTTTGCTAGCTCATAAAGACAAATGTTAATCCAGTAAAGGTTGGTGAACACAGGTGTAGAAATATTCACTGAAGTTGTGAGCTTGTTCAGGCAGTTGGGGAGGGAAGAATTACTGAAAGGAGAAAAGCAATTCAAGATGAGGAAGGATATATATTTTTTTATCAGGTCATATGACATGCTAGATTTTTTCTCTCGAGAGTCATAGATAAAATAATGAAAGGAAAAAATCTGTTCGAGGAAGGATCTTGTTTTTTGATCAGGTCATATCAAACTCTTGAAATTTATGGCCCTCTATAGTTATAGAACTCAAAATTGTATAAGTGAGATTTTAGATGTCGTTGTGTGTGTTGGTTTCAAGTATAATATCAATAACTTCAGTTGTTTTCCTTAATGTTGATGAAGTATGCAGTGTAGTGTTTTCCCCAATAGCTATATTCCAGGTTAAAGAATATTGCATATTTGGGGAGCACACTTTTTCCTGTACATTGTTGGCTAAACGCATTTCATAAGGAATTGAGTTTAAAGTGCTTTCTTGGCTGCGTTAGATGCAGAGACCGAGGCACCCATTCCTGTGCGTATTTATCAGTCCACAGGTTACACATTTTCGAGGAGTGTTGAGTTTCATCGAGACATTGTATGATTTTTGCTTCAAATAAAGATATAACACTGATGAGATCTCTCTCTTGCAACATTCAATACTGATAATACTCAGAGACTGAGCTTTTTCTGAAGAATGACTAGCTAAGCCATTTATACCAGGTGGCCACAACATTTCGGGGTTCCAACCTTATGGGTTTCTAGGGTAGTTCCTCATCCCTGCAACCATCTCTCACCATGTATTCTGGTTAACTTAAGAATGTTTTTCATTTCCTATTGACAGAACCCTAACGCTCCATTGTTGTTAAGTCCCCGACTCATCACTTCAAATTCCCTTTCGAATCTGCACTCTACGATATCTGCTCGGTCATCTTGAAGATGCTTATAAAATATTACGATTAATTGTTGGCATGAGCTCATCTATTATAAGTCTTTGTACAAATTTTCATTCAAAACAAGTTACAAAATTCCTTAATTTTTCTTGATAATCCTTTTTTTTGGCATGTCAGGGGTGTTATGGTTGCATACATAATGTTATATCCAGGTGGAAACCTCACTGCAGGGAAGCTTTACTTCAACAAATTCTTCTATATGTGGTATAGATTTCCTCCAAGATACTTCAAATAAGCTTCAATGGATTTATTCAGAAATATTCAATGGTATGTTTGACATATCTTCCAATGTACTTAGGTCAAGAATCTAATCTATTTCACTTAGTCTCTAAAGTCTGCTCCAAAAAAAAAAGATCCGCTACAGATCATATCCCACATTCTGTCTCAGACTGTCATAGGTCAGGTTTCTCATCATAAAGAGATTTATCATAGATACATTTTACTGCTCCAAAAAGGGTTATCAAGATCTGTTACCAAGAGGCTACTTCAATGGATTTCAATTCTGCTTAAATGAGGCTTCTTCAACAGGGCTTCAAGTATTCAACAAGATCTTCAGCAATGCTTCAAACAAGATCTTCTATGAATGCTCCAAGAATGCCTACTCATATAACAATATATTTCACTCCTCAAATCACTTAGTATCCAATATCCAATTTAGCAGCTCCTAACTTTTTTCGTTGACCTAGCTCTTCACTTTATCCCCTACCTTGCACTTGTTTTCATAAACTGAGATTCGACAATCTTTGGGAACATATAGCACTAGTGCACATTAATGAGGCTCTACCACCCTAAAAAAAAGAGTAAATAAAACTAGTAGTCCCTTCTTAATATGGTGACAATATTAAGAAAACAAAGAATGTAGAATCGTCTTCCATAAATTTAGATTCATATCATATCTGTGTCTATGATGTCTGTAGTTTATGAGCTGCAAATTGTGGTCCTCATCTATCTTAATTGCTAGGGGCCAGATCTAATGGGTAACTACTATGTCAAGGATGCTCAAACTTGCTGCAAGTTTCATGTCTGCATCATAGATAGTCTAGTTCTTGGTGTGTAGCTCCAAGCCACTCTTCAGATTAAGAATGCTTTGTTTTATTTCATAAAATTGTTTATGGGAGTTTTAGATCACTAATCTCAAGTGATGAGGTTGGAAATATGATGTGGTAGAAATCGGTTTAGTGGAACGGTGTGGGTTTGCACGAGATATCTTAGTGAAGGGTAATTTGTGAAGGTTGGATTAAGCCATTTTAAAATGAATTATACTGTGGCTTCCTCAAACTTGAATTTTCTTTGAGAACTATTTCTGATTTGTTGGTTTTGACAAAGAACAAAGTGCTCTCGATGGTGTGCCAAAAACACTTTGAAATGTCCTCTAGGCAATGAATTTTAAGAGTTATCTGAGATGCAATCATGGATAGCAAGGTGACCAATCCTTATCCCATAGTTTGGGAGACTATGAAGGTGCAGATGATTCATATTTCTGTGGCTCTTTTAATGGCCATTTGTCATGGAAGGCAGTCCTTGTTAGCAAAAGTAGTGTATTATTTCAATCCAATATATTCAGCTTTATTTTGTTTTCTCTATTGTGGTCTCCTTGTACATTCATTGATACTCCTTTGTGTTATTTACTATTGTGTTTTTGTTTGCACTTGAATTGACGAGGTCTAGTATTGAAGTAGAAACTAGGCTACTTTATTTGGTCATCAGGATACTCTCCGTGAGAGCAATTAAGTTATTTAAGACAACTAAATCCTATTTGATTCTTTTTCTTGCTATGCTGTTTTAATACATCTTTACTACTGGAAATTGGGGGACACATTATATTTTGGTTTTTAGTCTTTGGTTAATATGGATAAAGGTTTTTAGTTTAAATTGCTGGACAACTATGATGACCATTACATTTTAGTGAATGTGGACATGATCATAGAAAGAACATCTAAGGGGTTGAGTTGTCCAACTTCCAGTATACAAATAATCTTATCTTAATTTTAATGATTAAGGATAAGGTTAATGCAGGGGTTCTTTTTATGGTCAGCAGGACAATATGTTTGAATGTTTTATTATTTCGATCCAAACAAAGGCTATTTTCCTCTTGATCTTCTTACCCTATTCAATATGTTGTTCACAGGAGGACATTGGAGCAATACATCACATTTCATTTCAGTCTCAAGTTAAATGGACAATGGTTTTCAATTTTGATCACTGGGCCACTATGATAACCTCAATGTTTTCAATGAATGCAGACATGATTGTAGAAAGAAAATCTAAGGGGCTGAGTTGTCCAAGTTATAGTGTACAAAATTTAAACATTCCTATCTCAAATGCTATGATAAAGGCAATTTGACTTGCAGGTAAATCTTTTTGCTGATTTATAAGGTGGTGCTAAAGCTGGGTGAGAAACCCTTGGGTGATCACGTAGGGCCAACATATAGGAGCACATGTAACCTTGTGATGTATTTGTGGGCTGTCATGAATTTGATTGCGTCTTTATTCTATTTTCTTGTATTTTGATAACTTATATTGATGTATATCCTCTCCCACAGATGGTATTATGTGAGCTACAGATGTCATGATTGCTGGTAAGGTTGCTGTTGTGTGTGGATATGGAGATGTTGGAAAGCCATTCTGTGCCATTTTGAAAATTTCGCTCTTGTTGAGAAGAGTAAGCCATCACAGTACAAATTCCTTGAGATGCGTGATATTATTGGATGTATTCCTGGAGCTGGAAGACTACACCTTCCTGGAGCTGGAAGCCTGCACCCATTTTTTCCATATACATTATTTTCCGTATGAATAGCAACGAAAATTCACAAACAGTAGAAGAGCGACAGAAAGGTCTGACACGTCGGACTTGCGACGAACTCTGTAGGGTGTTGGGATAGCGACGGAAAGTCACACACGTCGGAAGAGCGACAGAAAGCCACACAACTTGATAAACGTCAGAAATAAAACAAAGTATGTAGAATCCTCTTCCATAAGTGATCCTCTTCAATAAATTTAGATTCATATCATAACTGTGTCAATGATGTCGGCAGTTTATGAGCTGCAAATTCTGGTGCTCATCTATCTTAATTGCTAGGGGCCAGATCTGATGGGTAGCTACTATGTCAAGGATGCTCAAACTTTCTACAAGTTTCATGTATGCATCATAGACAGTTTAGTTCTTGGTGTGTAGCTCCAAGCCACTCTTCATATTAAGAATGCTTTGTTTTATTTCAGAAAATTGTTTATGGGAGTTTTAGATCACTAATCTCAAGTGATGAGGTTGGAAATATGATGTGGTAGAAATCAATTTTAGTGGAACGGTGTGGGTTTACATGAGATATCTTAGTGAAGGGTAATTTGTGAAGGTTGGATTAAGCCAATTTAAAATGCCTTATACTGTGGCTTCCTCAGACTAGAATTTTCTTTGAGAGCTATTTCTGATTTGTTGGTTTTGAAAAAGAACAAAGTGCTCCCGATGGTGTGCTAAAACCACTTTGAAATGTCCTCTAGGAAATGAATTTTCAGAGTTATCTGAGATGCAATCATGGATAGCAAGGTGACCAATCCTTATCCCATAGTTTGGGAGACCATGAAGGTGCGGATGCTTCATATTTTTGCGGCTCTTTTAATGGCCATTTGTCGTGGAAGGTAGTCCTTGTTAGAAAAAGTAGTTTATTATTTCAATCCGATGTATTCAAATTGCTTTTGTTTTCTCTATTGTGGTCTCTTTGTACACTCATTGATATTCCTTTGTCTTATTTACTATTGTGTTTTTTGTTTTCACTTGAATTGACGAGGTATAGTATTGAAGTAGAAACTAGGCTACTTTATTTGGTCATTAGGATATTCTCCGTGAGAAAAATTCAGTTATTTAAGACAACTAAATCCTATTTGATTCTTTTTATTGCTATGTTGTTGTAATACATCTTTATTGCTGGACATTTGGGGACACATTATATTTTGGTTTTTAGTCTCTCGTTAATATGGATAAAGGTTTTTAGTTTAGATTGCTGGACAACTATGGTGACCATAACATTTTAGTGAATGCGGACATGATCGCCGAAAAAACATCTAAGGGGTTGAGTTGTCCAACTTCGAGTATACAAATAATCTTATCTTAATTTTAATGATTAAGGATAAAGCTAATGTAGGGGTTATTTTTATGGTTAGCAGGACAATCTGTTTGAGTGTTTTATTATTTCAATACAAACAAAGGCTATTTGCCTCTTGATCTTCTTACCCTACTCAATATGTTGTTCACAGCAGGACATTGGAGCAATACATCATATTTCCTTTCAGTCTCAACTTAAATGGACAATGGTTTACAATTTTGATAATCAGGCCACTATGTTAACCTCAATGTTTTCACTGAATGCAGACATGCTTGCAGAAATAACATCTAAGGGGCTGAGTTGTCCAAGTTACAGTGTAAAAAGTTTAAACATTCCTATCTCAACTGCTATGATAAAGGAAATTTGACTTGCAAGTAAAATATTTTTGCTGATTTATAAGGTGGTGCTGAAGCTGGGTGAGAAACCCTTGGGTGATCACGTAGGGCCAACATATAGGAGCACATGTAACGTTGTGATGTATTTGTGGGTTGTAATGAATTTGATTGCGTCTTATATTTTCTTGTAGTTTGATAAATTATATGGATGTAGATCCTCTCCCACAGATGGTCTTATGTGAGCCACAGATTTCATGATTTCTGGTAAGGTTGCTATTGTGTGTGGATATGGAGATGTTGGAAAGCCATTTTGTGTTGTTTTGAAAAATTTTCTCTTGTTGAGAAGAGTAAGCCATCACAGTACACATTCCTTAAGATGCTTGATATCATTGGACGTATTCCTGGAGCTGGAAGATTGCACCTTCTTGGAGTTAGAAGCTTGCACCCGTTTTTTTTTCCATATACGTTATTTTCCGTCGGAATAGCGACGAAAATTCACAAACGTCGGAAAAGCGATGGAAAGGTCCACACGTCGAACTTGTGACGAACTTTGCAGGGCGTCGGAGTAGCGACGGAAAGTCACACATGTTGGAAGAGCAACGGAAAGCCACACAACCTGATAAACGTCATAAAGAAAACAAAGAATGTATAATCCTCTTCCATAAGTGATCCTCTTCCATAAATTTAGATTCATATCATATCTGTGTCTATGATGTTGGGAGTTTATGAGCTACAAATTGTGGTGCTCATCTATCTTAATTGCTAGGGGCCAGATCTGATGGGTAACTACTATGTCAAGGATGCTCAAACTTGCTGCAAGTTTCATGTCTGAATCATAGACAATTTATTTCTTGGTGTGTAGCTCCAAGCCACTCTTCAGATTAAGAATGCTTTTTTTTATTTCATAAAATTGTTTATGGGAGTTTTAGGTCACTAATCTCAAGTGATGAGGTTGGAAATATGATGTGGTAGAAATCAGTTTTAGTGGAACGGTGTGGGTTTACATGAGATATTTTAGTGAAGGGTAATTTGTGAAGGTTGGATTAAGCCAATTTGAAATGCCTTATACTGTGGCTTCCTCAGACTTGAATTTTCTTTGAGAACTATTTTTGATTTGTTGGTTTTGACAAAGAACAAAATGCTCTCGATGGTGTGCCAAAACCACTTTGAAATTTCCTCTAGGAAATAAATTTTTAGAGTTATCTGAGATGCAATCATGGATAGCAAGGTGACCAATCATTATCCCATAGTTTGGGAGACTATGAAGGTGCGGATGCTTCATATTTATATGTTATTTTAATGGCCATTTGTCGTGGAAGGCAGTCCTTGTTAGAAAAAGTAGTTTATTATTTCAATCCAATGTATTCAAATTACTTTTGTTTTCTATATTGTGGTCTCCTTGTACATTCATTGATATTCCTTTTTCTTATTTACTATTGTGTTTTTGTTTGCACTTGAATTAGCGAGGTATAGTATTGAAGTAGAAACTGGGCTACTTTATTTGGTCATTAGGATACTCTCTATGAGAGCAATGCAGTTATTTAAGACAACTAAATCCTATTTGATTCTTTTGCTTGCTATGCTGTTGTAATACATCTTTACTACTGGAC
Source organism: Pinus albicaulis (assembly GCA_034641835.2). Taxonomy (NCBI): domain Eukaryota; kingdom Viridiplantae; phylum Streptophyta; class Pinopsida; order Pinales; family Pinaceae; genus Pinus; species Pinus albicaulis. Next base: position 1,145,267,551 of record CM076574.1, on the reverse strand, counting down.
ATTGGGGGACACATTATATTTTGGTTTTTAGTCTCTGGTTAATATGGATAAATGTTTTTAGTTTAGATTGCTGGACAACTATGATGACCATAAAATTTTAGTGAATGCGGACATGATCGTAGAAAGAAAATCTAAGGGGTTGAGTTCTCCAACTTCCAGTATACAAATAATATTATCTTAATTTTAATGATTAAGGATAAAGTTAATGCAGGGGTTCTTTTTATGGTCAGCAGGACAATCTATTTGATTTTTTTATTATTTCAATCCAAACAAAGGTTATTTGCCTCTTGATCTTCTTACCCTGCTCAATCTATTGTTCATAGTAGGACATTGGAGCAATACATCATATTTCCTTTCAGTCTCAAGTTAAATGGACAATGGTTTTCAATTTTGATCACCGGGCCATTATGATAACCTCAATGTTTTCAATGAAAGCAGAAATGATTGTAGAAAGAACATCTAAGGGGCTGATTTGTCCAAGTTACAGTGTACAAAGTTTAAACATTCCTATCTCAACTGCTATGGTAAAGGCAATTTGACTTGCAGGTAAATATTTTTGCTGATTTATAAGGTGGTGCTAAAGTTGGGTGAGAAACCCTTGGGTGATCACGTAGGGCCAACATAGGAGCACATGTAACCTTGTGATGTATTTGTGGGTTGTCATGAATTTGATTACATATTTCTTCTCTTTTCTTGCAGTTTGATAACTTATATGGATGTATATCCTCTCCCACAAATGGTATTATACAAGCCACATATGTTATGATTGCTGGTAAGGTTGTTGTTGTGTGTGGATATGGAGATGTTGGAAATCCATTCTGTGCCATTTTGAGAATTTCGCTCTTGTTGAGAAGAGTAAGCCATCACAGTACACATTCCTTGAGATTCCTGATATCATTGGACGCATTCCTGGAGCTGGAAGCTTACGCCCATTTTTTTTCCATATATGTTATTTTCCATTGGAATAGCTATGAAAATTCACAAACGTCGGAAGAGCGACGGAAAGGTCTGACACGTCGGACTTGCGACGAACTCTGCAGGGCATCGGAATAGCGAAAAAAAGTCACACACATCTAAAGAGCGACGAAAGCCACACAACCTGATAAACGTTGGAAGACCGACAATTATGGATCATCGGTAGAGTGACGGACTCTGCAGGACGTTGGAATAGCGAGGAAAATTCACACACATCGAAAGAGCGATGGAAAGGTCTGACACGTCGGACTTGTGACGAACTCTGCAGGGCGTCGGAGTAGTGACGGAAAGTCACACACGTTGGAAGAGCGACGGAAAGCCACACAACCCGATAAATGTCGGAAAACCGACAGTTATGGATCATCAGTAGAGCAACTAACTGAAACGTTGGTAGACCGACAGTTTAGATAATGTCGGCATAGTTTCGCTTTTGCTAACGTCGGTAGACCGATGGTTTCGCTAACATTGGAATAGAAACGCATATGCTGACGTCAGAATAGCGACGATTTTGATAACGTCGGAAGAGCGACGGACGCCTAGAAGCGTCGGAAAATGTGTCGCTCTGTCGACATTTTATTGAAGTGTCAGAATTGTGATGTAATGGATAACCACTTTTTCCCCACCTCAAAGTGTCGGAATTGTGACGCCTATTTTTTATAATAGCGACAATGTGGCTGTCGGAAATTGGGCCAAATGTGCTAGTGTTTGATCTCTTTAATGAGTTCATCAGCATTTCCTGTAATGATAAGATCATATACATATAAATAAATCAAAACATTGATCTCTTTAATGAGTTCATCAACATTTCCTGTAATGGTAAGATCATCTACATATAAATAAATCAAAACAATTCACCCCTCTTTATCAAACACGATATACAAATTAGGGTCATTCTTGCTTCTTTTATAACTATGCTGCAGGAAAAATGAATTAATTTTATCATACCATGACCTGGGTGCCTGTTTTAGTCGATATAATGCTTTCTTCAATCTACAGACTAAATGTTCTTTCCCTTGTTTAACAAACCCCTCGGGTTGCTCTAAGTACACTTCTTCTGTCAGCTACCCATTTAAAAATGCAAATTTCACATCTAGCTGGTGTATGGATAAATGTTTTTAGTTTATATTGCTGGACAACTATGATGAACATAAAATTTTAGTGAATGCGGACATGATCGTAGAAAGAAAATCTAAGGGGTTGAGTTCTCCAACTTCCAGTATACAAATAATATTATCTTAATTTTAATGATTAAGGATAAAGTTAATGCAGGGGTTCTTTTTATGGTCAGCAGGACAATCTATTTGAGTTTTTTATTATTTCAATCCAAACAAAGGTTATTTGCCTCTTGATCTTCTTACCCTGCTCAATCTATTGTTCATAGTAGGACATTGGAGCAATACATCATATTTCCTTTCAGTCTCAAGTTAAATGGACAATGGTTTTCAATTTTGATCACCGGGCCATTATGATAACCTCAATGTTTTCAATGAAAGCAGAAATGATTGTAGAAATAACATATAAGGGGCTGTTTTGTCCAAGTTACAGTGTACAAAGTTTAAACATTCCTATCTCAACTGCTATGGTAAAGGAAATTTGACTTGCAGGTAAATATTTTTGCTGATTTATAAGGTGGTGCTAAAGCTGGGTGAGAAACCCTTGGGTGATCACGTAGGGTCAACATATAGGAGCACATGTAACCTTGTGACGTATTTGTGGGTTGTCATGAATTTGATTGCATCTTTCTTCTCTTTTCTTGCAGTTTGATAACTTATATGGATGTATATCCTCTCCCACAAATGGTCTTATGCAAGCCACATATGTTATGATTGCTGGTAAGGTTGTTGTTGTGTGTGGATATGGAGATGTTGGAAATCCATTCTGTGCCATTTTGAGAATTTCGCTCTTGTTGAGAAGAGTAAGCCATCACAGTACACATTCCTTGAGATTCCTGATATCATTGGACGCATTCCTGGAGCTAGAAGATTACGCCCATTTTTTTTCCATATATGTTATTTTCCATTGGAATAGCGATGAAAATTCACAAACGTCGGAAGAGCGACGGAAAGGTCTGACACGTCGGACTTGTGACGAACTCTGTAGGGCATCGGAATAGCGAAAAAAATTCACACACATCTAAAGAGCGACGGAAAGCCACACAACCTGATAAACGTTGGAAAAACGACAATTATGGATCATCGGTAGAGTGACGGACTCTGCAGGACGTTGGAATAGCGATGAAAATTCACACAAATCGAAAGAGCGATGGAAAGGTCTGACACGTCGTACTTGTAACGAACTTTGCAGGGCATCGGAATAGCGACGGAAAGTCACACATGTTGGAAGAGCGACGGAAAGCCACACAACTCGATAAACGTCGGAAAACTGACAGTTATGGATCATTAGTAGAGCGACTAACTGAAACGTCGGTAGACCGAAAGTTTAGATAACGTCGGCATAGTGTCGCTTTTTCTAACGTCGGTAGACCGATGGTTTCGCTAACGTTGGAATAGCAACGCATATGATGACGTCAGAATAGCGACGATTTTGATAACGTCGGAAGAGCGACGAACGTCTAGAAGCATCGGAAAATGTGTCGCTCTGTCGACAGTTTATTGAAGTGTCAGAATTGTGACGTAATGGATAACCACTTTTTTCCCCACCTCAAAGTGTCGGAATTGCGACGCCTATTTTTCAGAATAGCGACGATGTGGCCGTCGGAAATTGGGCCAAATGTGCTAGTGTTTGATCTCTTTAATGAGTTCATTAGCATTTCCTGTAATGATAAGATCATATACATATAAATAAATCAAAACATTGATCTCTTTAATGAGCTCATCAACATTTCCTGTAATGGTAAGATCATCTACATATAAATAAATCAAAACAATTCACCCCTCTTTATCAAACACAATAGACAAATTAGGATCATTATTGCTTCTTTTATAACTATGCTGCAAGAAAAATGAATTAATTTTATCATACCATGACCTGGGTGCCTGTTTTAGTTGATATAATGCTTTCTTCAGTCTACAGACTAAATGTTCTTTCCCTTGTTTAACAAACCCCTCAGGTTGCTCTAAGTACACTTCTTCTGTCAGCTACCCATTTAAAAATGCAAATTTCACATCTAGCTGGTGTATGGATAAATGTTTTTAGTTTATATTGCTGGAAAACTATGATGACCATAAAATTTTAGTGAATGAGGACATGATCGTAGAGAGAAAATCTAAGGGGTTGAGTTCTCCAACTTCCAGTATACAAATAATATTATCTTAATTTTAATGATTAAGGATAAAGTTAATGCAGGGGTTCTTTTTATGGTCAACAGAACAATCTATTTGAGTTTTTTATTATTTCAATCCAAACAAAGGTTATTTGCCACTTGATCTTCTTACCCTGCTCAATCTATTGTTCATAGTAGGACATTGGAGCAATACATCATATTTCCTTTCAGTCTCAAGTTAAATGGACAATGGTTTTCAATTTGATCACCGGGCCATTATGATAACCTCAATGTTTTCAATGAAAGCAGAAATGATTGTAGAAAGAACATCTAAGGGGCTGATTTGTCCAAGTTACAGTGTACAAAGTTTAAACATTCCTATCTCAACTGCTATGGTAAAGGCAATTTGACTTGCAGGTAAATATTTTTGCTGATTTATAAGGTGGTGCTAAAGCCGGGTGAAACCCTTGGATGATCACGTAGGGCCAACATAGAGGAACAGTAATCCTTGTGATGTATTTGTGGGTTGTCATGAATTTGATTGCATCTTTCTTCTCTTTTCTTGCAGTTTGATAACTTATATGGATGTATATCCTCTCCCACAAATGGTCTTATGCAAGCCACATATGTTATGATTGCTGGTAAGGTTGTTGTTGTGTGTGGATATGGAGATGTTGGAAATCCATTCTATGCCATTTTGAGAATTTCGATCTTGTTGGTAAGCCATCACAGTACACATTCCTTGAGATTCCTGATATCATTGGACGCATTCCTGGAGCTGGAAGCTTACGCCCATTTTTTTTCCATATATGTTATTTTCCATTGGAATAGCGATGAAAATTCACAAACATCGGAAGAGCGACGGAAAGGTCTGACACGTCGGACTTGCGACGAACTCTGCAGGGCATCGGAATAGCGACAAAAAGTCACATACATCTAAACAGCGACAGAAAGCCACACAACCTGATAAACGTTGGAAGACCGACAATTATGGATCATCGGTAGAGTGACGGACTCTGCAGGACGTTGGAATAGCGATGAAAATTCACACACATCGAAAGAGCGATGGAAAGGTCTGACACGTCAGACTTGCGACGAACTCTGTAGGGCGTCGGAATAGCGACGGAAAGTCACACACGTTGGAAGAGTGACGGAAAGCCACACAACCCGATAAACGTCGGAAAACCGACAGTTATGGATCATCAGTAGAGCGACTAACTGAAACGTCGGTAGACCGACAATTTAGATAACATCAACATAGTGTCGCTTTTGCTAACGTCGGTAGACCGATGGTTTCGCTAACATTGGAATAGCAACGCATATGCTGATGTCAGAATAGCGACGATTTTGATAACATCGAAAGAGCGACGGACGTCTAGAAGCGTCGGAAAATGTGTCGCTTTGTCGACACTTTATTAAAGTGTCAGAATTGTGAGGTAATGGATAACCACTTTTTTCCCCGCCTCAAAGTGTCGGAATTGCGACGCCTATTTTTCAGAATAGCAACGATGTGGCCGTCGGAAATTGGGCCAAATGTGCTAGTGTTTGATCTCTTTAATGAGTTCATCAGTATTTCCTGTAATGATAAGATCATATACATATAAATAAATCAAAACATTGATCTCTTTAATGAGTTCATCAAAATTTCCTGTAATGGTAAGATCGTCTACATATATATAAATCAAAACAATTCACCCCTCTTTATCAAACACGATATACAAATTAGGATCATTCTTTCTTCTTTTATAACTATGCTGCAGGAAAAATGAATTAATTTTATCATACCATGACCTGGGTGCCTGTTTTAGTCGATATAATGCTTTCTTCAGTCTACAGACTAAATGTTCTTTCCCTTGTTTAACAAACCCCTCAGGTTGCTCTAAGTACACTTCTTCTGTCAGCTACCCATTTAAAAATGCAAATTTCACATCTAGCTAGTGTATCATCCAATGATGTTTGGTAGCTAAAGCAATTAACATTATGATTGTGTTTTGTTTAACTACAGGGACAAAGGTTTCCTCATAGTCTATACCTTCTTTCTGTGAGTGCCCCTTTGAAACCAGCCTAGCTTTATATTTATCTATACTCCCATTTGCTTTAAATTTAGGCTTGTATAGCCATTTACAACCTATGGTTTGTTTGCCTTCAGGTAATTCAACTAACTCCAAAGTTTTATTTTTAAGTATTGATTCATATTTCTCTTCCATGGCTACCCTCCATTCATTGTATTGATTGACTTCTTTATAACTAGAGGGTTCAACACCATTTAACATGCTAGTTATAAAAGAATTTTCCCTATATCTTGCTGAAAATTGAGTTTTCCTACCTGATCTCCTGAGTGGTATAGTGGCTTCACACCTATTTTGATAATCCCTTTACAAACATGGTTTGGCTATTGCATCTGTACCATCTACTTCTTCCTTTTTCTGCTATTGCTGATACTCATGGTTGTCCCCTATTTCATCACTCCCTTCTTCACTCAACAAAGGAATGTCTCATTCTTCATCGTTGTTATCATTGTTTCCATCATGAACCTACTCATGAAAAACTTCATCTCTACTTGCAAAGACTTTATGAGTAAAGGGATCAAACAATTTTTAAGCTTTAAATTCACTACAATACCCAACAAAAGTGCATTTAATGGCCTTTGAATCCAATTTCTTCCTATCCTCCTTTGGAACATGAGAAAAAGATTTGGAGCCAAAAACTCTTAAATGTTTGATTGCAGGCTTAAAACCTAATAAAGCCTGAAATGGAGTTTTAAACTCAAGGATTTTTGTTGAAATCCTTTTCTTAAAATATATTGTAATATTTGTTGCTTCCGCCCAAAAACCATTAGACAGATTCTCACCTTTTAACATGTTGCGAGCACACTCCAAAAGGGTTCTGTTCTTCCTCTGTGAAACCCCGTTTTGTTGAGAAATGTGGGGTATTGTAAAATGTTGCAGTATTCCATAGTCTTTGCAATATTTGATGAAAGCAACCTTCTTGTATTCCCCCTCTTGGTTTGAGTGGAGAATATTGATGAATTTACCTTTCTACTTATCAATAATGCTTCTGAACTATTTGAAATATTCAAAAGTATGACTCTTTTTACTGAGAAAATATACCCACCTGAATCTTGTACAATCCTCAGCAAATAATAAGAAATAATAAGCACCTCCCAATGACCTTGTCTGCATTGGCCTACACAAATCAGTGTGGACTAACTCTAGTATATCTCTCTGCTTTCTATCTACATTTATAGGAAGCTCATCTCTGTGCATCTGCCAAGAGCACATGTTTCATAGTCAACATGAACATGCTTTAAAACAGGGAGACCATTGACCATACCTCTTTTTTGAAGTAGAAAAAAATCATTGAAATTAGTATGACTGCATCTTTGATGCCATAAATCTTCTGCAGTCATACCTGATGATGTCAATGCTTGGTGTGGCGCACTTGTCACATTCAGCTTGTAAATACCACCCACTTGAATCCCGATTGCAATTGTCTTCATATAATCCAACAGATCCTTAATAACACAATAAGACTTAAAAAACTCTACCATAAGATTAAAATATGTTATCATTGAAACAAAGATCAAATTATTTTTGATTTCAGGTATGTACATCACATTTTTGATATGCCTAATATTTCCATCACTTATATGACAGGAGAATTACCATACCCTTTGATTTGGTACCCTCTGTCATCACCAAGGAGTATTTTTGCACCACTGCTCGTTTCTTTGAAGTCTTCAAACCACTGTATGTTACCTGTCATGTTAGTGGAAGCTCATGAGTCCACAAAACATGTATCTACTTCATCATTCTCATCAGACTAGGCCATAAACAGCCTAAGGTCCTGATTATGATCATCATAAACAAAGTTTATGACATGCCTCTTATGTTTATGTTGACTTTCATCAAAATTATTCTTCCGACAATGTTTAGCTATATGACCAACTTTACCAGAATAGAAACATTTTGTTGCTGAATCATTTCTATTTGATGACATACCTTGAGATGAAGGGAACTTTCTTTGTGGTGTAACTCCGCCTTTCTGTCCTGCATTTGCCTTCCCTCTTTGGGGATTCTTCTTCACCATCAAAGCAAGATTTGAACTCTGAGGTTTCAAGGTCATCCAACTTTCTTCCTCTTGCATCAGAATCCTGGTCAGTTCTTCAAATTTGGGGGCTTTCTCTCTCACATTCAAGCCTGTGATAAACATCTGATAGTCGTCACTCATACCATTCATGGTAATCTTTACCAAATCAGTGTTTGACATTGACTCCCCTATGTCACCAAGCTTGTCTTTGAGGTCCTTCATGCGAGAGATAAACCAACTATTGATTCATTCTCCTCCATTTTAATGGAGAGAATATTTATTTTGAGAAACAAAAGACGATTTATGTTTCTGTTCTCGTATAGATCCTTGAGGGTTGTCCAGATCTTGTTTTTTGATTTGCACTCTTTGATGTGAGAGATAATGTAGTATTTGACTGAAATTTTCAACAATGTTTTTGCCTTTTTCTCCCTCTTCTCCCAATCATGAATTGTTGCAGATGATCCGCTTCCTACAACTGTAGGTTTCAATTCATTGCCATTCACAATCCCCCATACACTTTGTCCCTTCGCAAAATCTGTAACTTGAATTTCCAATTAGAATAATTGGAACCGTCGAGCTTATTTCTCTCGTTCAAGTATGCCTCGGCCATTTGGTTATTCATCTTGACACTTAAAAAAAATTTACTTCCAATAATTAAAAAACAGATCTACCCTAGATCCAAAAAGAGACAATCTCAAGAAACCAGAGATCCTCTTTTTTAAAAAAAAACCCCTTAAAAGAAAATGCGCTCAAAATTTTTTCTTCTATGGCCAATACCTTAAGAAAACATTTTCATTCAAAACAAAATCTTTTTTGAACAACCTGCTTTTAAAAAAATGGAGGATAATTTTTTTTTACTTGAATTTAATCCCAAAGTGTATTCGCACCAACAATTTGGATCCATGTCTCTGGATCTTAATTGTGTAATCAAATTCTAAGCATGCACGATGTACCAAAGGAAGGACCACCTATGAAGCGCTGTGTTCAAGGCTCCATGACCTCCACGCAGATCTGCACGGGCTCAAGAAATAGCTTAAGTTCGTTGGATGGATGAGAAATTCACAACTCCCTTGCTCCCAATCATGAATAGGTCTGGCGGGCAATTAAATCGGATCTGCTGCAGCATCCGATCCACACACCATCGGCCACGATTCTCCACACAAGCTCAACCACCACCACCCTGACGTTCCTCATCCAACAGCCTACGGGCTCCACATAGCCTCCAACAATTTCACCTCTCCCACGACCTTCTGCAGTTCACATAACCACACTACCTATGTGACTGCTAGATGTAGAAGCTCCTCCCTGCAAATGACCACCTTTCTCCACGCATCACTCACTAGATCCAATGGTGACTCCCTCGAAAAGATCTCATAGGATCCTTAACCACGGGTTGCCTCAGCCTTCACGTAGCCTCTGACGCGCTTCCAATCAAAAAATAAACGTTGAAATCGATAAGAAATGGATAAGAATCCTATTTCAGAAGTGCGGGAAAGATTGGTGTGCTTATGTTTCTTGAATCAACATTGATTAGAAGACTGTCACTCTTTCACCTTTCTCTTTTCTGATTAGATCGACGCCATTTCACCTCTCAGCCCAGCACTGAATCAACAGATCAACACCCTTTTTTCGCTCGGACCAGTGATGATCAGCAGTTGTACAGAGAACACAATTCTCTCTCGTAGTTAGGGGCCTCTCTTCTGCCACCTAGATTCTCACGGGGTTCAAAGCACTCCGACTTTGACTCACCAACCTTGGAGACACTCACTCAGGGATCAAAGCACTTTGGATTTGATTTAGCAACCCTAGAGATTTGATACCATGATAAAAAAAATAGAAGAGTTGACTTTTATTAATGAAACTGGGCAACTCTCAGATGAGAGACTTCACCAGTTGATTGCCACTGCAAAACGCTCTTCCTTGATCACATTACAGCCATGAATATATAGTATTAACGCATATAGGGAAGTTAGAACATCTTACCTAAGACATAGGAACTAATTCCTAGTCTAAGGTTCTTGTGAACATACTCTCTCCTAAATTACATTCTCCATTATCTTCAACATTCATGTGATCTGGGTATGGAAGAGAAACAACGTTCCTCATATGTCCCAAACACCAAATAATGCTAGAAAACACTTTATTATTAATCAATTGTGATCCAATAATCTAAGTATAATGATTCGTAGGTGTTGTCCATTTGCCCAAATCTCTAGATACAACAAAATAAATTTATAAAAAATGTGTAATCATCAATATGGATATCTAGGTTTAACCCATCACATTATTTTGTTTCTATTCACAAACCTTTCTATTCAAAAGGTCCAGATATGATATTGGGTAGGAAAAAAATGGAAATTATATCTAGTGATGCAAAAAATTGGGGATAAATAAAATTATTGATTTCAAATATATACAGATCTAGAAAACCAAACTAACTTAGGAAATCAAGATATTTTACAAATTCAAAAGAAAATTAAAATGAAACTAAAGACTATATACATAAAAATATAATAAATTAATCTATATATCAATCAAAATAAAAAATTTAATAAGATTCTCATTTATATAAAATATAAATGAAAGATTCTTGTAAAGAAGTAAGTGATAATATCTCATAAGAATTGAATGATGTGAAATGCATATAGAGAAGAATCTTTGTAACAGATAGAAAAATGATTCCCAAAATGATCTCTAAAATTGGCAAGTTATAGAGTAAAACTTAGCTCATTACCAGAGTAAGGAGATAGTCTATGAACTCCTAGTCATGGATAGACAAGTCCAAAGTACAAAAACCTCACTTTGAAGTATATATACCCCACTTTGAAGTATAAATTGAACTCGAATTTAATCTGTTTAAAAAAAAACCAATTTTTTTTAATGAGGACTCTTGCAAGTGAAATCCCTAACTATATTATTAATAGAAGTCAATAAATAATATTAATAGAAATCAATATATAACAAATATGATATCACATACCCTTATTTATACAGTGTATTGAGATTCGATTCCACTTCAGAAATTCGATTCCAACAAAGGGAACACAGGGATTACCGATTCCAACGATTCCAACAAGGGGCCGTTTGGAGTTTTAACAAAGGGAACACACAGATCCATAATCCAGAATTTTCATAATTTAAAAAATTTCAATGTCAAACAAGAATTATCACCTAAATTTTCATATGGATCGATTCAAGGCCACCACAGATTGGTAGCCTCCAAAGCTGATCCACATGCTCGAATTGCCCGTCGTTGGAATGTGTGAAGACCCGGTAATCTCATTGGAGGGACGATCAGTTGCCCTTTCAAATTAACTATTGATATATTTAATTCTGAATCAATTACCAGTATCAACTCGCTGTTGTTCAATGTTACTGAAGGAAGTGATGGAAAAATATCATTTGTCAAACCGCTTGTGCAGAGGTCACACCATATTTCATATTTCCCTGCATCATTCAACTTCCACATACGAACACAATCAATTTTAGTGTGCTCCACTAACACCAGCTGCCCACGGTATTCACTTAAATTTTCACTATAAATTCTTGTACATCCTTGACTCCTTCTGCATCCCTCTGGCAGTGGGATTTGTGTCCGAGCTCTGTCTTTAATATTAGAGGCGCATCCTTCTGGCCGTTGGATTTGTATCCAAACTTTGTCATTAATATTAAAAGCTACAATCAGGTTGCAAAAATCAGAAGAGAGAGCTACCCAATAAAATTTTCCTTTGGAATAAATAGCCTTTCCAAAAGGCCTAACATAGTGGGCTGCTATCATTGAAACTAAAGTCCAGGCGTTGGATTCTGAATCATAAATAGACATCACAATTCTCTGGTTATTCCCTTCTCGTTGCACTCTCCGATCCGTATAATAAAAACCAAGCAGAACTATGCAACGCCTTGTGGAAGAATCAAAAGCCAGTCCATTGAAAAAGAAGGCTGGCATAGGAGGACGGGGCAGCTGTATCCAATTCTTGGTACCTGGAATGCCTAGAAAAAGATCTAGCATGTCCCCTTTTCTATGACAACACAAGATGCCCTTGCATGTATTCACAACCACATGATTGAGCAAAGGAAGTTTGTAGATTTCCGAACCTCCTCCTTCAATAGCCCAATATTCCACGTCATCTCTGTGATCCCAATGGATCTGAACCACAAACCCCAGGGTGGAATGCAATGACCAATTTGGAACAACTTCTTTGAAGGCATCAGGAGAAGACAGTAGATAATTCCACTGTTTACAGACCTTCCTCATTTTTCCAAGAACCCTTATTGGTAGCTTTGCTAAAATCAGATACAATAACTCTTCTGGGAGACTTTGCCAGATTTGTGTGTCCATTACTAAAATATTTCTTTAGCATGCAAAATATATGAAATATTACTGCTGTGCAGGCTGCAGGCGCTATCTTTTATGCAAAATATTTCTTTAGCCTTCAGCTCCACAGATAAGAGTGTCTTGAAGGAACCACTTGTTTTACAATGAAGGTCCACTTCCAGATTTCCCAGCAAGTTTATAGTTTCGCCATAAAAATCTAGTAAGCCACTTTTGTTAAAATAACGAATTAATTCCTTATGAAGATTTAATTATATTTAGAGAGTTAGTTAAGTATGTCAATTTATTTAATAAATGAATTTGATAAATGTACGCATGTTTAAGTATTTGTTAAAATATTTATTATATTTAAAAAATCAATTAACTAAAACTTAAATAAGTCAATTTATATAATAAATAAATTTAGTAAATATGTGCATGTCATATTATATTAAACTAGTTATTCGTCAAAATATTACTAGCACTCTTTTTTAACTTCTGCGCTGTTCTAATACTGCAATGACTAGCACTCTCTTTTGATGCGCACCACAGTCTGCTGCTCCCTCTACTGCTCTGTTCTAAGACTGCAGTGGCTGTCTTTGACGGGCAGCACAGTCTGCTGCTCCGTCTACTCCGTTCTCGAATCAAACCTTCCCCTTTGACGAGTTATTATGTAGTTATTATGAGAATATACAGGGAGATATAAAGCTTAAGAGTGTCTTAAAGGTCCAGCTCGAGTTTTCCCAATAACTTTATAGTTTGACCATAAAACCCTACTAATTCACCTTTTCTTTGCCACGTAGAATAGGTATCTTCTTTATTTAAGGCATAAATTTAGGAATTTTTTTTTTAAAGAACATAAATTGATTTAAGAGGGGCTAAATGTGAGTCTTATTTGTCTCATGGTCAACAAGTCCTTTCTAACCGAAGAGGTTTTTTTAGATTTGTATCGCATTGTCTTTGTCTTTTTATTAGTGATACTTGCTTAACCCGATTATAAATATAATTGGTTCAATTTTGTTGGTTTGTTTTTAATTTATTATTAATATTTATATTAAATTAATTATTTTATATATATATATATATATATATATATATATATATATATATATATATATATAATTTTTTTGGTTAATGGCTGTTAATTAATTATTTTTGGTTAATGGCCGTTAAATTTACATTATATATAACTTGAATTTCTAGATATTATATAACTTTTTAATTTTATTAATGGATTATGATTCATTATTAAAATTAAACACTGTTATTATATATCATTTGAATGGATAATAAATTATCTCATGTGTTTAATAGTTCTTTTATCTTATACGTCAATTTGAATGGGTCATAAATTTACCTTTAACAAAAAAATTTACCACATTAAAATTTCAAATTAGATAAAATTTAAAACATTTTTACTCTTTACTAAAACCAATAGCATTTCTTAAATCAAAGGAAAAAGGCTAATTCAACATAAATCATGTAAAATTACTCCAAAATCTTTTAATATTTCTTTTAATCAAATATTTGTAAAATAAATCTTTAAAAAGAAAAACCATACATATTAAATTGATGTAGTTTTATTATATATTGAAAAACCATATATATTAATGTGATATAGTTTTATTATAAATCTTGTTATCACGGTGCATGTAAAAAATATCATTAAATCTAATATTGATATTAAAATATCAATATTAAAATAAATATATTATAATATCAATATTAGCTTGAATTTAATAAATTTGGATTAATACAATATTAAATTCAATATAATATTCAATTTGTTATATTATAATATATATTAATATATCATGATATATAATTAACTCTAGATATAAATTGAGGGAAGAACAAAGACACAGAGTGATAGAAGTGGTGAGATAGAGGGAGTGACAAGGAAGAGATGGAAATAAAATGAAGGAGAGGAGAGAGGAGGAATTAAGAGAGAGAGAAAGAGAGGAGTGAGAGATGGAGAGAAGGGTAAGAGAGAGAGAGGGAAACATAAAGATGGAGGGGGGAGAGAGGAGGAGAGAAGGGGGGAGTGTAACATACCTTGATAACCTCACATGGAAATGGAGGGAGCTAGAATTTTTTTATACAAAATACCCATAGGTAACTATCCAAATCACTATTCAAGATTCCTCACTAATCATTAGATAGAATGTTCGTTAGTTCATAGATTAACTTTAGTATAGGAATAGTAAGTTACATAACCATTAACAACCATTCTTGTGGTCTATTAACATAAACTGTATGACGTAACCCTACATCCATTTCATGACTCCCTTAACCAGATTAATTAACCACATACTTGACATTATAAATATCATAACAATCAAGGAATCAACATCATCAGTCTCACACAATAATCAATCAAATCATTGAACACCGATATACGCTGGAAACCCCGTAGGGTGAAAACCAACAAATTTTTTAATTTTATTATTACATGCTCGTGAGGGTGTTCACCCCTCACTTAATGGTTTAGAAGGGAGACCATCCCTTAACCATTTTTATAAATATTACAAGGAAATATTGTTTAAATACAAATATCTAGCTTAAATCCATTACAATTATTATGATAGCATTTACCGATGAATATTCATATCTTCATATCTTGGTGGCATGGTTGTACCTACAATGGACCATCCTGCAGCTCACACTCATCTGCATGAACAATTAATCATTTACCTATCACCATTGTAAGCATGATATATCCTTTGCATAAGTCACCATCATTTCCTGCTATCATTATCTTCAACATACATTGATGTCAATATTACATAAGGTATGATGTAGTCGTAACTGCATTTTAACATATACTCGTGGACTAGTGGGTTAGGACCCACACAACTACCTTTATACGTAGCAGATACAAGTATAAGAGTTAAGTACATACATACGTGAAACAATCAACAACGTTCTTTATAATAGCACGCATAACCGAGATGACTTTACATTTACGCTTTAACCCAGACTCTCTGTGGTCCCACAATATATCAAACAATCACAACTCTTTGCATTTTTGCAAGTTTACCGAATAAACTTAACATAAACTTATCCTTCCGCCGATGCGAAGCAATGATGCAATCCCTACTGTTGATCTTCGCTAGATCCAATGGTCTTTGTCTCATTGCAAAATAATTGCCTCCAACTTTAAGGTTATAACGAAAAGAGTTAAACCTTATCATATGCGATGTGCATTATTGCACCAAACTGAGACGTGGCTTCTCCTTGTCGCATCACATCCTTCTTCCTCCTCGCATTGCATCACAACCAAAACACTATACTGTGCAAAATATTAGCATTAAACCTTAAAACCAGCAATGTGTGCTAATGCACAACGATGACATGTGGCATCCCCGTATTGCATCGCATCTTTCCGTCCTTCCGCATCGCAAGTTATCTTGTTTACCTCGCGAAATCCTTAAGTCTTAAATACTTCAATCGCCGATGCGAAAATGCGCCCTGTCGACACGCGTCTACTTCGCACTTTCTCAACTTACCTTAACTATTCATCTCTTATCTTTGGATCTGCGATCTAATCTCATCTGTCCATTCAACCTTCTCGGCTTTGTGATTCCATCCTTACCGTCGATTCCTCCCATAGAGTTCTTCTAAGTGTATTATGTTCTTTAGTTGATTACTCCTCTTTCAACTGCCACCGCTCTGCAATATTGTTCTCCTCCACTTGACTCCTACGCTATCCTTCTGAGTTTGTTCGGAATTCTTCAACTCTATCTCCCCTAAGCTTTACTCAACCTATAGACGTGTGGATCCCTCCTAAGATTTTTCTTCATCTCTCATCCCTCAATCTTTGCCATAACTTTGTCTAAACGAAGTTCACAGAAACTTTTCCTTCTCGCTCAGTATTTATATTCAATAACATAAACAATATGCCTATATAATAACACATAAATGAAATACTTGATCTCGACAGGGAAATAAAACAAATAGGTTAAAGCAAAGAGTCTGATCAAAATCCAAAACACTTGGAATTAATTTATAAATGAAAAATACACATAACCAAGAACTGAGATGGTTGGTTTTTACATTTATTCCTACTCTCTATTCAACCCTCTTTCACACCTATTTCCCTCTCGTTCTCTCTTTTTTCTCTATGGAAGGCAAAACCCCACGATGGTGGATTTGGTTTTTTTTTACGCCTTTCCCAAAATCCCCATATGGTTGAGAAACTATTATTGAGTTTCATAACAGTTTATTCAACTAAATGCCTAACTAATCCTAATCTAACTATTCTTTTAACCTACAGATTACAATGGCTATGTTAGCCTAAATTAACTTTAAACAAAATACTTTAAAACTAAAGTCTTCAAATTATTAGGAATGCTACTCCTCTTCCCAAGCCACAACATGTGACCAGCTTGTCACATTATTGACTCTACCTTAATGCTCCTACCTTAATGCTCATACATCAAGGTATTAATCAACCCACCGCAATCACACTGATGCTTCACCATCTATACATGTACATTCATGACATGCAAGTAAAATATCGTGATATGCTTCCTTAAAAACACGACATATGCGCTATTTTTAAGCATGTAACCATAAAAAATGACTATACAATAAATATCGCGTTACACAAGCACATGTTCTTGCAAGACAAATAATTACAACTTTCCATAAATTCCTTTAAAAGAAACTAACGCATCGTGCATTCGGGTTACTTAAACTTTAACAAAATAACCATCCATTCAACTATTACTTCTGGTCCATGCAAATATGTAAAGAAAGCTAAAAAGATAAATTTTGTTCCTATGCATGCAAATGCATATGCTTTCCAAAAGGATCTTCCCAAAAGATTTTTTAACGCAATAGAGCATGCAAACACATGTTTCATTTTCAAGGAAATCTAACATAATAAGGCATGAAAAAACACATTTCTTTTCCGTAACACTAATGCAACAAAAAATACAAATACAGGTATTCTTTTCCAAGGATTATACCAATATTACCCATATGTATGTATCTAAGGAAACCAACACAATTACTATATTTTTTGTGCAAGTAGTTCATCTTCTTTCGCAAAGAATCTTTTCCGATGTAGGCTAATACGATATCATATCATTTCCCACATACAAATGTATATACTTTCCAATGAAATCTAATACAAATATTTCATGGATATTCATCATATTCCAAAAGAAACTAAGATAATAGCTATGATAGCTTAAAAGTAACCACATATATTTTTTCTAAAGAAATATGCCTCAACTTCTATCCATGCAAAGAAGATATCTTTATAACACCACAGATATTCTTGTGCATGAAAGAGCTTTTCTTAATAGCCATTCTTTAGTGTACTTAAACCATATTCCCTTCTCTATAATTCTACCATCATTAGGTATTAATGTAAACAAATACATACATCTTCTTCAAAATGAAGTTATTATAATATAATTTCTCTATATTTGTACATGTAAGTTTCTCATGCTTCCTTATAAAGAAATTACCATAGATAACCATCATTTATTGTAAAAAATAAGCAACAAAAACAAGGTTAAATTAACCTTTTATGGACCTAGATTGAGAAATTAACACAGCTCATCCAGTTAGAAAATATTTTCAAGAGATTATTCTTTCCAAGAAAGTTAACATAATAACTTTCTTTATCTACATGCAAAAAAAACATTTTCTATGTCACAATGACTACCCTTTTGTGTATGAAACAAGTGTATTTCTTTTCCAAACACAATCTCTCTTACTTCAATGCACATAATGTTTTTAAGAAACAAGCATGCATTCTTGTTCTTGTATGAAGGTTTCATATAAATTATTTAAGTTTTTTTTTTTTTTTGTTCAATAATTCATGCACAAAATATTATGCAAAGTTTTTGCACTTAAATCCTTGCAGTCTTTAATTATACAACATGGGTAATATATGCATACATATTCATGAAAAAGATTCCAAAAAAATTAATCTAATTAAGTCTTCTGTTTTCTTTTTCACTACACTAATTACCCTCTTTAATTTATCTTCATTACCGGGATAACATGGATCTTATTTTTTTTAAAATATAATGTGTGATTGTTTTAGGAAAGTAACAAATTAATTAATCATTTATTTTTCTTTTCCAAGAAAATCTATACCAATTAGTTGTCCTTTTTATGCATTAAATACACATTTCTCTTCTCCAAGAATTTAATACAAATAATGCATGCAAAATCTTTTCTCATCTCATCTTAGAGAATCTAGTAAGATAATGTATGTAAGCACATTTCACTTGGACATCTAATACATTGATGCATGCAGTTAATATTTCCTATCTTATCTTCTGTTGGGATTATAAAGGTTTTAAATATTTTCAAAAAAATATTCTAAATAATTTTCTTTTGGCTCACATTAGCTTATCTTTAATGTACAAGATTTGAAATCTAACTCTTAATTTATCTTCGTTCTTTTTTCTTTTTAAAATAATACATAATTTCTCAAAAATTACTCTTTTGATCTCATCCCCAATAGTTTATCTTTAATGCACAAGATTTGAAATCTAACTAAAATAACTTCTTAAGTGTCTTCCTCCAAATATCCTAGCATACTTAACTTTTAATCTACATAATGAAAATTTAGTGAGATAATGCAACTTATCTTCCATTCGACCACTGGAATTTTGGTGAGCAGCCTCTTCTAGAGCCACTCCTCATCCTTTCCTCCAAATAGAAATAGAAAACCGTGAACAATGGTAAGCTATAATGAACGGAAGACAACACAAGTTCATAGGATACACACGCAGTAGTAGGGGTTTTACTACTCAGTTGTTTTCAAAACTGCCAATGCACATAACTCCATGGAAATGCAATTTCCCAAAACATGGTGGCGTTCCATTTTATTTATTCCTTCATATTTGAGGTCCCTTCATGGCACATCTCAGAAAGGAAATATAAAATGTATTTGGATGGCTATAGGGGCTTCGTGGGTGACTTAGTGAGAGTGGCCACATCGAAGCAGCAACAGGGAGGCAGAATACTCCAACCCCTCAACGATTGACTCCCCGGTCATTCTCATAGTCACTTCAATTTCAAGATAAAATTAGTTTGTAACTAATTCTTGAACGGTTACAAATATAATAATGTAACAATATTTTAGTAAAACCACATAGGTTCGTTGGGATATATTTTTTTTTTTTTTTCAATCTAGGATAATCACAAATATAATAATGTAACAATATTTTAGTAAAATCACATAGGTTCGTTGGGATTTTTTTTTTTTTTCAATCTAGGATAATCGGTAACTGGTGAGAGTTTTCCTGAACAAGGCCCAGGATCAAATCCTACTGGCTGCCACTATAAACCTAGGCTAGGTGCAACAACCTGCAAGCCACACAATAGCAATTAACTTATGCCTCAACAAGAGCCGAGACGTCCACTATGGGGTCGCCTACTCTTCTAGCCAAGACACAACATGCCATATACTCAATGAGATTTGAACCTCCGTCTCGTGGGTTTCACCCAATGAAACTTACCGTTAAACCACATGTCATTGTATAGGTTCGTTGGGATATTACAGGGAGATAGTGACAAGGTTGGAGGGAAGAGAGAGATGGGGGAGAGAAGGACATAGGGGAGAAAGGGAGACAGGGGAAGGACCAAAGGGAGGGATAGAGAGATGGAGTTGGAGGGGGAGAGAGGGAGTGAAGAAGAAATACACAGAGAGAGAAAAGTAGAGAGAGAGAGAGTGACAAGAGAGATATGGAGAGAGAGTGTGTATGTTTTAGAGTGAGATAGAAAGAAAAAGAAGGGAAAACAAAAGGAAGGGGGGAGAGACGGAGAGATAGAGTGATTGAGTTGGAGGGTGAAGAGATAGAGAGGGATAGAGAGGGGGGAGAGGATACGAAGGGCGATGGGAGAGAAAATAAGAGAGAGAAAGAGAGAGAGAGGTAAGAACAAAGACATAAATATGAGAACCTTATCCTTCCATAACCCAATATTCCATGTCATCTTTATGATCCCAATGGATCTGTATCAGAAACCCAAGGGTGGAATGCAATGACCAATTTGGAACAAATTCTTGAAGGGCATCATGGGAAGACAGTAGATAATTCCATTGTTTACAGAAAATTTTCATTTTTCCAAGAACCCTCATCGGTAGCTTCGTTAAAACCATATACAACAACTCTTTGGGGAGTATTTGCCAGATTTGTGTGTCCATTAATAAAATATTTCTTTTGCATGCAAAATATAAGAAAAATTACTATTGTGGACGCTGTTAACGCTCTATTTGATTGATGCTCTGTTCTCAGAGTGCAGTCTGCAATGGCTCTCTTTGCAACACACCACAGTCTGCTACTCTGTCTACTCAATTCTCGGAATTAAGCCTTCCCATTTTACGAGTTATTATGACGATATATAAAGCTTAAACGGATAAGAGTGTCTTAAAGAAACCATGTATTTTACCATGAAAGTACACCTCAAGTTTTCACAACTTTTTTATAGTTTCACCATAAAAACCTACTAATTCACCTTTTCTTTGCAACGTAGAATAGGTATCTTCGTTATTTAAGGTACAAATTTAGAAAACATATCTCCTTTTTTTTAGGACATAAATTGATTTAAGAAAGGCTAAATATTTGTCTCATGGTCAACAACTCCTTTCACACCTCACATGATTTTTGGATTTCTATTGCATGATATTTGCTTAAGCCGATTATAAATATAATATGTTGAATTACTTTGTTTTTAATTTATTATTGTAGAGGCGCTCTACAACCTAGTATAAAGGGATGTGTAGATGTAAACTTTTGATATGTCGGGCCCAATATATAGAGATGTGTAGATGTAATGTGTGTCATGTAAACTTTTGATATGTCGGGCCCAATATATAGAGATGTGTAGATGTAATGTGTGTAATGTAAACTTTTGATATATTTACCACTTTAATACCATGGGCCAAATACCATATTTATAAAAGAGGTATGGTAAATAAATAGAATATAAATAAACCATAGGTATGGTAAATAAATAAAACGTCTTTTTATATTTACTCCATAATCCTATTTATATTTAGGAACACTCAAAAAGTGGTTTTATTTAGGTGAATCCTCAGCTAAATACCATGGGCCAACTTAAAATACACTATATGCATGGCCTATCTCAGGTAACAATAAACATGTAAACGCTAAATGTAAAAATAATGTTTAATATTTAACATTTAAAATTTAATCTAATTAATCTAATGTCGGCCCTAATGAAAAATCACTTCTCTCCCTACATATATAAATTTAACACAGTGGGCCAAATACCATATTTTTTTGTTTCTCTTGCATTTTATAAATAATGTTTAATATTTAACATTTAAAATTTAATCTAATTAATCTAATGTTGGCCCTAATGAAAAATCACTTCTCTCCCTACATATATAAATTTAACACAATGGGCCAAATACCATATTTTTTTGTTTCTCTTGCATTTTATATTGGAGGGAAGAGAGAGAGAGGGAGAGAGAAGAGAGACGGGGGAAGAGAGGGGGAGGTAGGAGAGGAAGGGAAAGAGAGGAAGGAAGAGAGAGGGGAGGAGAGAGGGAGGGATATAGAGATGGAGTTGGAGGGTGAGAGAGGGAGGGAAGAAGAAATACAAAGAGAGAGCAGAGAGCGAGAAGTGGAGAGAGAGAGGGAGTGACAAGGGAGAAATAGAGAGAGTATGTGTATGTTTGGGGGTGAGATAAAGAGAAAAATAAGGAGAGATGGAGGGAATGGGGGGAGAAGGAGAGAGGCAGGGATATAGTAACATAGTTGGAGGGTGAAGAGAGGGAGAGAGAGGGAGATAGAGAGAGAGATAGATGTGGAAGAGAAAGGGATAGAGGGGAAGGAAGAGAGTGACGATGTGAGAGAGTGGAGAGGGAGGGAAAGAGAGATGGAGTTGCAGGGGGGAGAAAGGGAAGATGATTTCTTACACTTGATGCATTGATTTCAGTGTGGACGGTGATTTCTAATATAAAGTTTGATAGATCAAGAGTAATGTAAACTTTTGATATGGTGATTTCTAATCCTATTTGATTGCTTGCACTAGATGCATTGATATCAGTGTAGATGTTGGTTTCTAATCTTATTTTCTTACTTGCACTAAATGCATTAATTTCAGTGTAAGTACAGATAATATCAAACTCTAGATCCAAATATTTAGCTTGATCCATCTCTCTTTCCCTCCATCTTGGATCTAGGGAAGTAGATGGTGATTTATACTCCTATTTGATTGCTTGCACTAGATGCATTAATTTCAATGTAGATGTTGATTTCAGTGTAGAGGAGGAGATATGGAGGGAAAGAGAGATGGAGTTGCATGGGGGAGAAAGGGAAGATGATTTCTTGCACTTGATGCATTGATTTCAGTGTGGACGGTGATTTCTAATGTAAAGTTTGATAGATCAAGAGTAATGTAAACTTTTGATATGGTGATTTCTAATCCTATTTGATTGCTTGCACTAGATGCATTGATATCAGTGTAGATGTTGGTTTCTAATCTTATTTTCTTACTTGCACTAAATGCATTGATTTCAGTGTAAGTACATATAATATCAAACTCTGGATCTAGAGTAATGTATTTACATAGGGAGGAAGAAGTGCAGAGAGAGAGGGAGTGACAAGGGAGAAATAGAGGAGTATGTGTATGTTTGGGGGTGAGATAAAGAGAAAAATAAGGAGAGATGGAGGGAATGGGGGGAGAATGAGAGAGGGAGGGATATAGTAACATATTTGGAGGGTGAAGAGAGGGACAGAGAGGGATATATAGAGAGAGATAGATGTGGGAGAGAAAGGGATAGAGGGGAAGGAAGAGAGAGAGGGTGTGAGAGAGTGGAGAGAGGGAGGGAAAGAGAGATGGATTTGGAGGGGGGAGAGAGGGAATATGATTTCTTGCACTCGATGCATTGATTTCAGTGTGGATGGCGATTTCTAATCCTATTTTTCTTGCACTATATGCATTGATTTTAGTGTATATGTTGAGAGAGAGATAGAGTGTGTGTGTGTTTATTGGGGGAGGAAAGAGGATTAGAAGGCAGAGAGAGAGAGAGAGAGAGAGAGAGAGAGGAAAAAATATAGGAAGGTAGGAGAGGAAGGAAAAGAGATAGGACATGAGAGAGAGGAAGAGAGTTATGGGGGAAGAGAGAAAATTGGAGGGCAAAGAAAGAGAGAGAGGGGGGGAGAGAGAGGAAGGAAGAGAGAGAGGAGGAGAGAGGGATGGAGATAGAAGGAGAGATGAAGTTGGAGTGGAAGAGAGGGAGGGAAGGAGGATTACATAGAGAGTGAGAAGTGGAGAGAGAGAGATGAAGTGACAAGGGAGATATGGAGAGAGTGTTTATTTGTTTTCAGGTGAGATAAAGAGATAAAGAAGGAGATATGGAGAGGAGAGAGGGAGGGATATAGTAACATAGTTTTAGGGTGAAGAGAGAGGGAGATATATATGTGGGAAATAAATGGAGAGAGAGGAAGGATGAGGGAGGATGTGAGAGAGTGGAGAGATGGAGAGAAAGAGAGATGTAGTTCAAGGGGGGAGATAGGGAAGTAGATGGTGATTTATACTCCTATTTGATTGCTTGCACTAGATGCATTAATTTCAGTGTAGATGTTGATTTCAGTGTAGAGGAGGAGATATGGAGGGAAAGAGAGATGTAGTTGGAGGGGGGAGAGAGGGAAGATGATTTCTTGCACTTAATGCATTGATTTCAGTGTGGATGGTGATTTATAATCCTATTTTTCTTGCACTATATGCATTGATTTTAGTGTATATGTTGAGAGAGAGAGAGAGAGAGAGAGAGAGAGAGAGAATAACATAGCTGGAGGGTGAAGAGAGAGGGAGATATATATGTGGGAAATAAATGGAGAGAGAGGAAGGAAGAGGGAGGATGTGAGAGAGTGGAGATATGGAGGAAAAGAGAGATGTAGTTTGAGGGGAGAGATAGGGAAGTAGATGGTGATTTATAATCCTATTTGATTGCTTGCACTAGATGCATTGATATCAGTGTAGATGTTGGTTTCTAATCTTATTTGATTACTTGCACTAGATCCATTGATTTCAATATAGATGTTGATTTCTAATCTTATTTGATTACTTGCATTAGATGCATTGATCTCAGTGTAGATGTTGTTTTGTAATATTATTTGATTGTTTGCATTAGGTGCATTGATTTCAGTGTAATCACACAAAATTATTAACAATGTACATTAATATTTGTGTTATAGTAAATCAATCTATTAATATTGAAGAGAAAGAGAGACAATGTATGATGTTTAGTACAATAGTTCAAGCTAAATATTTAAATGGTTTATTATCTCAATTGTCCTTTTCATATAATTGATATGAAAATATGACAAAACTAACAAGAGTGACAATAAGAACAGTAAAAGAAAATAATTTGAGATTGATCACAATGAAGACTTTTTGTAATTGACTACACTCTTATTATTTTCATTTTCTATCATTCAACACTATTACATTGTCACTTTGCATTAAAAACATTTATTTTGTCATTAAAGTTATTAATAATATTTTTCATCTCAAAAAATTGAGGTAACAAAGAAAATTTTAAAATTAAAACGGCCAGATAAATACATATTTGGCATATATAAAATTATTATATTTATATTATCTGTATTTGCATATTATTGATAAAATCAATCATATTTTCGATACATTTTCCTTGGCCACACACGACTGAAACCAGCCTAGATCCATCTTAACTTTGGATCTATCAAGCACCGAGAGGGATCAAATCTCTCGAGGTGCAAACCTTTCCTCAAGTTTTGCACTTAAAAAAAGAGGTTTGCACCTCTAGAGATTTGATCCCTCTCGGCGCTTGATAGATCCAAAGTTAAGATGGATCTAGGCTGGTTAATAATATATTTTATTAGCTATATTAAGTTAATTATTTATGATAGTTTTTAAAGTTATTTATAAATATAATTTTTTATTTTATTAAAAAATTATAAAAAGATTTAATTATTTTTTAAAGGTTAATGGACATTAATTATCATAATCATCATCATCATTACTTTAGTGAATCATCATCATTACTTCAATGATTTTTGATTTTATTGACAACAATTATTTAAATGTATTTAATACGATAATTTTTTTAATGATAATGGTGATGATAACTAACATCCATCAAGATAAAAAAATGTTCATTATATTATTTGGAATTCTTTGCAAGTTATTTTTATGCTAAAAAAGCATTGAGAGAAGTATTTCAAAATCACCACACATTTGTCTACAAGAGAAAAGATTTCCTTGAAATATATACCTTCTAATTGAGCATAGCCTTTCGAGACTAGTCTAGCCTTATTCCTCACAACTTGAGGGGCTTCGTTTAGCTTATTATCGAACACCCACTTTGTACCAATGAAATTATTATCCTTTGACCTATGAACCAATTCCCATGTACTCTTATTCTCCATTTGATCTATTTCTTCATCCATATCCTTAATCCAACACTTGTCTTCACTTTCTTGGCTAAACATTTTGGGCTCTATTTATGACAATATTGCAAATTTTGCTTGTCTGGGACTTCATGTAAATCTCCTTTTGGTCTAATTGCCAAGATCTTTATTTCCAATTATCTAGCTTTCAAGAAGTTACTTTTGCACATATTTAGATCGATTTTTGTATTTATGAGATGATATTTGTAAATACTCATCTTCTTCTTCTTGCAAATCCTTGTCTTCTTCATACTCCATCTCTTCAAGTTCTTCATATTTGTACATCAAATAACCATCCACATCTCAATTCTCTTAAGGCTTTTCTCCTTGGTGTACATATTCAACAACTCTAACATCAATGCAATGTTCAATCATCTTCGTCCTTTTTTCATAACACTTTTATCCTTTTCTTCTAATTGCATACCCAAAGAAAATCCCTTCATCTGTATGAGAGTTAAACTTACCAAAATTTTTTTCATTCCTCTTGATATAAAAATTTCTCTCGAACACTTTGAGTTGTTTCAGTGAGGTTCTAGTTCCTTTCCACAACTCATAGTGGGTTTTTTCATTATTTGGTTTGATTTGATTTTTTTTCCAAGTAAAGAGTACCTTGAGTGACTTCATTTTTGCCACTTTTCCTTTGTCCATAATGCCCCTAGCCATATCCTAAATGGTTTCATTGTTTCATTCTACAACTCCATATTTTTAGGGGTTCTTGCAGCAGATTATTGTCTTCTAATGTTGCCTTCTTCACAAAAATCTTCAAACTCCCTTGAAGTGAACTCACCTCCTTTGTCTCACTACAGGAACTTGATCTTCAAATATTTTTCATTCTCAACATATGCATTAAATATTGTAAATTTTCACAAAGATTTTGATTTCTCTTTTAACAACCTGATCCATGTGGTTCTAGTGAAATCATCAATGGAAAAAGTAAAATGTGTGTCACCTATTGGAATTTGAGTTCTGTATTGACCACAGATGTCTGTATGAAATAATTCTAATATGCCTTAAATATTATAATTTTCTCAAAGCTTCTCATTTCTCTTTTAACAACCTGATCCATGTGGTTCTAGTGAAATCATCATTGGAAAAAATAAAATGCCTCTCACCTATTGGAATTCGAGCTCTATTTTGACCACATATGTCTGCATGAAATAATTCTAGTGGTATGGATGTGGAATACTCCTTTTTCTTGAACTACAACCTTGTATGTTTAGCACATTGATAAGACTTACATATTAAACTGTTTGATTTTGATAGTTTTGGCAAGTCCCTCACCAACTCTATTTTGCTAGCCTTCACCAAACTATCAAATTTTACATGACCCATTCTCCTATGCCACATTCACGACTCTTCTATCTTTCTTAGTTAAAAATTCACATAGAAATAATTGAAGACATAAATATTGTGGGGATTCTTGATTGTTTTTCCAACTAGATTTCCATTATCTTCTTTTTTAATTTCACAATCCTTTGATGTAAAGATGACATCATAGCCATTATCACACGTATGGCTAGAAATTAGAGGATTTTGTTTATGACCATATACATACAAGACATAATGAGCCTTAGTCTTCTTATCTAGAATTACTATTCCTTTCCCTTTATTTATGCTACGAAATTATTTCCAAACTCTACACTACATTTTTCGTTTTCTTTCAGAAATAGGAATTTAATCTTATATATAGTCATTTTCTATGTGCATATGTTTTCCACATAGCACTTTCTTCTTAGTCATGAGCATATAACATAACACCATATTTCTCTATTTCCTTTGTCTTTTGTTTCCATTTCTTCAAATTCTTTTGAGGATTTGACTTGTTTGAATTCTATTATTAAGTTGTCTTAAATAATTTTCTCCTAAAATCATTATCTTTGTTCCCAAAATTATGATAGACATAACATTCAATATTATTCATAAGAGGAGAGAATGAGTTTCTTTGCACAATAGGGAAATTTCTAGATCTATAATTTTCATCTCTTTCAACTTTATTGACCTTACAATAAAGTGTTTTATTAGCAATGTTATGACATGTATAACAATTTCCATATAATAACTTTGGGTACTTGAAATAATGCTTCTTCTGAGTTCTAGTAGACCTATTGAACTGTCTTGTCTTGCTTGATAATGAGTAGGTTTGTGCTTAAGTGCAGTCATGGTTTTGGCTAGGTTGACATATTTTTAGTTTTATTTCGATTTTTCCACCATTTCATCCTTACCGACTCTTCGTGTAAGTGTTGACATATATCTATAAGAATTTTTGTTTCCTGGGGACCTAAATTTTAATTCTCCTTTCGAAGTATGTTGAGTCTCTTTATATCATAGACCAACCTTGCATGTTGATGGTCTTTGGGAGTTAAGAATTTCATCCAGGGCTTTGAAACCTTTATTAAATCAAAGATTCAACTCTATCTTACACTTTTTATTCGTAATATTTGTTCTCAGAGATACAAATTTTGCCTCTAATTGCTAGCACTACTTTTTCCGAACTGCTACTTTTTTTGTAATTAAAAAAAAATCTATTAACAACAGAAACCATAAGTTACATCAGTATCCAAAATAGACTGGTGTGAGAAGGGAATCAACACCAAAAGACCCTGCAAAGCTCACGTTGTGGGATGCAAAAAATCCCTCTTGAAAAGATTTTACAAGGGAGAGGACGAAGGGGGAAGTATTGTTACAAACAAAGGAGACACATCCCCAGGAAAGAAGGCCTTCCAACCTCGCAATGAAAATGAAACATGTGAATAGTAAGTGAAAATCCAAAGAACTCTAAGCTTGAGAAAAAGCCAACAGAAAGGAGAAGCAGAGGGCCACAAGGCCTGGTCAATAGCTAAAAAGAAGACATCACTAAAAGGTCATGCTAAAGTATAACATAAGCCAATGAACACCAAAAGTGAACCAAGCCACCAACGAGGAGGTAAGCCACTATGAATCACATTTTCCATCCTTTTTTATTTTCAACTTTGCGTCATTCACCTTGAGAAGGCTCAGAGGAAATAAGGACAATATGATTTTTATCTACAAAAGAGCCAATGTCCTTATATGAGTCAAAGTTATTTGAAGTATTATGGGTTCATGACAGGTGGATCA
Organism: Pinus albicaulis; assembly: GCA_034641835.2. Taxonomy (NCBI): domain Eukaryota; kingdom Viridiplantae; phylum Streptophyta; class Pinopsida; order Pinales; family Pinaceae; genus Pinus; species Pinus albicaulis. The sequence continues at coordinate 1,145,238,420 of CM076574.1, read as the reverse complement.
AAGGAGGTATGAAGGGAAAATGGATCATGAAAACCATTTTCTTGTAACTCTGGTTCTTTAGATGTCTGATTGTTCTCCATAGGGGTGGCCTTATCCTCTTCTTCTTCATCTTCGTCCTCCATATCAGGTGGGGGAAACTTCCATCATTTTGAATGTTTCCCACCTTGCTTATTTTTCCCGTGTTCTTTCTTAGAATCAGGGCATGTGTTTTTTAAGTACCCCATCTGCTTGCAAATTCTGCATCTGAATGCACTGTTTTCATAATCTAGATGCTACATCCCGTTCTATATTTTGTACATCAGTTGTATGCTTTCTGATAGTCCTTTGTTGAGATCTACTTCCACACAGATTCGCGCAAAAGTGAAAATCCTATCCTCTATTCGATAGATGTGTGCTTTGATTTATTTCCCAATCATTTTCTCAATTCCTTCTAAAACATGGTCATTCCAGAAATGTAGGGGAAGATTGTGCAGCATCATCCATACTGGAATTGTAGTGATAATTGAGGAATTTGCATCAAATTCCGAGAACTAGGGGGTGATGAAGAGGCCCATGGAGCCCCAAAACCATGGCCCTTCTTGGAGGATCAGGTCTCTAACATCTGAGGCTTGAAATTTTACAATGAAAAATCCTTTGGAGCAGAGATGGATCTCGCAATCTGTGGTCCATTTTGTGAAGATCTAATGCAAGAGTTCCATTGGTTTTGGCCAGAAAATATTGAAGCGACAGATAATTTCCTGTGCTTCACAAGTTTTGTTGTAATATTCATTTTTTGGGATGATTATATTTAGAGCTGGAGTTTGACTCAACTGCTCTACGATGTAGGGCCTGGGGGTGTTTTGAACTTGTTCTGGTAATACAATGGTGAATGTTTTCCCCTGAATGATGTTCTTGTATGAGGGGCTGCCATTGGTGTCTTCTTGTTTTTTGTATCTATTTCCCCTTTCACCCCATACAACTGTTTCTTTTCCCTATTCTACAACCCCCCCTCTCAGGCGCATATTTAGAGTGATAGTGGACCCTGAAACAATGGAATGATCGTTCATTGGCTCGCAGTATTGAAGAAATTTTCCGCCACAGACAAAGTATTGCGACTATACAAGGTATCTAATGAGTGACATGATGTTATATTTTAGATCATAGATTATATCTGTCTCAAAAACCCAAAACAATTTCCCTTTCCCCACTGGGGCCCTAGTGAAAATTTGAAAATATTTGGGAAGTGCCTGTTTCAGCTTGTTTGGTTCAAATGTGACTTCTGCCTGCTTTTTCGTTTATGGATTCCCGCACTCGTGAGATCTCTTTTGGGTTTGGTAGTTGCACTGTTGCTCAGAGTAAGCAGAGACAGGGCCTTTCAGAGGAGGCTAGAGAAAAATGGTCCTCGAGGGAGCCAAGAAGCCATAGACAGAAACTATGGATATCTCTAGATGAACTGCCAAAAATTGTGTTGAAAACCACGGGTCTCAGTTTCCCCCCAAACCAAACCCAATGTAGAGTATTTCTCCTAGAAATAGGACCTTCGTTGGAATCTCAGAGGGAAGAAAAGTGATCCAACATAGAGTTGTCAGCTAAGAGGCATTTCTGACCCTCTTCTTTAGCACCTACATAAACTGGCATAGCCCGAGTGGCCCTCGGGTGAAAACCTCACCAAGGTCGATAGAAAAACTATGTGCTCTATGACTTCACCCATGAAGGGCTCAGTATAGTAACCTATGGTTATCCTGTATGCATCAGGTCTCTAGTTCTAGCAGAGAAAGCAATGAATTTGATTTTTTGTATTTTTTCCCATCTTTCTTCCTGTTTTCTGTGTGGTTCGGATTTTTTTTCCTATGAGTCTCTTTTTTTGACCTTGCAAATGGCCCAGCTCAACGATGGAGTACCAACACAAACCTACCAAGTGGTGCTTAGCAGATAGAGTCAGCCTCCCTTGTTTCACTACCCAAATGTCGGCGTTAGGTGTCGCCTTGTCTCCATTAGGTTTGGTTGGTGGCTGCTTCTATACTTCGGCTTCAACAGAATCTGCCAAAACTGTCTCATCCTTTGGCATTGTCTTCCTTGAATTAGCACCTCCAGCAAATGCCTTCCTCTAAGCAGGGTTTGCTGCGGCAGGGTTCTTGCTCACGTCTTCCATTTTTTCAATCCAGTTTTCATCCTACAACCCTTTATCGAACTACTACTTGATTCATAAGGAGCTCCTATTTTGTTCTTTCTCTTCAAGTTGAGTCTTTAAAGATATGATGTTTTTATCATAGGAATATGTTTTATTCTTTCCTAGCTTCTTTGAAAATTCTATATTCAAAGCCTCATTTTCATATTATAGTCTATCATGGTTATTTTGTTTGTCATTTCACTATTGAACTAGAATGTCCTTAAACCTAACAGTCTCTTCTAACATTACCTTTTGAAGTTTATAATATTTATTTTCATAGTTATACATACTCCGAAGTTTCTCTTTCAACAACTTGTTCTTCTTTCATTCCTTCTTAAGTACCTCTAGTGCACTCACTAGTTCTACTTTGAGATCCACCACTCCTTCAGAATTATATTTTTCTTCAAACTTTCATTAAACTGCAAATTCCATAATAGTGCATTCATATTATTAACCTTTAAATGATTATTCATTTTTGGATTTAAATGACTCACTCTCCTCTTCTGAGTAGAAGCCTTTCTTCTTTCGAGTCTTCTTTGATATTTTTGACCTTTGTCTTGACTTTTTATGTTCATTCTCCTTCTCTTGTGATTAGGAGATCAAGTGTTTTGCTCAAAAATTAAAGTGCTCGAAATAGGTCTGAACCTAAGCGACCAAAAATGTCTCATTGTTTCAATTCTGGTGCCACGAACGATTCGAAAAAATGATGTCGTATGAAGAAGATATCGCGTTCTATTCGTTTTCCCAAACAAAATTTTTTTGGTGATTGGATGCCCAGTCAACATGCAGGTACAGTTAGCAGGTATATACTTGGAATATTCCATTTTTACCCAGCCAACATGATTATTCCACGTGGCTCAATCTAGGCCATTGATTTTTTATGGTACAAAATTGTTTATTGACCATTGGATGGATTTGAAATGCGTTGTTGGATGAGCGACACGTGGCAAGCCCTCAGGCTACCACGTGTCCTCAGATTTCTATGGTAAATTTTTTTATTGAGTCCAAAGGGGTCGACCTCGTGATCTCCTATCCGCCCGTAAGAGTCTTTACCAACTCGCCTACATTTTTTTTTACCATGTATAGTGGGCCGTTTCATTTTATGGTGTTAAAGTTTCATAGTTTGGGTTTGGAAGGCTAACCCTGAATGGCCAGCCCTCCTTTCCATACGCTTAAGTGCTAGAACCTTGGTTTAAACAAAACAGTTAAACATAACACCGATAGTCTCCACAATTTTTCACATGGCTTATAAACCCGCAACATCATGTGTTTTGTTAACCCAATGGCTATTCAAACATTTATCCCGACTGTTTGCAACAAGGTCGGCCACATGGGCACAATTTTTAAAGGTTTAAATTCTATGGTTTATGGAACCAACAGCTCCGGGTTCTACTCAAATAGTCAGAGTTAATACAAGCAACAAAACCATGCATTAAACTTCAAGTTTTAATTACCATGTGATGGGTTATAAACCATGACCCCACGTGTTTGATTGAAACTGAATTAAACTCCAGGGATTAAGGAACAACTCCAGTTCTGAACATGGAGTTCCGCTCAAACATTAAATATGACCGGGGATTCAGGGGTTGGAATGTGGCCGCCCCCACCCAATGGTGAATGTTAGTGTTAGAAATGGCAGAATAAACAGCGATGCCCTAATTTTAGGGATTGTATTAAATTTAACATAAGTTACGTGCCCGTCTCCACATTTAGTGGAGCTTTTCTAGGTGTCATTGGGGAAAATGCATGGAGAGGCCAATTTTCGACCAATTTTGGTGAAACAAGAGTCTACCTAGACTAATTTGAGCATTATGGAGCCATTGGTACAAAGAAAACAACCATTAGAGCCCTGTAAAAATATGTAATTTAAAATTTTGAGTATAATGACAAAGAGGGACATCCCATTGGGAGATGGACCAATAGATGTAGCCTAGGAGGGGTGAACTGCTTCATCATGCCTATTGTGTAAAACTTATGTGTGAATGTTTTTCTATGTTATGCACTATTGTTCAGTGTTTTTAAGGCTTATTTACATGCTTAAAGTTCAATAATTCATCTAATGTTCATGGTTAAATCTCTCATTCCTTAAGAAAACATATGGAGACAATTTGTACATGTTTTTATTACTAAAAGGAAACTTAGCAAAACAGAACTAATACACTCATTTTAGATCAAGTTGGTATCAGAGCTAGAGTTTTATCTTTGGTGTTTTTATGTGCAAAGATTTGTTAACTATTTGCAAGGGTTTTCATGCTTACTAGGCTCAAGATTAACAGAGGAGAAGGCAAATTGGTGGAAGTAAGAGGTTCTCAAAGTGAGCCACAACAAAGGAGGGAAATATTTCCACATTCTCGACCACCTATTTCACCTCCAAGAGAAGCATAAGGAGAATCAAGCATGCCTCCAGGAGAAGAAGAAATCCATGAAGAGATGGATCCCAAAGAGGAAGAAAGAGTGTACAGAAAAACATTTCTTGACTTAACTAAAATGGTGAGAGTCCTTTATCAAGAAAGGAATGATAAACTAGAAGAGGAAAGGTCCAAACTTCATAAGGAATGACAAGGATCATCAGGAGGTCACAATGATAAAGATAAATCAAAGAAGGGTAATGGAGGAAATGGAGACAGTGGAAAGTTACCATCATGACCGTCATATTATCCTATACTTCATCTTCAGTACATCAGCCATACAAGTCAAAGAACACGGGTAAAATTCCTTGTCTAAAACTTTATGTTAAGTTTGAATTGCCAATGTTTGATGGTGAAGTTAATGCAGAAAAGCTAGATAATTGGATTAGGCAATTAGAGGTCTATTTGAGAATAAAAAATTTTCATGATGATGATACAAAATCCAACTAGCTCCATTGAGAATGGAAAGTGCAACACTTTTTTGGTGGGAAGCTAAGACAAAGGAGGAGATCAAGAAATATGGTAATTTTTTTATTATCATGGACTGATTTCATTACTGCAATAAAACCACAGTTTTATCCATTAGTTCACATGCAGAAATCCATAATGGACTAGAAAAATTTTAAACAATTGAAAGGACAAAATGTACAAGTGTATACTCAAGAATTTAGGAGAAGAGCTCTTTTATTACGAGTAGATTTGCATAGCCAAGAATCTTTGCTCAAGTATATAGGAGGCTTACATACCTACCTAATACATACAATCCTCATGTTTAACCCTACAAGCCTAGATGAAGTATGTGTTCAAGCCACACATTTAGAGGCAAGGGGAGAGAAAAATTTAGATGAGAATGGGGAAGATGAGTTTAAAGGAAAATGGAAGAAAAAGAGAAATTAAAATACTATAAAAGAGAAGGGAAAATTCTTTTGCAAACACTGTTCTAAAACAATGCATGATGAGGACCATTGTTGGAAACTTCATCCAGAGTTGAAACCATAAATTTTGAAGGCCAAAGAGAAAGCCAAGGAGAAAGGCAAAGCTATTGCAATAACTGAACAAGATCTAGGGTCAGATTCAGGAGATGAAACAAAAATCATAGCTATGGGTCTAAATAATTTGAAGGGGAAAGAGATTGAAACTAAACCCAGTTCTAGTATATATAACTGTCACACACAAGCTCCAAATGAAGAAAATAGAATTGAACTATTTCATGTGAGGGTCATTTCCAAACATACCAAGGTTGACACATTGTTTGACAGTGGGTCACAAGAATATTTAATCTCCGAAGACTTGGTCAATAAATTTATTCTTGAGACCATTCCACATCCGAAGCCATATCCACTTGGTTGGATTTGTAAGGATGCAAATTTACAGGTTTCAAAGAAGTGCATGTTGTGCTTTGCAATAACAACACATTTCATTAACACAATTGAATTAGATTTTGTTCCGCTTGATATAACATGTATGGTGTTGGGTAGTCCTTACTTGTATGACATAAAATAAATCTTCCATTGCCATGAGAACAAATACCATTTATTCAAAGATGGCAGGGAGTACAATGTGAGAGCTCATCGTAAAAAACTAAACACTTCTTTAGTTAATGCATGGCAGATGAAGAGGCTCGTAAATGCAAGCCAAAACTTGACATTGATGATGATTAAAAAAAGAGAACTTTTACATAATCCTTTTCACAAATGTTGATTTATGTAATGAATTGTTTCAATTTGAAAGCAAGGTGTCTTTGAAAGAAGATGAAAAGTTGTTGCAGCAGTTGACATTGGTGTTGAACGGTGCTGAAAAAAAAGTGTTAGTGCAAGAAGTTGCAAACGTCCAAGAGATGGCAAAGAAACTTGACAAAGAAGGCACAATATTTATAAATGTTCATTGTTGGTTTCAGAAAGGTATGGCAATGGCGAAGAAACTTGGTCAGGAATCAACACAAGTTCAAGGCAGAGTCAACAAAAAATCGCCATAAGGACAGGATACAAGGTGAGAGTAATTCCAAGTTTCCTTTGATTATAGACCAATGTAGAAACAAGATGTTTACTACAAACTTAGGTTGTTTTTCTGCAAGTTCAGTAAATGTGCAACATGACAATGTCAAAAGTAGCAATGGTTGGTCAACGAAATCAAGGAAAAAATTTTCGTTTCATGAAAATCTCCAATTAATAAAATTAGGGAAATTTTAGTAGATAAAGATGCGAAGAGTGGGGACACAATCTCCTCTTCTTGATGTTCTGTAGTCCAACGAGCTTTTGGGGTCCAAAATCTTCCCAGTGGGGAGGTGTGATCAGGAGATCAAGTGTTATGCTTGTTAGCCACCTATAATATTTGTTATACCAAAAGGTGGCTAAGACTTTTTGAGCCTCCAAAGAACAAATTTTATCACTAAAAATTGTTGGCTCTTGAAGACTCCTTGAAGGCCTCTTGCCTTTGTCCAAAATCTTCTTTGCTGTTCCAATTTTTTGTACTCAGAAATTCTGCTGAAATCATGAGAAGAAACTGATGCAAAATCATCATTTTTCCCTTTTCCCTTCTTTCAAAATTTGACCTTTATTTGCTCCCTTTTCCCCATGAATTTCCTCTATTTTTCCATGATTTCCTTTCTTCCCTTTATGAAAATCACCCTTCCATAGTTAAAAAATCATTTTTTAACTATTTCGGAACCCCCCATTCCTTTCAAAACCATGAAAAATTCATAAGAAATGCAAGTCTTTTACTATGGACCTAAGCCCCTTGGGCCAAGTCCTAAACCACTTCCCCCACATGCCCTTTCCCAAGAACCAGGCACTAGCCCCATTGGCGTTTATCAGCATCGGAATAAATCAAATGAATGCATATATTTCGTTACACAAAAACTCCGATGCAATCAGCTCCCTTTTGATATAACTCCAGGTCTCATGTTTCTTTTAAAAAAACCGAGAGTTAAAGGTCCCAAGGTGCTTATCGCATCGCAAACGTTTTTACGAGTCAATCGAAAGACCAGTCTCCGATTTCCGATTGCGATTGGCCCTTGTTTCATATACACCCCGGGCATATTATCCTCCATATAATTAAAGGCCCTACAGTCGGGCGCCTATTCATTTTATGCACATTTTCCGCCCCCGAAGCTGAAAAAACCTTTGTTTTATTTTAAACCTTTGTTTTTTCATGTATTATAAAGGTTTTCTCCTGGTTCATCTCTGCCGTTGATCGAAAGCTGATCAAACGGCCAACGCTCCAATCACATCACAAAATTTTAAATCGCATATGTTTGTTTTGCTTCCCCGATTGGCCATCTCCCCGATTTATTACCCACCGTTGATCTAATCTATAGATCGACGACCTGCGCTCCATCACATTATTTATTTCCATTGCATACCCTCATTCTCGACCTCCGATTGTGTTTCCCCCGATTCATTCTCTACCGTTGATCTGACTCTTAGATCAACGACCATCGCTTAATCACCTCCGCCCTCCCGATCGCGCAATCGTATCGGGGATTTTGATCGCACCCCCTTTTTTTTTCCTCCCGCCAATTGCGATCTCCTGATAAGATCAGGACCGCCACGTGTCCAGATCCAACAGCTACGCTCCTCTCCCACCTTCTGAAGCAGTTTAACCCAAAATGCAGGATTTCTTAATTTGTCTTTGTGTTTTGCAAGTGTTCCATTGAAATAATGAAGGAAAGGCGAAGGCCGAGAAAGATATTTCCTGCGCCTTTGAGCTACTAAAAAGGACCGTCTGCCAGGATCTATTCATCGTTTGTCAATGCTCTATGAGAATTGATACCTTTAAAGGCCCAACATGACTCTACACATTGACAAGACACTATCTTTTAAGCAAGATGTTAAAGAGTATCAGTTGTTGAAGACAGAGCGCAGCAGAATGAAGATTGAAGAAAAATTTGGGGATTACGGCTAAGATCGAATATCAAAAGCCTAATCCCCCAAATTAAAATAGAATTAATAGAAAATCAAGAAGATCTATCAAGCAGAAAAGACCTCCACCGCTGCATTTGAGGCAAATTGATTCCTCAGCTACCACAAAGCCACCTGTTGTCTCAAACCTTTCAAACAGAGGCCGAAGTTATTGTTTTAATTCAGATATTTGTCTCAAGAACAGCCAGATAGTTCTTCTGCAAATAAATTAATGAATTAAATATCTACAGAGTTATTCCACACAACATGCAGAGCCTCAAAGTCAAATAAGGCTCCCACCGAGTCTAAATTCATAATTGCAAAACATTAATACAGTAGTCCACCTGTACACTTCTCCATCGAGCCCCTCAAAGGGCCAGGAAGTCATTTAATCTGTATTGATTATCTTTGAGATCTTTTGTTAGTTATCACCTCCTCATTCTTCTATAAATACTTCAGTAGAAGATGAACAACTGTTGGTTGACCACGTTGTTGAGCATTGTTATGTAATTGAGCTGGAAACTTCCGATTGTAAATATTTTTCACTGGCCCTTGAAGCTCTGTTTGTAATAGATAAGTTAGTTTGAATAGTGAAGATGATTGTTGAACTGAAACACTGGACTTGAAGACTGTAACTGGTTTGACATCAATAACAAGCCGTTTCTCGAGATCCTGGTCTATATTACTGGTGAAGTGCCCTTTCTTTGTTATTTGTTTTTCCCTTCTAAGTATGCCATATTGTTCACTATTATCTGATAAAGAACAACATTTATAGAGTTAGGATTGACTCTTTATCAGTTCCCTTCTCTAACTGAAAATATTTATCTTAATTTTTTCCTCTTATTTGTTTATTCAAGAATGATCTAGTACAGTTCAGACAGTTAGGAATGCTGGAGTTCCCTCATCCTACTGTTTGCTTTAAACATTGTTCTTGAAAGTTTTTTTCCTTATTTTCTTATTAAAGTTAGACTAGAAAGTGATGGTTTGCCCTATTTCTAGCTTCTACTCTCCAAAGGCAGATTCTGAAAGTTTCCCTTGGTGTTGGCTGAAAGCAGACTAAGTTTAAAAGTACTTTATCTGATCTTAAGTTGCACTTCGTTTTCTCTTATGTGTTTTCATACTTTCTGAAGGTAATTATGTGGATTACTGGATTGTTTTTCAATTAAGCTGCTTTAATACAAACTTGCCCAAGAAGTCAATGGTTGGCCCTGGACTTGGATGGTTTTAAAAAGTTACTTAAGAGGATTTTCTTGTTTGGACTGACTATAAATCCCTTGTGAAATTATTATCAGTTTCCACCCCTCCAACACTTTATTGTTTCCATTCCATCATTTCAATCTCAATGATCTTGTGACATAGATGACTTGCCCCTTGGATCAATCTTGATGTTGTTGTTCAATTAAATCCCTGATATGACTCCATAGCCCAATGGACTAAAAACCAGCGTTATATCTATCTTTTAACCTAGCTGTTCTATCCACTTGAAACTTCTCACCTTTGAAACTCTTTGCACTTAGAACTTCCCGCTCAAATAGTATTAATGCTCAACCATCCAAAAAAACAAACAAAACCCTTGGCCTTCATAACTAGCCTAATATCATTACCCCAAACTTCAAAGACAAATCCATATTTGCACTTATTGGAGAGATCCCTCTCTGGATTCAGGAGGGCTAGATCCTAGAATCCCAAAGTTGGTTGAAAAGATGTTGTTTCTGTAGTTTTAGTCTTACCAGTCTGCTAAAATTACAGATCCCTAACATTTCTGGCGACTTTGCTGGGGAATCGAACCCAGAATCTCTGGTTCCCCTTAGAATTTCATGCAAGCTTTTGAGAGTAAAAAGAAACCTTTTAGAGCACTACTACGAAATGGTAATCACGAGGAAACTTGTTTGAATAAGTGACAAACTAGGTAAACCCTATGATTCTCTTAAGACTTTATCTAACCTGGAAAAATCAGCTAGCTTAGCCATAAGAATAGACTGCCTTTGCCTCTTAACCATAGCTAAGTTTTGAAATAGAGTTAGGATATCCTTAGAAACCACATAACTGAAAAATAACTAAGAAAAACTCCAAAAAAATATATATTTCAGATTGGAATTCAATAAACATGGTGGTGGACCATAAAATCTTTTACCTCCAAAAGAGCTAAAAACTTCCACATGACGACTCCACAATCCTTAACAAACCTTAAGACTCCACTGGGAAGAACCCTTATCATTATAATATTGTTCAAACTCAATTAGAGGACTGTAGGATTAAAATATGTGCAAACATATTATTTAACCTCTGAAATATTGTCATATATGGTTGAAAATTTTCTTGTTTATTTGGGTCTAAAATCATAGCATAGTGGCTTCTAGAAAGATTCACACTAGAGCCCATCCTGACCCTAATCCACCTGAGATAGTTGATGACCCAGAAAGTATCCTTTGGAAATCTCCTAGGATTAAATTATCAACTGTTTTCAGATCACCCTTGAGAGCTAACTCAGTCCGTGAAAATATTTCAGCTCTACAACAATCACAAGATGACTTAGTAAAACCGTTTAGAACTAGGTCATTTGATGATATAATTCAGATAGATTCTGAATCTTCACTTTCATCCCCGGAAACAAGTGAACATATTGGTAACAGAGAAACAACACCACCTGATTTACACTTCCTCCATAACTTAGGTGTCTCTCATCCAAGATCAGCTTAGCAATCTACTGCTGTTCCATCCACATCCTTTCATCCTACATTCATTGTCCAAACCACTCCATTTTAGACCGCTTTACCTTTTGTTAATCCACCTCTTGTGAATCCACCTCCACCACATATCATGGTAGCATGGTATGCTCCCTTAGTCCTTCTTGTACCGTTAGTCAATCTTCCACAAGACTATCAGTCCAAAATTCCATTATATGATGCTAGCAATGCTACAACTGCATCGCAACATGTGGATAAGAGGAATGACTACTTTGACAGAAATTAAATTGATGATGATTCGGTCAAGCTTAAAGTACTTGCTCAAAGTCTAGGGGGAGAAGTAAGAAAATGGTTTAAAGGTTTATCCCCCCATAGTATTAATGATCTCCAAGGCCTCCATAAAACGTTCTTAAACGAATGGGAAGTAAAGAAGAATCCGCTCCAAGTCCTTTCTAATTACAAGAACCTCCATAGAAACACTGGGGAAAGTGTGCAATCTTACTGCACTAGATTCAATAGTGTATACAATGCACTCTCCCCAGAACTAGAACCTCCACAAGGCTCAGCATTAAACAAGTTTCCTGAAGGGTTTGACCCTGAGATGGCCTATCAGCGGAGAGAAAGAGATTTTGCAACTCTTGAATATATGCAAAGAGGTGCTCTTTCTGTAGAAGTCAATTTAATGGAGAAAAGAGCAAGAATGAAGAATGAAAAGAGAGTGTCTTTTAGAGAGGAAAACACACCTTCTACTTCAAACTAAAAGATGGAGAAAATGATGGATGAAATGATGAAAGATATGAGCATAATTAAGAGAGCACAAGCAAATCAAAACCAAACTGATCCTCAAAATAGAAACCAGAACCTAAATCAGAATGTTAGAAGGAACCAACCTCCAAACAGACCTAGGGAAGATGATCAGCAGATCACTCCTCCATTTCATCAAAACTATGTAAGTGAGGTTGAAGAAGCGGATGAGACAACAGAGGGAGATGATATCAACATGTTCGGGGTAGAGGATGATTATTTTGAGATTCATTATGATAAAAAACAAGGTCTATATACACCTTATGATGACAAAAGAGATATTGATGGAAATGATTATCAAGACATGGAAAATGTCATCATAGAGCCTCAAAGAGAATATGACCTCAGAAGCAAAACCAGTCAACCAACTCCCAACACCACAACCTCTGACAAATCTTGACAAAAAAACACTGTGAACAAGCCCAAAGTTGTCAAACAAAAGGACAAAACAGTAGCTGTAAATTCTGATAAAGGTAAAGAGAAAAGCACTCAAAACAATGAAAAACAGAGTGCAGACACTAGTATTACTAACACTTCAACTAGTACTCCTAGGAAAATAACTGTGTCAAGTGTAAATAAAACAAATCAGCAAGCTGATAACGCTGATAAAGTGACAATTAATAAGGCTGAAACCAACATTTTTAAAAGCCAAATTCCTTTCAGCCTGGAGCATGAAATTTCCAAAATCAAAATCTTTGTTCCCTTAACTGAGTTAGCTGCCCAACATGTATATAGAACCCAAATTTTGAAGGCTTTAAATATAGAGGAAAGTGGGGATATAGTCAATCTTAATGATGACCAGCCAGAACTTATTTTTGGTCCAAATATTGAAGGTAAATATCAAGAAGGACCTATTCCTCCCTTTTATGTAAGTTTAAACGTTCATGAAAAAATTTTACACAACGCTATGCATGATTCCGAGGCTTCTCATAATTTAATGCCTAAAGCTGTGATGGAGAGCCTTGGTTTAGAAATTTCCAGACCATATAAAGACCTGCACTCCTTTGATTATAGCAGAGTAAGGTGTTTAGGATTAATCAAAGACCTCTGTGTTAACTTAGCCCAGATTCCCTCCCAATGCCTTGTTATGGATATTGTTGTGGCTGATGTCCCCCCCAAGTATGGAATGTTACTATCAAGGTCTTGGGGAGCTAAGTTACAGGGGACTATGCAAATGGACATGACCTACGCGACTATCCTTGTTTTCAATCAGAATAGAAGACTTTACAGGGAGTCTCATATGCAATACACAGTTACGAGTCAAGACAGACCGCATAACTCCCCTTTATACTTTGTAGATACCGGCCTTGACTCATTTATACCTTTTAACGAAGAAACATTGGATGAAAAAGTAACTTTAACAGAGTTAATGGCCGATAGAGAGGAGGAGGTAAATAACACAAAACTGACAAAACAGTTTGCTGCGTTGGAAGACGTTACCAAAATCAACAAGAGTCTTGAATTACAGGTTACACGTCCTTCGCCTTTGAACCCGAACACTAAAGAAAACGACCCTCAAATGAACGCAAATCCTGGTGAATAAAAAAAAATGCAACGAAGTGCTGACATTCCACCACTTTTGAGCACGTTAGTTGAAGAGGACGGTAACCAAACAGTCAAAACCAAAAGCAGTCCTCTATGGAGTATGTTTTTTGATGGATCCTGCACTAAAAGTAACGCAGGCACGAGTGTTTGGATTACTAATACTGAAAACAATCACATAGAAAACATTTCCTGTAAAATAAAATTTCAATGTTCCAATAACATAGCAGAATATGAATCCTTGCTTTTAGGCTTACGTTTGTTAAAAAATATAGGAGCCAAAAGAATTAAAGTTCACGGGGATTCAAAGTTAATCATTAGGCAAGTCAAAAGGGAGTATAATGCTCATCATCCCAGACTTCAGGCCTACCGGAACGATATCCTGGACCTCTTGAAAACTTTTGAAGGGTCCCAATTGATTTTTGTCCCAAGAAAGAAAAACATCACGGCCCACAGCTTAGCCTACGCAGCTAGAACATGCTTGACGCCACATAACACCAAAGACTGTACAACTCAGATAAAATTTAGAACATCTGTGCCTGATAATGAGAAATATTGACAGGTGTTTGACCATGACAAACAAATAGAAGACTTCATGCAATTCAGAAATGAATTTGAACTAAACGGTTCGGACTCAGACTATGAAACAGACTGCAAGGAAGAAAATTTTCTTGATGAAGAAGAACTGTCTCTTGAACTTGCCAATGTAAATCTGTTGTCAAGAAAACTTAAAAACGAAACAGAAATGAATGCAGAATCCGAAACAAAGAAGTTAGAAACTCTGCATTCTAAAGATGAAAGTTTGCCTAAAGGTCTGGCTCCTTTAGAAGAGTTGTTCGATTTTGATGATGTGGAAAATAAACCAAAACTAGAACCTGTAGAGGCTGAGGTAGAAGAGTGCAATATAGGCAGTGAACTTAAACCTATGATGATTAAACTGTCTAAGACTTTACCAGCTCACATTAAACTTAAATATATTGAGTTGTTTAAAGAGTTTTTCAATGTTTTTTCCTGGAGTTACGAAGATCTTAAATCCTATGACATTTAAATAATAAAACACAAAATTCCCCTCAAGGAGAACCAAAAACCATTCAAACAGAAGCTGCGCAGAATAAACCCTGTTCAGTTACCGCTGGTTCAGAAGGAGATCAAGAAAATGAATGATGCTAGTATTATTGTCCCTATTAGATATTCTGAATGGGTATCTAATTTGGTGTCTGTTAGGAAGAAAACTGGAGAAATCAGGCTTTGTATAGACTTTAGAGACTTAAACAAAGTTTCGTTAAAAGACAACTACCCTTTGCCCAAGATGGATGGCTATTCAGGGTACAGTCAGATCTTAGTTCACCCTGCTGATCAATTAAAGGCAGCCTTTACTACACCATGGGGCACTTTCATGTATGTGAAAATGCCTTTTGGTCTAATGAATGCTGGAGAAACTTTTCAAAGAGCCATGGACATAGCATTCTCGGAAGAGCTGGGCTACTTCATCATTATCTATCTAGATGATGTCACCGTGTTTTCAAAAACATATGAAGAGCACTTAGAACATTTAAGAAAGGTTTTCGAGAAATGTAGAAGGTTTGGAATATCTTTAAACCCTAAGAAGACACTATTTGGTCTCCAAGAAGGTAAAATTCTTGGACACATTATCTTGTAAGAGGGTATAAAGATAGATCCAAAGAGGATTGATGCCATATTGAAAATATCTCATCCTCGAAACATCAAAGAGTTGCAATCTTTCATCGAAAATATTAACTTTTTAAGAAGGTTTATCCCCAACTTGGCTGAGCTCCTTAGGAATATCACAAACATGTTGAAAAAGGAGCAAGGGGTAAAATGGACCTTGGAAGAAAAGAAATATTTTGAGCTGGTGAAACGAGCCTTAACCAAAACACCAGTTCTTATAAGTCCTGATTTTTCAAAGGATTTTTATATCTTTTCATTTGCATCGGAACATACCATAGCTGCTGTCCTTTTACAGAAAAATCCAAAAGGACAAGAGTAGCCTGTTGCATTCTTTAGCAAGGCATTGAGGGATGCCCCTCTAAAGTATAACATTATGGAGAAGCAAGATTTTGCTTTGGTTAAATCTTTAAAAGACTTTAGAGTATACATTCTTCACTCACACAACATTGCCTTTGTCCCAAATTCAGTTGTTAAAGACATTCTAACACAGGACCCATATGGTAAGAGAGGTAAGTGGATTGCTGTTATTCTTGAGTATGATTTAGAGATAAAACCCACTAAACTCATCAAAGGCCAAGGTCTGGCTAGATTAATGGCTGAATCCAACTTTGAAGTTATTGATATTAATATGATTAATGCTTTGGATGACCAAGAATAATTCTCAACTCCTATAGTCGAAGATCATTTTATGAATTCTCCTTGGTATGCTGATATTATTTATGTTTTGCTTAAATTTAATACACCTCCTGGTTTGAAAAAAACAAAGGCAAGATTCCTTAAATTGAAAGTTGTAAACTATTGCATCATAGATAGATGTATTTATTGGAAAAATGCAAGTGGTCTATTGCTTAAATTTTTGCCTGATTTTGATGTAGAGAAGGTTAAGCATGAGTTCCATGAAGGAGAGTGTGGAGGCCATTTGTACTAGAAGACAACAGCCAACAAAATTTTGAGGGCTGGTTTCTATTGGCCTACTCTTTTTCCTGATATCCACAAGATGATCATTGCTTGTCATAAATGTCAAATTTTTGAAGGAAAAAGAAAACTCCTGCCCTTACCTCTGCACCCAATCACTGTTGAAGCCCCATTTCAACAGTGGGGGATTGACTTCATAGGAGAAATCTATCCCTCATATTCTGCCCAACATAGATGGATTCTCACTACCACAGACTATTTCACTAAGTGGATAGAAGCTATACCTTGTAGACAGGACAATGATTCAGTCATTATAAAATTTATGGAGACTAACATTCTCTCTAGATTTGGCTGTCCTACCAAGATCATCACTGATAATGCAGCAGCATTTGGATCAAAGAAGATGGTTGAGTTCTGTCATAAATATCAGATAACATTGGGGCATTCCATGGCCTATTACCATCAAGGTAATGGACTTGCAGAATCGTCAAACAAAAGTCTAGTGAACATAATCAAGAAACTGTTGGAGGATAACAAAAATTCTTGGCACACAAAGCTAGTTCATGCACTTTGGGCTGACAGATTAACTTTGAAGAAATCTATTGGCATGTCACCTTTTCAGCTCGTGTATGGTATTGATGCAATTTTTCCAAACTGCCCTGGTGTACCAGTAATGAAGTTGATTCAAGAATTTCAAACTGAAGATAATGACATGATCAGAAGAATAAATCAGACCATTCATCTTCAGCAAACCAGAGAGGAAGTTTACAACAAAGCATTGCAGAAACAGGATGGCATTAAAAAGATTTTTGACAAGAGAACAAAGGCCAACAATTTCAATATTGGAGACAAATTTTTAAAGTGGGACTCAAGGAGGGAAGACAAGGGCAAGCATGGGAAGTTCGACAACTTATGGCTCGGCCCTTACTCTATTCGTTCGTCTGCTGGTAACAATGCATTTTTCTTGCAAGAGCTGAATGGAGTAGAATTGTTTGGAGGTCCTATCAATGGCAGGATGCTTAAACATTACTTCTCTTGATCCTTGAGATGTTTGGAAGCCTTTTTTTTTTTATATCTTTTTTCATTATAAATATCTCATCCACCATTGCATTCAAAGTTAGAAAAATTAAAATACAAAAAGAGTGAAAGAAAGAAAAGAGGGCAGATTGATAAAACAATAAAGGTCCAACCCCATACCAAAAAGAGAAACAAATCTAAAAGTGTGCAAGCGTAAATGCCACTCCTACAAAACACACTTCTAGTTAGTCAAATAGCCTAATCTTGAATAATTAGCTTTTGAATTTACTGCTGATAGGAAAGTGAAATTGATTTGCCAAACTATTTAATCTTGGTTTATCAATAGGTAGATTAGGATAGAAATGAAAGGTTCAAACATGTTCAAAACCTGAACCTAAGTTTCCGAGCAAGAGATGACTCAAATATGTTTTATTTTCTAATTCAAGAGATGTAAATCTGGTTCTTATTACCTCAAAATCTAAACCAAAGTAAGAAGAAGAAACAGGTCAAACAATGTTAAAACATAGTTGTAAAAGAGTGAAGGAAGTGCTTCAAATTTCAGGTCTTAAAGCCTTCCATTTCGATTTAATTTTTTCTGCAAAATAAATGTCTATGTGCAGCTTGTTTCATGCCATATACCAGCATCAAGTAAGACTGTTTAATCCTCACTTGAATGCTTTTTAATTTTCTGTCGTAGAAATTAGAGAATAAAGATCTGTTGGACAGTTTAATCCCAATAGATAGTAGAATAGGTAGAGAAGCATCTGAACTCAACTGTTTAATCTGAGTTCAGGGAGAAAAAAAGAGTAGAAATAGATTAGATTTCCTGCTTTCAAAAGAATAAAATGTTGTAAATAGAGTTTGCCAATCCAAGTGCACTCTAAATGAAGAAAAAATGTTAGATCAGTAGGATTGGGTAGGTAGAAAGCTTGATTGCTGAAAGATCCATTATTTTTATAGCTGCTAATATGTTTTCAGAGCAAGATCATCCCAGCAAAGGAAGAGCAGCCCAATGGATCAGGCGCATGCCTGCCTCCCAGAGAGAATAATGGATGTGGCATATGTCTGCCTCCCAGAGAAAGCAAGTCTGAAGTTCTTGATGCCTTCAAGAAGGCATCATCCCCAAGTGGAGCCACTGTTAGCCACCTATAATATTTGTTATACTAAAAGGTGGCTAAGACTTTTTGAGCCTCCAAAGAACAAATTTTATCACTAAAAATTGTTGGCTCTTGAAGACTCCTTGAAGGCCTCATGCCTCTGTCCAAAATCTTCATTGCTGTTCCCATTTTTTATACTCAGAAATTCTGCTAAAATCATGAGAAGAAACTGCTGCAAAATCATCATTTTTCCCTTTTCCCTTCTTTCAAAATTTGACCTTCATTTTCTCCCTTTTCCCCATGAATTTCCTCTATTTTTCCATGATTTCCTTTCTTCCCTTCATGAAAATCACCCTTCCATAGTTAAAAATTCATTTTTTAACTATTTCGGAACCACCCATTCCTTTCAAAACCATTAAAAATTCATAAGAAATGCAAGTCTTTTACTATGGACCTAAGCCCCTTGGGCCAAGTCCTAAACCACTTCCCCCACATGCCCTTTCCCTGGAACCAGGCGCTAGCCCCATTGGCGTTTATCGGCATCGGAATAAATCAAATGAATGCATATATTTCGTTACAAAAAAAATCCGATGCGATCAGCTCCCTTTTGATATAACTCCAGGTCTCATGTTTTTTTTCAAAAAACTGAGAGTTAAAGGTCCCAAGGCGCTTATCGCATCGCAAATGTTTTTACGAGTCAATCGAAAGACCAATCTTCAATTTCCGATTGCAATTGGCCCTTGTTTCAGATACGCCCCAGGCATATTATCCTCCATATAATTAAAGGCCCCGCAGTCGGGCGCCTATTCATTTTATGCACATTTTCCGCCCCCGAAGCTGAAAAATCCTTTGTTTTATTTTAAACCTTTTTTTTTTCATGTATTATAAAGGCTTGCTCCCATTTCATCTTTGTCGTTGATCGACAGCCGATCAAACAGCCAGCGCTCCAATCTCATCGCAAAAGTTTAAATCACATATGTTTGTTTTTCTTCCCCGATTGGCTATATCCTCGATTTATTACCCACCGTTGATCTACTCTATAGATCGATGGCCTGCGTTCCATCGCATTGTTTATTTCCATTGCATCCCCTCATTCTCGACCTCCGATTTCATTTCCCCTGATTCATTCTCTACCGTTGATCTCACTCTTAGATCAACGACCATCGCTTAATCGCCTCTACCCTCCTGACCGCGCAATCGCATCCGGGATTTTCATCGCACCCCTTTTTTTTTTCCTCCCGTCGATTGCGATCTCCCGATAAGATCAGGACCGCCCACATGTCCAGATCCAACGGATACACTCCTCTCCTGCCTTCTGAAGCTGTTTAACCCAAAATGAAATATTTCTTAATTTGTCTTTGTGTTTTTTAGGTGTTCCATTGAAATAATGAAGGAAAGCCGAAGACCGAGAAAGACATTTCTTGCGCCTTTGAGCTACTAAAAAGGACCGTCCGCCAGGCTCTATTCATCATTTTTCAATGCTCTATGAGCATTGATACATTTAAAGGCCCAGCACGGCTCTACACATTGACAAGACACTATATTTTAAACAAGATGTTAAAGAGTATCAGTTGTTGAAGACAGAGCGTGGCAGAATGAAGATTGAAGACAAATTTGGGGATTACGGCTAAGATCGAATATCAAAAGCCTAATCCCCCAAATTAAAACAAAATTAATAGAAAATCAAGAAGATCTATAAGGCAAAAAAGAACTCCACCACTGCATTTGAGGAAAATTGATTCCTTAGCTACCACAAAGCCACCTGTTGTCTCAAACCTTTCAAAAAGTGGCCGAAGTTATTGTTTTAAATCAGATATTTGTCTCAAGCATAGTGAGAGAGTTCTTCTACAAAGAAATTAATGAATAAAATATCTGTAGAGTTACTCCACACAACACACAGAGCCTCAAAGTCAAATAAGGCTCCCACCGAGTTTAAATTCATAATTGTAAAACATTAATACAATAGTCCACCTATACACTTCTCCATCGAGCCCCTCAAAGGGCCGGGAAGTCATTTAATCTGTATTGATGATGTTTGACATCTTTTGTTAGTTCTCACCTCCTCATTCTTCTATAAATACCTCAGTAGAAGATGAGCAACTGTTGGTTGACCACGTTGCTGAGCATTGTTATGTAATTGAGCTGGAAACTTCTGATTGTAAATATTTTTCATTGGCCCTTGAAGCTCTATTTGTAATAGATAACTTAGTTTGAATAGTGAAGATGATTACTGAACTTAAACACTGGACTAGAAGACTGTAACTGGTTTGACATCAATAACAAGCTGTTTCTCGGGATCCTGTCTATATTACTGGTGAAGTGCCCTTTCTTTGTTATTTGTTTTTCCCTTCTAAGTATGCCATATTGTTCACTATTCTCTGATAAAGAACAACATTTACAGAGTTAGGATTTACTGTTTATCAGTTCCCTTCTCTAACTGAAAATCTTTATCTTAATGTTTTCCTCTTATTTGTGTATTCAAGAATGATCTAGTATAGTTCAGACAGTTAGGAATGTTGGAGTTCCCTCATCCTACTGTTTTCTTTAAACATTGTTCTTGAAAGTTTTTTTCCTTATTTGCTTATTAAAGTTAGACTAGAAAGTGATGGTTTTCCCTGTTTCTAGCTTCTACTCTCCAAAGGCAGATTCTGAAAGTTTCCCTTGGTGTTGGCTGAAAGAAGACTAGGTTTAAAAGTACTTTATCTGCTCTTAAGTTGCACTTCGTTTTCTCTTATGTGTTTTCATACTTTCTGAAGGTAATTATGTGGATTACTGGATTGTTTTTCAATTAAGATGCTTTAATACAAACTTGCCCAAGAAGTTAATGGTTGGCCCTACACTTGGATGGTTTTAAATAGTTACTTAAGAGGATTTTCTTGTTTGGACTGACTATAAATCCCTTGTGAAATTATTATCAGTTTCCACCCCTCCAACACTTTATTGTTTCCATTCCATTATTTCAATCTCAATGATCTTGTGACATAGATGACTTTCCCCTTGGATCACTCTTGATGTTGTTGTTCAATTAAATCCCTGATATGAGTCCATAGCCCAATGGACTAAAAACTAGTGTTCTATATATCTTTTAACCTAGCTTTTCTATCCACTTGAAACTTCTCACCTGTGAAACTCTTTGAACTTAGAACTTTCCCCTCAAACAGTATTCATGCTCAACCATCCAAAAAAATAAACAAAACCCTTGGCCTTCATAACTATCCTAATATCATTACCCCAAACTTCAAAGAAAAATCCATCTTTGCACTTATTGGAGAGATCCCTCTCCGGATTCAGGAGGGCAAGATCCTAGAATCCCAAAGTTCGTTGAAACGATGTTGTTTCTGCAGTTTTAGTCTTACCAGTCTGTTAAAATTACAGATCCCTAACAATGCTAAAAAATGAAAGTGCTCAAAATAGGTCTGAACCTAAGTGACTAAAAAGGTATCGTAGCTTCAATTCCAGCGCCACAAATGGTTCGAAAAACCAATGTCGTATGAGGAAGATATTGCGTCCTGTTCATTTTCCTGAACAAAAATATTTTGGTGACTGGATGCCTAGTTAGCATGTAGGTACAATCAATAGGTATATACTTGGAATATTCTATTTTTACACAACCAATAGGATCGTGCCATATGGTTCAATCTAGTTGATTGAATTTTTATGGTATGGAATTGTTTTTTGACCGTTGGATGGATTTGAAATGCACCGTTGAATGAGTGACATGTGGCAAGCCTGCAGGCCGCCACGTGTCCTCATACTTCTGTGGTAAATTGTTTTATGGAGTCCCGGGGGGGGGGGTCGACCTCGTAACCTCCTGTCGGCCCACAAGAGCCTTTACCAACTCACCTAAATTTTTTCTTACCATGTATAGTGGGCCATTTCATTTTATGGTGTTAAATTTTCAGAGTTGGGTTTGGGAGGGTAGCCCCGAAGGCCTAGCCCCACCTTCTAGGTTCTTAAGCACTGAAACCTTGGTTTAAACCAAACAGTCAACCGTAACACCAACGACCTCTGCACTTGTTCACATGGGTTATAAACCTATAAAATCACATGTTTTGTTAACCCGACAACTATTCAAACATTTACCCTGGTAGTTTGCAACAAGGTTAGTCATGTGGGCACAATTTTTAAAGGTTTAAATACTATGGTTTATGGAACCAATGACTCCGGGTTCCACTCCAACAGTAAGAGTTAATACAAAAAAAAAAATGTGCATTAAAATTCAAGTTTTAATTACCATGTTATGGGTTATAAACCATGACCCCGTGCATTTGATTGAACCCGAATTAAACTCTAGAGATTAAGGAACAATGCCAGTTCCAAACATGGAGTTCCGCTCAAACATTAAATATGTCTGGGGATTCGGGGGTTGACATGTGGCCACCCCCACCCCTCGACGGTGAATGTTAGTGTTAGAAATGGCAGAATAAACAAAAACACCCTAATTTTAGGGACTGTATTAAATTTAACTTAAGTTAAGTGCCTATCTCCACATTTAGTGGAGCTTTTCTAGGTGTCATTGAGGAAAATGCATGGAGAGGTAAATTTTCAACGAACTTTGGTGAAACAAGAGTCTACATAGAATAATTTGAGTATTCTGGAGCCATTGGTGCATAGAAAACATCCATTAGAGACCTGTAAAAATATGTAATTTACAATTTTGAGCATAATGAAAAAAGGGGAAATGCCATTGGGAGATGGACCAACAGATGTAGCCTAGGAGGGGTGAACTACTTCATCATGCCTACTATGTAAAACTTATGTGTGAATGTTTTTCTCTATTATGAATTATTGTTCAGTGTTTTTAAGGCTTATTTACATGCTTAAAGTTCACTAGTTCATCTAATGTTCATGGTTAAATCTCTTATTCCTTAAGCAAACATATGGAGAAAATTTGTACATGTTTGTATTACTGAAAGGACACTTAACATAGCAGAACTAATACACTCCTTTCAGATCATCTTGCTTCTCAAATTTATAAGGAAATTTATAAGCAAAGTGTAGTATTCTACCACATTCAAATCACTTAAAAGGTAGCTAACCTTTATATTTTCCTGAGCCTCTTTTAAGTTTTCTTACAAACTTATCCATCCCCTATTATGAGTCAAATTCAGAATAATATTGGTGTCTTTTTTACTATTTTAATTTATTTGAGGCTTTTAACATTTATTCCTTTGTCTTTCACTTCTCTCCTCTAATTCTCATCCCATAGGCAGTGAGGGTTCCATGCAACTACTCCATTACCAGAGTCTTCAATTCTACCATCTCTTCTATGGATAAAATATTGGAATTAAATATAATTAGGAGTGATTTTCAAATTATTTAATGTCTACATCAAGGCCTCTAATCATATTTGCAACTTCATATACTCTAGCTAAATATTTAGCAATGCTTTCTTCCTCATCCATTCTACGATTCTAAAATTTCATCCTATAGGTTTGGAGTTTAGCTTTCTTAATATTCTCCTTTCTTTCATAGCATTTTATAAGTTTGTCCCATGCTTGTTTTGATAATTTGTAGTGCATCACCTTGACCAACTCAAATTGGTTAAGACTTGCTACAATCACATTCTTCTCCTTCGTATTATTGTTATAGGCTCTCCTTTTGTCAAGATCTGTTGGTGGAGTTGATATAATTGTATATGAATCCCATACATCCACACCAAGGGATATGATGTATGATTCCATTATAAGTCTCCAAAATACATAATTAATTCCATCAAATACTAGTACTATTCTTGTGTATATGGCCTAGTTTTCTTCACTTTCCATGATTTCCTTTGGATATACCAACTAATGGCTAAGTTTTTCCTAAAGGAACTAAGATATTTGACATATTTCCTTCTTGAAAGACTACAAATGCCTACAAATTTCGATTCACTAACACCTAAAATGAAGCACAGAAAAACCATAACCAGATTTAAGCTATAGGTGGTTCATGGAGAAGGACGATCCACATAAAAGAAATCGATTTTGAGGACTCTCTAGCCTGAGAAAATTTGATTAGTAGGTACTTGAAAAAACCAAAGTGTTTTTCCCAAAAATGCAGCAATTTTTGCAAAAGACAATGCTAAGAGAGGAAGTACAACATTAAATCTCAAAACGTAGTGCCAGAAAGGAAAAAAAAGAAACGCAGCATCGAGCTTAGAAAAAAGATTTAACCAAATTTCTTCTGGATTTTTCTTTTGGTGGGTTTCCTCTATTGTCGAATTGTTGATCCAGTTGTAACCTTCATGATTTTATTACCAATCTTGTATATCATGCCTCATTAATTTCATGGTTGTTCAGAGGATTAGTTGATACATCTTGTGATTGAGCCAGATTTTTGATCCTGTGTGTATGGTTTAAAGAAGGTAAGGGATATACAATCGAAGGTTCACAGTTGTTTCAATGTCTGACTATTATCAGCAGCCCAACTACTACTTTATGATTGAACTCAACTGAAAAGGCACACATTCCTCTAAAAAAAATAGATTTTTATTTATGAAAGTGGGTCTTATTCCATCTGGCCTTCGACGGCTTGATTTTTTTCCATATTTTCTCCTCTGTATTTCTATTCCTCTTTTCTTGAGGTTACAATCAGAAAACCATATCACTAACTAATAGCCTCCTTCCACAAATGAAGGAGTTTACTATTTAAAAAAAAAAAAACCAAATCCCATCCTAACTTAATGATCTAATCTACTTGGCTTGATCTCCTCGTAGGGAGAACCAATTTGCCATTTTTATTCCTATTTATTTTAGAAATAAAAACAAACTAACTTCTCACAATTAAAGCTTAATAAAATATTAATAATAAATTTTTTTCCACCTCTTGTTAGCCACAACATGTGAACACACAATCACATTGTTGGCTAAATCTGGATGCTCCTGCATCATACTTCCAAGGAATAAAAATATTTTTCCATCATGTCTTTTGGATCTAATTGATATCTGTGTAACTCTGTTGCTGTCATCCAACTGGCGTCTTCATCTGGGTGCCCCTTCCATTTAAATAAATATTGATAATATGTTTGGCTCCTTGTCTTATTTTCTACTCTTTTATCCATAATGGCTTCCACTTCCTTCTTTGTTGTCTTTGGCATATGCTTCTCCCAGTGGAGTCTCAACCTTCTCTTCTATCAGTTCATATTGTGTTTTTGTATCTTCTTCCTTGTATGGGTAAAAATCTACAATGTTAAAAATAGGAGATATTCCAATTCCCTATGGTAATTCAATATCATAGGCATTAGAGGAAAATTTCCTTAGAATTCCACATGGCCCTATCTTCTTCATTTTCAGCTTATTATATGTCGCGACAGGAAATATTTCCTTTCCCAGGTAAACCATGACTGGATCACCTGCTTGAAAATCTTTTTCTTTCCTCTTAATATCAACACTTTCTTTGTATTTGTTGTTTATTTCCTATAGTTTCTGCATCTACTTTGCAAACTCTTCAGCCTTTGCACTCCTTATCTCTTGTTTGCCAAAATTTCTGAGCTCATACACACCTCTCGGATGCATCCTAAAAAAAATCTGAAATGGACTCATCCCAGTACTCCGGTTAGGAGTATCATTGTAAGCAAACTCATCTTGAGCAAGTGATAAATCCCATTGTTTTTTATTTTTATAAACCAAACTTCTTAATATGTTTCCCAAGCTCCTATTCACCACTTTAGTTTTCCCATCCATCTAACGATGATAGGCTGAACTAAAACTAAGGTTTGTACCTAGATTCCTCCATAGAGTCCTCCAGAAATGTCCCACAAACTTAGTATCTTTGTCTGAAACAATACTTATATTCAACCCATGTAGTCTCAAAATTTCTGAGAAAAAAAAATTTGCAATGTGAGTTGCATCATTAGTTTTATTACAGGCAATGAAATGAGCCATTTTTGAAAATCTATCTACAAAAAAATAGATATAATGATGTCCTCTTCGAGTTTTTGGTAAACCCAAAACAAAATCCATGTTGATCACATCCAAAGGTCAATTTGGTATTGGCAATGGCTGGTATAATCTGATGTTTTGGCTTCTTCCCTTGGCATGTTGAAAAACCCCGCATTTATCAAAAAAAAATTTGATGGCAGTTTGCATCTTTGGCCAATAATAAAAATCACTTACTTGAGAAAATGTTTTATCCCACCCAAAGTGTCTAGATAAGCCTCCACTGTGTTTTTCTGTAATTAAATTTTCCCTCATAGAACATTTAGGAATACACAACTTATTATTTTTGAACAACAAACCTCCTTGAATAAGGTAATCCAATTACTAGCTTCTATTATGAATTGTAGGATTTTGAACAACTGCATATATTTATTTAAATTTTGAGTCTTCTTTATACATGTCAATAATTTCTTCAAACCCGAAAATGACAATCTTCAATTTCTGCACAATCAGATTTACTCTGCTCAAAGCATCAACAACTTTATTGGACTTACCACTTGTGTGTTTGATTACAAAGGTAAAAATCTGCAAAAAATCCACCAACTTAACATTCTTTTTTCTCAAATTTGGTTTATTATTTATAAACTATAATGCATGATTATTAGAGTACAACACAAATTCCTTGGGTAATAAATAATGCCTCCATTTCTTCAAATCTTGCACAATAACATAGAATTGTTTGGCATAGGATGAGTAATTATGCTTGGCCTCATTCAACTTTTCACTGAAATAATTTATCGGTATCTGCTCTTGACTCAAGATAGCTTCAATTGCTACTCCTCTAGCATCAGTATCGACTTGGAAAACTTTCTCAAAATTCGGCAAATCCAAAACAGTTTTTTCTGTGATCTTATTTTTTAACAATTTGAAGTTTCGATCTATTGCCTCTGTCCACTTAAATGAATGGTTTTTCTCCTTTATTGTTTCAACTATCTGTGCACATATCTGACTAAAATTCTTATAAAATTCCTATAAAAACTTGCAAGACCATGAAAACTTCTTACCTCAAATACGCTTCTTGGAGTTGGCCAATTCAGAATTGCTTGGATCTTTTCTGGGTTCATCTTTAAACCTTCTTCTGAGACTACAAATCCTAGGTAGACAAGCTCTTTCTTCATGAAATTGTACTTCTTCAAATTTATCAGCAGTTTCTCCTTTTGAAAATTATTTAAAGCCAGCTTAATGTGTTCCAAATGCTCTTCCTTATTTCGACTGAAAATTAAAATGTCATCAAGATAGAATATCACAAATTCTCTAGCATATTATTTTAAGACTTCGTTAATTAGTCTCATAAATGTAATCGGTGCATTAGTGAGCCCAAAAGCATCACTAACCATTCATACAGCCCAATATTTGTCTTAAATGCAATCTTTCATTCATCTCCCTCTCTAATACTTATTTGATGATATCCACTCTTTAGATCTATTTTGGAAAAATACTTTGACCCACTCAAACAATCCATCAAATCATCCATACATGGTAAGGGAAATATATACTTTATAGTGATGTTATTTGTAGCTCTAGAGTAAGTACACATATGCTATTCACCTCCTTTATTTGCACTAAGAATTACTGGTACTACAGATAGATTAAGGCTTTCTCTTATCAATCCTTTATCCAAAAAATCTTGCACCTGTCTTATGAATTTTTCATTCCCCTGAGGAGTTAATATATATGATGCTTTATTTGGTAAGCTGGCACCAGGTATTAAATCTATGTTATGGCTGATACTTCTGATTGGCGGTAAGGTACTTGGTAGTCCATAAACGATTATGTCAGCATAATCATCTAACAAATTTTTTAATTTCCAAAAGCCTATTTTCTAGATTAGTAGAAGTCAAAATTACCTTGGGTTTACCCACAACAAAAAAAGTTATTTTTTTTTCTTTCTTGACTTCTTGTAGCAATTCTTTTCCACTAATCAACATAACACTATTTCTAGCTGCTCCTTTGTCCACTTCATACCTTAAAGGCAACAACGTGTGCTTCTTCCAATCCTTCTCTAAGTTGTAGGTGTTCCTTCTGCCATCATGAATGGATTTTATATCAAAATTCTAGGGTATTCCAATAAATATATGGCACATGTCCACTGGTATCACATCACACAATATGACATATTTATATGTACCAATCTGTATCTCTACTTTGCACTGTTCTGTCACAAAAATCTGATGTACTTTTTGCAGCCATGATACTTTGTAAGGAGTAGGTTGTTCCTTCTTAATCAACCCCAATTTCTCAACCATATTTGTGGAAACAAGATTATCAGTGCTTCCACTATTAATGACAACCTTGCAAAACTTTTCTTTAGACTTGCATACAATCCTAAATAAGCTCTTCCTTTGAGCTGGCTCATTTTCTTCCTTCTCTGCCTTAAGAAATACTCTTTTGAGAAATAAAGACTCTCCTGCCTCAGGTGGTTCTTCTTTTCTTGCGACCTGAGGATTTTCTTCCTTTTCCTTTGCTATATTCACATTTTGCTGATTTTTTTCTTTATTATGAGGACGATCCCATGATCCATGTCCCCGTTCTCCACATGTGTAACACCAAAATTATCTTCCTCGGCCTCTACCTCTGGGTGAAAATATGCCTCTATGCAGTGGTCTACTAATCAAACCTCTTTCTTTATTCTGAGAGTGTTGGAATCTTGATCTGGAAGATCCTATTCCTCTTGCCAGACTTTTACCTCTATGTCTTTGACTTTTCTTCCTCAACATTTTTTCCTCTACCTTCAAGGCTGCTTGATAGCAAATGTCAATTGTCTTCAATCTCAAAAGACGGATTTCTTCTTGTATGTCATATCTCAATCCATTGATACATTTGGCTACCTTTTCTATGTCATCCTATACATGTTCTTCTCTAATAATTAACTTATAAAACTCGTCTGTGTAGTCTTTGACAGTCATTCCTTTCTGCCTCAAATTTTGAAACTGTCTAAAAAGATTCAACTGGTAATATTTCGACATGAATTTACTTTTCAATTTACTCACCATTTTTTCCCACTGCTTACTCTTAGGCTTTCCCTTTCTCTCTCTGGATGTTCGTAGTTCATCCCACTGTATAGCTACATGGCCCTTCAATCTGGTAGCTGCAAATTTAAATTTATTATTTATCTTCAACTTATTCAAAGTCAAAATACTTATCTAACGAAATAATCCAGTCCATCAGCTCTTCCACATTTATTTTCCCTTCATACAAAGGTATTTCCACCTTTGGTCTTCCACTTTCTTTGGCCAACATTTTGAGAACTTTGGCGGCTTCGCTTTCTTCCTCTTCTTCTTCCTTAGAAGATTCCTCTGCATCACTAGCATCCCCTTCATCAGGTTCTCTCCTCTAAGAAATTTCCATTGTCTCCATCCTTGTATGAAGGTGTCAAATCTCTTCTAGCAAAACTACATTGGCTACAAGTCTTCCCCGACCTATGCCAGCTCCTCTCCTAGGTGGCATGTTTGTTGAAGTTCTAAGAGAAGAACTTAGTTCTAAGCTTGATCTGATACCAAATGATGTCTTTCCTGCTTAAAATATCACAAATGCCTAAAAATGTCGACTCAATAACACCTAAAATGAAGCACAGACAAACCATAACCAGATTTAAGCTATAGGTGGTTCATGGGGAAGGACAATCCGCATCAAAGAAGTCGATTTTCAGGACTCTTTGGCCTGAGAAAATTTGATTAGCAGGGCCTTGACAAAAACACATTATTTTCACAAAAATGAAACAATTTCGGAAAAATACAACACGAAGAGAGGAATTAGAACGTTAACTGTCAAAATGTAGTGCCAGAAAAAAAAAAAAAAAAAAAAAAAAAAAAAAAAAAAAAAAAAAAAAAAAAAAAAAAAAAAAAAAAAAAAAAAAAAAAAAAAAAAAAAAAAAACGCAGCATTGATCTTAGAAATATGATTTAACCGAATTTCTTCTAGATTTTTCTTTTGGTGGGTTTCCTCCATTGTCAAATTGGTTATCTGGTAGTAACCTTCATGATTTGATTACCAATCCTACAGATCATGCCTCATTAATTTCGTGGTTGTTCATAAAATTAGCTACTCCATCTTGTGATTGAGTCATATTTTTGATCCTGTGTGTATGGTTTAGAGAAGGTAAGGGATATACAATCGAAGGCTCATAGTATCACAATGTCTGACTATTATCAGCAGCCCAACAACTACTCTATGATCTAACTCAACAAAAATGCCGCACATTCGTTGAAAAAAAACAGATTTTTATTTATGAATGTGGGTCTTATTCCATATGAACTTCGATGGCTTTATTTTTTTCCATATTTCTTCCTATGTCTCTCTGTTCCTCTTCTCTTGAGATTAAAATTATAAAACCATATCACTAACTAACAACCTCCTTCCATAAATGAAGGAGTTTACTATTTAAAAAAAACACAAATCCTATCCTAACTTAATGATCTAATATAATTGACTTGATCTCCTCACAGGGAGAACCAATTCACCATTTTTATTCCTATTTAGTTTAGAAATCAAAACAAACTAAATTCTCATAATTAAAGCTTAATAAAATATTAATAGTCAATTTTTTTCCACCTCTTGTTAGCCACAACATGTGAACACACAATCACATTGCTGGCTAAATCTAGATGCTCCTGCATCACTCTCATACTAGTTGTTCAAAATTAGTAATTACTAAGAGGGGTGGGGGTGAATAAGTAATTATATTTTTAAAAATATTTAAGTAATTGAGAGGCCACACAACAATAAAACATTCACAATTATACATATATTTTAACGTGGAAACCCTTCCAAGAGAAAACTGCCAAATTTTGTTTTTATTATGATGTAAATTCAAACTAATCTATTTATATCAATTCTTTTGTGAGAACCCACTTGTTTACATACATACCTAAACACTCTACAAATGATTGTGTTTCTTGACTAACTCTCTCCTAAATAATTAACCTGAATTAAAATAAATTAAGAGAACCACAAAAAATAATGGTATGAGGAGCCCTCTCTCAATGGGTGATATAAGAATTGTTTCAAGAGAATTCATGTTATACGAAATGTAGGACTATGGACAAAAGTGTATTCCCTTGACCGAGTGGCTTAGTCTATAAAAACAGAAATAAAAATACGTTATTGCTTCCCTTAAACTAAATGGATGATGGGACGAATCCTACCTATAATCTGTCATATGCTTTTCTCCTCCTTTGGCTTGAATGCTCCAATCCTAGCTCTAATTGCTATTACTAGAACTTGCACAATCAGATGACACAAGCCAAAAATATACAACATCTATGTAGCATCATATAAATACTTCATTCAGTGGATCAACATGGCATCAAAATATGTGAAAGCACAACATCATATATAGGAAAACAAAGATATTTTTTCATTGATAGAAATGGAGTGAGTTGCAAAAAAAAATAGGTGTTGATCTTGTAGAAGAGGTCCTCCAAGTTGAATTTTCCTTCTTTGTCACAAATTGCACCTATAATCACCCTATTTCATGGAATGATAACTCTTCATAGCAGCAACATGAGATTAGACTCTATATCGAAAATCCAACCCCTAGCTTGTGGGTGGCCACAAATATATAGGAGAGGGAGGTAAGTTGGGAGTTCTTATCCATTTACCAATTTAGGGCTTTAGATCCATTCTTGATGGGGGGATGGGATCAAAGGATAAGGGATGGAAACTCGAAGGTAGGATAGGATAGGATCTGAATGTTTTTTCCGAGGTAAATTTTTCTAACAAATTATGGAAGCTTTTGGAAAAATAGGCTTCCAAAATATTTGTCTTTTTCCTAAATTTCTAGAACCATCACAGGTGCAAAGGGGATCAACCTACAAATGATGAACACATGCCACCATGAAGAAACCTGTAGGTGAACACTATCCAATAGGATGGCAGTGAGCATTGGTACTTAAAATGACTGAACAAGGTGTTTCAGGAAAAAAGTCTGGGATATGGGATAGTCATGCATAGGGATTTGTGCCATGATGATGTCAAGGGGTAAAAAGATAATGATTGATCTCGTTAATAGGCCAACTGAATAGATGAGAAAAAATGGCCTATAACATATTTCCCCTTAAAGCACAAAGTCAGTAATGATGAATGATAACTGAAGTGCTTTACCTTGTGAGAAATCAGGATCAAGAACAACAATTGAGATCGTCTTCTATTACAATGCATTTACATCATGATATCTTTGCTGAGGGAGGCATACCCAAACTCAACACACAAGCTAACATTACATGTACAATGATAAAAATACACGTCCATTGATGACAAATGGTGGACCCATGACTGGATGATTTTTTGTATGATCATAGCCATCATACATTGTGATGTTGTATTTATCTTGAAATCGCAACCCAAATGGATGAAACTAGTTCTGGGGTATTTTATCTCATTCAAACGAACGTCCAATGTACAAGTCTAAGCATGTGAATCAATGAGATAGAGTTAAACATAGTAGACTCCATCTGATTACCGACCAATGATGTAAGTCATTAACAGATGCGAGAGAAACCATCGATGATGTTAATGGATATCAAGGTACTGCAGTACAATTTGTATGGTGTGATTAAATGAGTTGAAGTAGAACATCACACAAAATATTTTAGTCAGATGCCAACGATGTAAACCTATCTCTGAGAGCGAGGACACTTTCCATTTATGTTTTCAAGTACCAAGGTATCAAAGGGTGTTTCTAAGTTAACTTGCTGGATAATGCATTGATGTCGACAGGAAGTGACCCGTTGTAGGAGGGCATTGATGTATCCCCCATCAACAACACAAAATGTGTATCATGATTTGAGACAGAATGATGTCGATACAGAACTGGATAAGGAATCAAAAACATGGAATGAAAGATTAATATTATTGTAGCATATTTTGATTGAATGAATTCTCTTGAACATGACGATAACACTGAATGGAGTTGTAAGAATTCACCTACACCAAAAACGAAGGCTTTGAAAAAAGGTATGATAAAACAAAAGACAAGTGATTAGCAAACCAAACAACAATGGAGATGAAGTGGAAGAGTGTTGTGTTCAAGAGAGACTTGCTACCATTAGCAAATGGAGTACCATGTTTTCGTAATTTCCTCTACCATACTGGTCAGTACCTCTTTATTTTTTAAAAATATTGAGGACTATAACATATGATTGACTTGTAAGTTCATCCCTTAGATGAATCCCTCAAAGTATATTTAACGAACCTTGAGAAGGAGTGGTTCGACCTTGTCATGTTTGACAAGTCCATCATTGTTTGATGTTGTAACGAGTTGAGCAAAGGTAAAACTCAACATATTTTTCATGTTTAGAGAGTTTGAAAAAGAGGCTAAAAAAAAAACTTGAGATGTTCCTCTTTGTAGAAAGTCCCTTGATTCTAAAAAGGTAGAAAAAAATACCTAAGAGGACCTCTTAGCCATGTTTGAATATGGTATTCATTTCTCGTAAATAGTTTATATCAATCCAGAAAAGGGTTAAACTTATACTAAGTATACATCTTTTCATTTATTTTAACAAGCTCCAAAATACAAGTGCTCGACAAAATTTTCATATTTAAGGAGTCTGAAAAGAGCTGAAAGAGGAATCCATCTGGAGGAATGAGTAGTATAAAGGGTAGCAACTAGTTCCAGTCATGATGGAACTGGTCAAAACATACAAAGGTAAAAACAATGGATAATAAGACCACTCATCACATCGGTTCCATAAAAATGGGAATGGTTTCAATTTTACAAAAGCTTGAAATAGGGGAAACTATGATTGAAATAATTTTGCGTGCCCCCAACATAATGTATAAATTTGTGGAACATGCCACCCAATATTCATTCCAGTCACCAAGGTAGACTATTGGTTGCTAACAGGTGGATGGAATGAAGGTTCATTTACTAGATTAAGTGAAAGACTCGACTAGGAATTTACGAGATCTAATCAAAGACTCAATTTGGAAGGGGATCTGTTTCATTTTTTAACAAGCTTGACACACGAAAAGAACTATGCTAAAGATACATTGTTTCATTTTTTAGCAAGCTTGACACAAGAAAAGGAATTCTTCTTATAATAAACCTATTTCATTTTTTAACGAGGTTGACATAGTAAGCTTGTTTTATTTTCTAATCAGCTTGACATAAGAGAAGTAAATCGACTCCAAAAACTTGATCATGACCTACAGAAGGCCATGACTTCCAAGAGTGTCTCATCATATGGGAGAGCAACACTCTGGAAGGGACACATATCAATAGATCTAATCAAAATATCAAGATCCAATGTCCCCAGTAGATGATGCACTATATCACCAACTAGATCTTTAGTAGATGCAAACATGGAACAAGTTTCCACATAATTAATCTATGGTGCGGGATCCAAGTTTCCATATATAAGTACCAGTTATGGATTTTGGTTGATTGGGATCCAAATTAGGAAAGAAAAACACAAGCTGATCAATGGTCATGATTATTCCTTCATTCTGGAAACATATCACATGAAAGAGTGAAGAGACAACAACTCCCATGACATAAACATATTCATGCCCAAGGAGTAAATTAAAATCTAAAGGGCCTTTGACTACCATCACATTGATATAGGAAATAATTAATCCCAAAGTAATAGTAAAATTAGGAAGGATCCCTAATGGTTGAATGTTCCCTCTGCTAAAAACTAATAGATTCTCGGTAACGGGCACAAGCTATGGAAAACGTAAATATTTCCAAGTATTTGAAGAGAAAATACTAAAATATGCACCTTGGTCTATGACTATGCTAGGTATGGCTATATTATAGGGCCTACACTGTTATCTAGAAGAAACATAAGGAGGAAAATGATATCTTGCCAGTCGACTCCAATAAAAGGAAGTGACTATATAACTCGGAGGGGGAGCCATGAGAATGGGAGAACTACCCCATCGTGATGTGGGAACGAGATAATTACTCAAATTTATTGTGGGAATGATATTATTTCCCCTTAGTGTCATGTCAATTGGAGGATCTCCCCCATGTACCATTGGAAAGAGAGGATTTCCCCCTGGTTCATTGGAATCTGAAGAAACAATAAGAACCTGAGTGGTATGAAGTTCACTCTCTACGAGAAAGGTATTATCAACTAAAGGTGGAATCAAGTCAAATTTTTTGTCAATAAATGGTTTTTTGGGATAAAACTCATGGGATTCCTATTTAGAGAGAGAGGGATTGACTAGTGATGAATTTTGATCAATCACTTCACTAACTAGTAGAGGATCAGGGGAAAGCTTTTGATAACCAGCTGGAAGGTGAGGCTGAGAAGTTGTAAGGTTATCCAACACTTTTTATTCTTCATCCATATAAGGAAAAATGTGAATATGATGATTCCCTTCACATAAAATACAAAGAAACTTAAATTTACCCTTTTTTCGCATGGACCTTACTATCACCAGGCAATGGTTTTCCACCAACATGATCTCCAGAGGATGATGAAAAATGTTGATGTGAGCCTAAGGACCACACTTATAATACCTTGGTAATACCAGGACAATCTCTAAGAAGGTGGTCACCCTTACATAACTTGCAAGGGAATTTAAGTTTGTGAGGTTGATTGGAAGCTTTCCCCATACTAGTTGCATTGGTAGCAATGGTTTCTTGGTTTCCCCACTTCTTATTTTGCTTCTTCTTCTTCATCTTTTTCTTTTTATTCTTAGCTTCCTAGGTACAAGAATAAATAATTTCACTAGGAAAGGAAGAAAGGGATGAAGAAACAATGGGTGAAGAAGGAAAAGGGTCAAATTTAGGATCAACATGAGGTTGATACTGTTCAAGTGGAGGAGAACTTGGTTGATGAGAATTTTGGACATTCGTAACCATAATGGTTGAAAATACCAAAACTAGTAAACTAATTGTAAATCTTGGAAGGGATGAATTTTACATATAAGGAGCACCAATATTTCCAAAAGAAGGAAAGGGACTAGGATTCTCGTCAGATGGGCTTCCTTGACTGCTGGACTCTGGAACTGTTTCCATTAGTCTCAACCTAAGATCTACTAAGGAGTTGTTCCATGATGAGGATGTTGTTCCGCAATCAATTAATTGATTTTAGAAATTAACAACATATATAAATAAAAATTGGGTAGCTAGGAACAAAGGTTTACAAAGCAACCATGAACTAGAATATACACCTTAGAGAACTAAGGAATTGATGTTCATGAAGGAAATGTCCCCGAATGGTGTGTTTTGTGTATCACGGTATAAAAGGCGTCTGACTTGGTTATCTATGGTGAGGATATCAACCTATAGTTGTCTTCCAAAATATACTCGATGGTACATTGAAGTGCAGTTCGTAGTAGTGTTTTCTAATGCATAATTATCTGACGAGAGCGTTCTCATATACTTTTCATGCCTGGAGTGCCATCCAATATACCCAAGGTACATAGAGTACGATCCAATACACTTATGTACATGGAATGAGATATCAAATTCAGGATGCAACACTGGAAAAAAAAGACATCTCCTATGTTTAACAACGCTAGAACACGTCTCTAGCCTAGACCTCTAAATGTTTGTGTTAATGTTACAAATGCTACTTAGGTTGATTCAATAAATTTCACTGTTTATATTTTATTAAGTTTAAGTTTTGGGGCTCATCGCGAATGCCACTAGAATATCCTAAAATGAAAACTAGCATGAAGAAATGGAATCTTTCTCATTCAATGAAAATCTATATAAGTAAGGCAAGAGGGAAAGAGTATGTAGAAAACAATAGGCAGCAAATTTGTGTCTAAGATCTGTCATTAATATTAAAAGCTACAATCAGATTGCAAAAATCAGAAGTAAGAGCTGCCAAATAAAATTTTCCTTTAGAATAAATAGCATTTCCAAAAGTTTGCACATGGTGATCTTCTATCATTGAAACTAAAGTCCATGTGTTGGATTAAGAATCATAAACTGACATCAAAATTCTCTTATTATCCCCTCCTCATTTCACTCTTCATTTGATATAATAAAAACCAAGAAGAACGATGCAAAGCCTTGTGGAAGTATCAAAATCCAATCCATTGAAAAAGAAAGGTGGTATAGGAGGATGCAACAACTGTATCCAATTCTTGGTACCCTGAATGCCTACGAAACAATCTAACATGTCCCATTTTCTATGACAAGAGAAGAGGACCTTATAGGTATTCACAATGACGTGATTACCATTAAACAAAGGAAGTTTGTAGATTTCTGAACCACCTCCTTCTATAACCCAATATTCCATATCATCTTTCTGATCCTAATGGATCTGAATCAGAAACCCTGGGGTGGACTGCAATGACAAATGTAGAAAAATTATTTGGAGGGAGCTTTTTGAAGACAAAAGATAATTCCACTCCTTACAGACAATCCGAATTTTTCCAAGAACTCTCATTGGTAGCTTTGCTAAAATGATATACAACAACTCTTCTAGGATCCTTTGCCAGATTTCCATGTCCATTGCTAAAATATTTCTCTCGCATGAAAAATACATGAAATATTGTTGTTGTGGACATTGCAGGGGCTCTTTTTGAGCCTTGAGGTGCTCTATAACCTCTCTTTTATATGCTCCAAAGTTTGTTTCTCTATCTGCTCCACTTCATGAGAATATATAATGATACATAAAGCTTAAACGCATAAGGGTGTGTGCTCCGCTTCATGAGAATATATAAAGAGATATAAAGCTTAAACACATAATAGCGTCTTAATGGAACCACATATTTTACATTGAAGGTCCAAGGTCCACCTCGAGATCTCCCACCACGTTTATAGTTTCACCATAAAAACTTACTAATTTACCTTTTTTTCTATGTAAAATAGGTATATTCATTATTTAAGGCATACATTTTTACCAATTCACCTTTTTTTCTATGTA
This sequence comes from Pinus albicaulis, assembly GCA_034641835.2. NCBI lineage: Eukaryota > Viridiplantae > Streptophyta > Pinopsida > Pinales > Pinaceae > Pinus > Pinus albicaulis. Next base: position 1,145,200,461 of record CM076574.1, on the reverse strand, counting down.
AAATAGGCAAATTCATTATTTAAGGCATACATTTAGGAAACATTTCTCATTTTTAATTGATATAAATTGATTTAAGAAAAGGTAAATCTTTCAAGGGATTTTATACTGATCATTTTTTCTTTTTATTTTGGTAAAATGTATGATTTTTAATTAGGGAGAAACTAAATCTGATTTTTTTTATCATTGTGAACACCTCTTTTTACATTTTAGATATTTTTATATGGTTTATATTGTCTTTTTTTGGTCAAAAAGTTTTGACTTGCAATTAGAGAAATATTAAATTGGAGAACACCTTTTTTCATATCTCACTTTATTTTTGTATAGTCTATATATATTTTTGGAGAAATGTTTTTTACTTTAAATTAGTAAATTTTGAAAAAAATAAATATTAAATTAAATATTTTGAAAACTGAAAAGTATCTTTTAATTTTTTAGCTTTGAAAATAAATAAATAATAAACTAAATATTTTGAAAATATATATATATATATATAAATTGTTTTGAAATCTTTAAACAAATTTTATAAATTTATAAATTTTATTAAATTATTAAAAAAATATTAAACTAAAAAATAATTTTTAATCTTTTAAAATATAAATTGTTTTTAATGCTTGATAACTAATTTTATGTGGTTATAAATTGAATTGTGAGATGTAAAAATCATATTAAAAAATAAAAAATATAAAGTCAAAAGTTTCAAAAACATAATTGGAAACAAGGACATACATGGGAAGAGTACCCTTTCTAATTCATTTAAAGAGGAATAGAAGATTATACCATCACCGCATTTTAATAGCCCATAGAGGAAGGGAGACTATTCCAACATCAAGAACACTAAGAACTGGAGTGAACATATAATGATCTTAGATCAAATCCAAGTATCTCCCCATTGGGTCGATAATTGATTTGTAACTAGCTCTTTTGAAGGGCCTTTTACTTCAGGCCCAAGGAGGAGGGCTTTAATTTATTTGCCAAGTATCAAAATAAATTTTCCTATTACAATGTTTGCACAACATAATACCATGTAGATGCAATTTTAGCAAGAAATTATGTTTAATTATTTTATTTCTAATATTTTATTAATTTAATAAATTGGTTATAAATATAACTGTTTATTTTATTACATTATTGAGTTTTTATTTCATGTAAGTTATTGAATATATTTATTAAATGTATTTAATATGACTTGTTGTTATGATGATATAGGTGATGTTCATTAACATTCGTCAGGATTAAAAATGGTCATTCAAACTTTAAGAAGATAAGAAGTTATTTGAAATTCTATTTTTATGGTCAAAAAATATTAAGAGAACTATTCTAAGATCATAGTTTTGTTTAATTCATGGTTAAGAAGGGTGGTAATGTGGTAAATATTTTGAAATTTAGATTGAATATAATTAAGAAAAAAAGTGATTTTCATCTTCAATTTAAGTTTTTGGAATTGAAAAATGCTCAATTTCACTATGGAGCTCATGAGAATTTGTTCTTTATCTTAGCAATGCTTATTTTAGTCATATACCACTCAAGATAAGGACATAATTTTAATTTTTGAGATTTAGATTGATCACCTCTTTATAATATCTTGGCTTATTTTTTCTCATTAAGATGTGAGGTTCTAATATTTTTAATATTATTCTTATTTTAAAAGATGATATAGTACTTTATCCCACTTATGGTCTAGTGAAGCTGAGGCACCCTTATGCCCTCCATACTTGAGCCTAAGTTAGATTTGGCTAGAGTTTGAAGAAGTCTCCCCTCTTCCATGTTGTTTATCCTCTTACCTATATATATCTATGCACTCAATGGAGGAAATATTTACTAGGATAAGGAGAATAACATATGGTGTATTTTCTTTAGTTTTGAGATTATAGGCTATAAATTGTTCATGGGTTTGTTCTATCTTTCCCCGCAAGTCTTTGGATATGTCTCCAAACCTTTATCAATATAAAATAATAGGAGTAACAAGAGTCTTAAAGAGGTACCAAATTTTTTATCTCATATATCGAAATATCTACTAATTTACAATTGTTTTCAATTTCATATCAAGCTTTCCACCCTCCACTGATCTTCTTACAAGTGCTAAAATTTGATTTTTTCTAGTCATGGATATTGATTCCAATATATTTTTAGGAAAGAACTTGCTTTAAGTTATTTTCGTATAGAAAAGTATCATATATGAACTTTTTGGATATAGTTATAGTGACTTTCATTTTGTCATTATCGGCGGACTCTTCATTGCTCACTATGATCAGAAGTACTAGCAAAAAATAAAATTCCATTAACATAAAGAAGAAGCACTAGAGTTAGTTTGTCCAAAAAAACTTGCATTCTCTAAAAAAGGAATGGGTAGAGGACACCCTTGCTTAACTCTCACATAGCAATTAATTTCCTCGGACTAACTGTAATTGATCCTAAACATGGAAATAACATTCTCATACAACCTTATTAGAAAAAACTAAACTCAATTAGAAAATATCCTTATTTTATAATTATTTATTTATTTATTAATATTAGAAGATCTCATCTCTAAAGTTTTCTTATTCTACATTTTGAAGAAAAAAACTTTAAATAAATAATTATTTTGTTTTTAAAGGGGAGGATATTATCTCATTACAAATGTGAGTAGGTGTAAAAACACTCAATACAATTTTAAGAAACCTAAATATTGTATGATTTTAACATTTTTGTAATGCCTCTTAGGAAAACAAATATCTTTTATTTACACTGTTATTTTATTTACTAAGGGAAGATGAAGTAATTAACAATTATGTTTTATTTTTTCAATTTTGATTAATTATCATGGGTTACGAGAATGAAAAGCTTGAACATAAATAAAGCACATGAGAAACTCACACAGTTGTGGATGGTTATGGGCAACGGGCAGGGTAGTTACCTACCCGGACGCTTCCTGTTGTTAAGAGAGGAAAGCCAATAGGGTCAGGGGATCTAAGGCAGGAGAGATAAATGTTTTCTATTAGAATCTGGAATGGAATACCAGGAAAGGAGAAGGGATCATGTCCAGTAGAGACCAGATGATCATGACCTTTTGGGATACTTAGCCCATGTACTAGTGTGTATTAGCTCAGGGAGAGACACAATAGTGACTGGTATCATTGGTCGGGAGGAGTGTTGTTAGTCAAGTGGGAGTTGTGGATTCTTCCGAAGTAGCTAAGTATGATTCAATTATTTTAATGAAAGATTAAATAGTAAAATATTGCAGTATGAATGGAATATAATTAGTAAATGCATGCACAGTACCAAAAAATATGGTGGAATAGATTTTCTGTAAAAGGATGATATGCATGTGTATAATACTAATCTTAGCCTGTGGGTCTAAGTGATTGTATGATAGGAAACTGCAGGATATAGATGCAGGCTAGTCCATATATGTGAACAGATATTTATGTAGAACATAAAAAATACAGGACAATAGGAAAGTGCAACTATATAGGGTCAAGAACAACCAAATAACCAAGGAAATAGGGGTAGTTTAGACCTAGGTTCACCATAAGTGAAACCCAATAGCCCTACCCTTGAAGTACGAGGCCTTCTAAAGTAAAGAAATTATAAATTCAGAAGGGCAGAACTTCTATAATGAACTTAGTAAGCAATGTGACATTTACATATATATATAAATTGTAAGTTGACTTTGACGTGCACATGATTACACTAACACCACATATGTATCCATTTTAACCAAAACGAAATAGTACATACACTACCAGTAAATCTATAGGGTTCAAAGAAAAGAGTAACATTCCATGAATTCAAGAAGGTGGAATTTTTGTGGTAATTTAAAATAAAATATTGTCAAACAGTGGTGCCTCTCGGAGTCATTCCTTCACATTAAACAAGAAGACATTGTTACGAAAATAAATTCACAATTCAATTCATGTTATGAAACAAACTCACAAAATAGAAGAAAAGATAGATCAACACCTTATAAATCAGCCTCTTCGAGGAGGAAACCTCCTTTACATTACATAAAATGAAAAATTCTTCGATGATATAAATGACAAAACCTCTTTTCTATATATAGGAGTCCAATGGGTTAGAATATAATCCTAGACGACATAACAATAACAATGCAAGGGCACAACAACAACAATATTGGGTTTCTATGGGGCACAATAATAACAATATGGGGAATACATGGGCACAACAATAAAAATAAGGGGATACACGAGTATTAAAGGGACATAACATGCCCCTATCCTTCAAACGAGTTTTTTCCTCAACGCTTGATTATTTTTGGATGCTTTTGTATAAAATTCTCATCCTCCCATGTGGAATATTCGGTGGGTAAGTTCTTCCACTTGATGAGATACTTTGAAATTGATTGATTTTGTAGCTATCGAGTTCTTGTTTCTGTGACTGCTTCAGGTTCCAATATGATTTTTCCTTCTTCTTCAACTTCTGGAAATATTGTTTGAACTAGGATCTTGTCACCTATAACCTTTTTTAAGCATGAAACATGGAAAACTTGGTGCACTCAAAAAGATGCAGGAAGCTCGAATTTGTATGGACCATAGTACCAATATTTTGCGACACCTTGTAAGGACCATAAAATTTTTGTGATAATTTATTATCCTTCTTAGTTTGCTTGTGGGAAATTTGTTTTTATAGTTTTATCCGTAAAAATACTAATTTTCCTACATAAAAAATTATTTCCCTGCGATGTTGATATGCATGTTGTTTCATTCAATTCTGCACCAAATTTAGGTTATCCTTTAAGAGTTGGAGAAATTGCTATTGACGCTCGATATGATCTTCCACTACTTGATAATCCATATTAGCTTTCATTTTATCCTTGAAAGCATCCACCTTAGCCTCCATGTCCACTTTTAAACCATCTATGTCATATTTTAGTTCATATTTGGTTGCTCTTTGTGAGATCGAAAGTTGTTGCACTTGGTCCCATAATTTTAATATATCACACTACAATTATTCCTCCTCATGCGTCATAGTAGATAGTTCTAAGGGATTAATGGGCGTGGAATTATTTTTATGAGTCATTATAGAACCCAACACTTCTATATATGCTTCAATATGCCCTTGGAATAACTTCAAACTGTTTTTTTAAACAAACGTTATGCAAATTTAAAAAAAAAACACACCTTTTTCTTTCTTTTGAGAAGCTCGATATTGATACTGATGTATCTCTGTGATTTCGAATCCCCAATATTTGAGCTTCGGCCCTGCTGTAGCCCTATGCATATTCTTTCCAATACCATAGGTCAAAACTGATTTGGATTGTTCAAAACAAATTTATTCCCAATATCCCACAATGACATAGTTATGGACTGGTTCAGTAGAGCGCACTTGTATGATGTGCCATGTGTCACTCTTTCTTCTTTTGGCTATGAAATCGATATACAAGAAACTAAAGTCCATGCGATTTTAGTCACGTGTTACAAAATTCCAATGCAATGTCAGAAATGAAATTTACGATGATTTTCCCTTGACCACCTGTTTGAGTTGAAATTTGGGAGTCTGCAAAAACCCTAACTTCCTCGAATCATATCTTTGAAACTATAGCAAACCAAGATCTGAAATTTTTACACACAGTTCCTACGAATTTTGGCTCAAATGGGTTTTTTTTGTAGCATTGAAAAATTTGTTGAGAAAATTTTATATCGACAATTGCACAATGACCTTTTTGCAGCAACGAAACCCTAGAATCCAAAACTCTGATACAAAATATTATGAAACTAGCTCAAAAAATAGAAGAAAATATAGATCAATTCCTTATATATTAGCCTCATTAAGGGGGAAAATTATTTTACATTGCATAAATGAGAAATTATTCGATGATACAAATGAAAAAACCTCCTTTCCATAAATAGGAGTCCAATGGGTCACAATATAATCCTAGCCGACATAACAATAACAATGTAAGGGCACAACATTAACAATATTGGGCTTCCAGGGGGAACAATAATAAAAATATGGGTACTACATGGGTAGAACAATAAAAATAATGGGGTTATACCAACAATAACAATAAGGGGATACACGAGTATTATAGGGACCTAATATTTAAAACCCCTTTTCTGGGTCAAAAATGTCATCTCCAATAACTAGTAATTGAAATTGCGAGTAGCTGGAAAGAAATAATTTAAACATAAATAAATTTATGTATCAATAAGTCCAAAATTATACAATTCAAATAGTTCATTAAATATAATGTTCACAAAGCCATCCTTCGGGCCAAACATGAAACCCCATGATAAAAATTATGTTTCCCACGAGGAGCACTCTTAACCTCAAAACATTACAATAGACAGAAATGAATTTATGGTACCCAGTCACCATAAGAAAATTCCACATAGAAGCAACATGAACAGAAAGAATACTTGTAAGGTTTGATTATGGTCATAAACGACATTGATAACCTATTGATGAAAAGAGACGTAGAAGGTCGACACCTACCTTACTTGTTGACAAAAGCAGGTTAGGGTTAGAACAATACCGCAATTTGTAAATACTAAAAGAGTATAACATGAAAGCAAGTAATTAACCTTATTTGTGATGAAATAGCCAACCTTGTGCCACCTTCCTTCTAAACAAGAAAGAACTGGTCTGGTTAGACCAGAAATCAACCATTGAACTAATGAATTGAGGCGTAGGTTAACCACACACTCACCCTAGCATCGTTTTGTTACAACAACCGGATGATAAGCACACAAAATTTGTTGGTCTGATTTATTAAAAAGGTATTATTGACGTTAATGTGAGCATCTTATGTTACTTGGTGCAATAGATCGATAAGATTTAGAATAACATAAACAACATAAGAAAATGAAAACACAGTCAAACACATTAACACATCAAGAATTTAATAACGAAGTTCACCAGACTTCCTGGCTACGTCTCCAGGTCCTTAGCTTCCAGTGCTAACCACTTTATTTTGTCTTAAAAATGATTTTACAGGTATGAGCTCAAAAATAGAAGCTCAAATAAGAAAATGGACCTCACCATTGCGACCGGCTTGAAATTTTGGTTAAAACAAGTATAAACTTGCCTATATTTCGCCACTGTGACCTCCAGACCCCCTGGAGAAATTCAAAACCACCTCTTCCTTTCAGAAAACCACTTTTCTTGCAGAAAGCCACCTTCTCTACATAAATACCACCTCAGATTGTGCTCTCAATAATTCTGCGTGGATTCGGCTCTACTGCGTTGAAATGAGGTTTTGGGTGGCTTTGTTACAAGCTCCACCATATAAGAGAATTTACTATCACACTTGGTTGAAGGTGTTGTATATATAAGTTTTGGAGGTCGGCAGGTCGAAACCCCAACCTGACCCTTCCACCGTCCATCCGTTGGTTACGTTACATATATGGAAATATATAAATGCGCATTTAAAACATATGATAAGGTTAAGGGTCCCAGTGACAACGTATATATCTAGTGGTTAATATATATGGAAAAATATATATTGAAATATATATGCAACATTTAAACCTTAAATTAACCATTAAGGAGTGCAGTGGTCGTGGGGTTGAACCTGACTGTCTGGCCCTTTTATCGGCGGAAAATCTTGATGCAATTAAATACACAATATTTACATTCAATGCCAATTGCCACCGTAGCTCAACCGGTGAGTTGAATCTAGAAAAATATTAAAATTTTGGGAGGTCAGGGGTTCAATCTTCCTTGATCCCAAAATTTTTGGAAATGAGGCCATATTGGGAAAAATCGGGGCTACCAAGTGTCAGCCCTGGATTGGCCCATTTCGTCCAATAAAACTTGAACACATCATTGATCCCGCAGACATCACGTTGGACATGTAGCATGTTCATAGGATGACATGTATCCTGATCGTTGACTTGACCGTTGACCGTTGACTTTGACTTTTTCTCATTTTTCCTTAATTTGTCTTAAACTTTGACTTGACACATCTTCTTCATACAAAATTGGTTTTACGCGCGGTTCGTACTGTTGGAATCTTATCGATGAGCACTTCAACTTGATCCTATTTTCATCTGCATTTGAATACTTTGATATAGAGGCAAAACTAAATCCATTTTGAATCACTCCTCCCGACTGGAATCTTTTGGACCACTAAAAGTTGGTTTTAGCTGTCAAGTAAGTGAGGATATGTTTCCTTCACTTTTCAAATTTCTATCCATCGTGCTTTACTTGGATTTTCACCTTTAAGTCCAACTTGAAGATACTCAACTTCTCCTCGTCGCGAAGTCCTTATCCTCCTGTCGAGAATTGTGTCCTCCTGTAACTCGTTGAGATACTCTGGTGAAAAATATTAGATGGAAGGTACCTGACTTTTCTCTTCTGGATCTTAAATCATTGAAGGTTCATACAATTGCAAGTTTTCAACATTTACGACGGAATAGATCTACATATAAGCTAGTAGATCTAGGCAAAAAAAATTCTCACCGATTTTGTCAAGAATTTTGAAAGGACCATATCTAATTGATTTCAACTTCTTACCTTCCCCTTGAATTCTTTATTTGTTGATGTACAAATATACTTAATCACCAACTTGAAAACTATGCTCAACTCGATGCTTGTCGTGCCTTGCTTTATACTTTGCTTGGCTCTTTTCCAGCTATTCCTGTATTGCCTGATGAATTTCCTAGATCTGTTCAATGAACTTGGTTGCTTTGTCCACATCGCTGTGTCCATCAAATGCTATTCCTTTACCAAAGAGAAAATTGAAGGGAGACTTTGGTACAAAACCAAAACAAGTCTCAAATGGAGATCTTTGATTAGAAGAATGTTTTGCATGGTTGTAAGCATGCTACACATAACACAAATTCTCATCCCAAAGCTTAGGATGCTTGGTGCAATAACCTTGAAGCAACTATACCACTGTCTTATTTACCATTTCAGTCTGGCCATCAATTTGCAGATGAAATTTCATGCTCTTATTTAACTTTGTGTCCATAAGCTCCCATAAACTTGACCAAAATTTCTCGACAAATCGAGAATCTCGATAAGATACTATAGAGGCGGGTAACCCAAAATGAACCCATACATTTTAAAAGAACAAATTTGCAGTTTTTTCAACTGTGACTTGTTTAGTACATGGTGTCAAAATACACATATTACTGAACCTATCCACAACTACATACAAATAATCATGACCTTTACTAGACATTGGCAATCCCACAACAAAATCCATGGATAAAATTTCCCAAGGATGAGAAGGAATTAGAAGTGGATTGTACAAGCCTAATTTTATGTTACCTGGATTGCTTATAGAACACATAGTACATCCTTTAATATATCTTGAAATTGTTTCATTCATTCTTGGTCAGTAGCAAAATCTTTGTAATTGTGCAATTGTTTTACTTACACCAAAGTGACTTGAAATTAGAGAAGTATGTGCTTCTCTAATCATATTAACTCTTTCAGTTTTCAGAATGCATAATTTTCTGAAATAATATAATATTTTTTCCTTTATGAAATAATCCAATTATTCTACCTGCTTGCCATGAATTAAAGTTGCATATACATCCTTAAAATCTGTGTCTTGAGCATATTGCTCAATATAACTTTCGTGCATTACTGAATTATGCTTAAGAATTGTGGATGCATTTATGATTGGTCTTAATAACATGTCTGCAACCTTATTATGTATGCCTTTCTTATATCTGATTACAAGATGAAATTATTGTAAGAAAACCATCCAACGATAGTGTCTTGATTGTTGCAATTTAGTTTGTGAGTGTAAATATTGTAGTGGTTGATGATCTGTATGTATAATTGTTTCTTTTCCCATTATGTAATGTTTCCACTTTTTAACACTCTGTAATAATGCATATAATTCCTTATTATATTTAGGATAGTTAACTACTGTTGATGTGAATGTGTCAAAATGAAAGCATAGAGGCTTTCTATGTTGCATCAACACTGCCCCATGGAATATTCACTTGTATTTGTCTCAATCTCAAATTGCAGTTGAAGATCTGGCAGTGCTAGTACTGGCGCTGTACTGATCCTTTCTTTCAATGTGTCAAAGGTTTTCTATTGTTTGCCTCCCCACTAAAACACCTGTTTCACACTTGTCAAAGCATGTAGAGGATCTGCAATGAAAGAAAATTTAGAAATAAACTTTCTACAATATTGTGTTGCCCCTGAGAAACTTCTAACTTTTGTAGCAGTATTGGGCTTAGGCCAATTTACAATGAGTTCGACCTTAGAGGGATCTATCTTCAATTCACCACCCCCTACAATATAGCCCAAGTAATTTAAAGATGTCCTGCAAAATTCACATTTTGACAGTTTTACATAAATATTTTCTCTCTTTAACACATCTAAAACCTAATTTACATGCTTTATATGTTCATCCCATGTCTTACTAAAAACAATAATATCATTTAAGTAGACTATTACAAAATCATCTATAAATGGCCTAAAAACATCATTCATCACATGCATGAATGTAGTTGGGGCATTGGTCAAGACAAAAGGCATAACCATCCATTCATAGAGTCCCTGCTTCGTTTTGAAAGTAGTCTTCCATACATCTTGTTCTGAGACCATGATTTGATGGTAGCCGCTTCGCAAGTCTAACTTAGTGAAGTAAACTGCATCTTTCAAATGATCTAATAAATCGTCAATGCAAGGAAGAGGATAAAGATTCTTTATTGTTATTTTATTTAATGCTCGGAAATCAATGCACATTCTCCACAAACCATATTTCTTACGTACCAACACAATAGGCGATTCGCATGGTGAAGTGCTTGGTCGAATAAACCCTTGATTGAGCAATTCTTGTACCTGATTCTTTATTTCTGCATTCCCTAGAGTTGATAACCTTTTATACCTATGATTGTAATTGTTGTTTCGTTTCCTGAATCTGATCCCAAGTCCTTCTTAGTAGGAGTATTATTTCGCTCTTTATTTCGAAACTTCTTAGGCTTCAATTCTGGATGCAGTACCCAGTAGTGTGCCTCATCATGTCCTTCTTTCTTACAATGGGTGCATGTAGGCTTTTCTTTATTTACAATGTTCACTTTCCTTTCCTTCCATTTTTGTTTCTTCTTTTCTTTATTCTTGATTTCAGTAGATTTAAATGACTTTTCAACATCATGAGATACATTTTTACCTCTAGCTTCTAGATGAGTTGCTAGAACTGATACATCATCTAAGCTAGTCGGATTAAACATCAGTATGGTATGCCTAAAATAACTGTGTAGGACACGTATGTATTTCAATAATGTTTTTGGTGAGTCTAATGACCTGCCTAGTGTCAAATCTCTTTTACAAAATTCCTGAGTGTAACTTTTCATACTTTGACCCTTTAACTGACGCAATTTTTTCCAACTCATCATAGCTTTTTGCATATAAGCCAAAGGATATATATTTTTTTAATAGGAAAAACAAATTCATTCCATGTCAAAATGATTTTACCATGTTTTTGGAGATATGCTTGTGTCTTTCCTTCCCGCCATACAAGTGGGGTTCCTCCAAGACGAAGGTTAGCAAGCTGGATGTTCTTTCTTTCTGAAACAACTTTTTGTACCCTGCAATAAGCTTCAATTTGTCTTATCCAATTATCAATATTTTCAGCGTAAGCTCACCATCATAAATTGGCCAATCAAATTTTATATCTAATTTGATCAAAGAAGATTTCTTCTTCTTATTTTTAGAAGAACTAGATTTATGAGAAGAGGAAAATGATGACGATGATGGTGATGATGGAAGAGATGGTGGAAATAATGAAAGAGGATTTTCCTCTGATTCTTTGTTTGGTTTAGGTGATGAAGTGGCTTCACCTTTTCCCTTTTTAAACTCTTTATACATCTCTTCTACCATTGCACATATTATCATGAAGCTGTCCACGAATTGAGCTTTTGTTTCCAATACGTTTTCTTTTGTCATCTTCTTTTGTGAAAATACCCTTCCAATTTCTGGATTTTCTTCAAAAATTTCTCCTTCTCCTCATTTGGACTTTGACCTAGTAAGCATTCAATATTCACATGACATCGTCAAACCTTTAAAAATTAACCTGAAGCTTTGATGCCACTTGATCTGATTTATTAAAAAGGTATTATTGACGTCTATGTGAGTAGCTTATGTTAATTAGTGCAATATATCGACAATATTGTGAAAACACAGTCAAACACATTAACACAACAAGAATTTAATAATGGAGTTCATCAGACTTCCTGGCTACGTCTCCGGGTCCTTAGCTTCCAGTGCTAACCGCTTTATTTTGTCTTCAAAATTCTTTCATAGGTATGAGCTCAAAAAAAAAAAGCTCAAATGAGAAAATGGACCTCACCATTGTGACCGGCTCGAAATTTCGGTTAAAACGAGTATAAAATTGCCTATATTTTGCCACTATGACCTCCAGACCCCCTGGAGAAATTCAAAACCACCTCTGCCTTTCAGAAAACCACTTTTATTGCACAAAACCCACCTTCTCTTTAGAAATAACACCTTGAACTATGTGCTCACTGGCTCTGGGCAGATTCAGCTTTGTTGCGTTGAAATGAGGTTTTGGGTGGCTTAGTTACAAGCTCCACCGTATAGGCGAATTGGCTATCGCACTTGGTTGAAGGCTTTGTATATATGAGTTTTGGAGTTCAGCGAGTCGAAACCCCCACCCGACCCTTCCTCCGTCCATCAATTGGTTATGTTACATATATGGCAATATATAAATGCGCATTTAAAACATATGATAAGGTTAAGCGTCTCGGCGGCAACGTATATATCCGGTGGTTAATATATATGGAAACATATATATTGAAAAATATATGCAGCATTCAAACCTTAAATTAACCATTAAGGAGTTCGACGTTTGAGGGATTGACCTCAACCATTTGACCCTTTTACCAGTGGAAAATCCCAATGCAATTAAATACACAATCTTTACATTCAATGCCAACTGCCAACGTAGCTCAACCAGGGAGTGGAATCTAGTAAAATATTAACATTTTGGGAGGTCAAGGGTTCCATCCTCCCTGATTCACAAATTTTTGGAAATGAGGCCATATTGGGTAAACTTTGGGCTGCCATGTGTCAGCCCCGGATTGGCCCATTCCGTCCAATCAAACTCTGACATGTCATTGATCCTGCTTACATCACCCTGGACATGTGGCTTGTTCTTGGGATGGCACGTGTCCTGCTGACATCATCCTGACTGTTGACTTGACCGTTGACTTTGAATTTGACTTTTTTTCATTTTTCCCTAATTTGTCTTAAACTTTGACTAGCCACATCTTCTTCATACAAACTCAGTTTTACACACCATTCACATCATTGGAATCCTATCGACGAGAGCTTCAAATTGATCCTATTTTCATCTACATTTGAAGACTTTGATCTCGAGGGAAAAATGAATCCATTTTGGATTATTTGTCAAGAAATGTTGGGATGCAAGGAGGACAAAACCCTCTTATAGTCAGGATGAAAACCCAACTCGAAGAAGATATTGGGAACTCAAGGACCAAAACCTCGTCATGTGATTTCTGTTAGTAAAAAATTGGATGTATTAACCCTCGCGAATATATAAATGAGAAAAGAATAAAAAAAAGTTACTGAAGATAAATTACTTACTTGGAAATGTCTAAGTGAGCAAGAACTAGAGCTAGAGGGTTCAAACCCTATCGTATTTATAAAGATTAAAACTCTAGAGGAAATATATTCAGAGTTAGATTCTATTGTAGCAATTAAAACCCTTGTAAACTACTAGAAACTGAGCTATCAACAAAATCTCGAAACAATGATTTAAGTTGACTAATGAACAATGGAAAATAAAGCGAAGACAACTCAAAAGAAATGAAGGTTTGCATGGCAAGAAGGGTCTAGATGGTGAAGTTGCAGAGGCAGCACCTCCCCTTCCTCTTCCACCAAAATGAACTCTAGCTCAAACTATCCTTTCGTCTAGAGAAGTTACCCTAACTAATTCTCATCTGAATCATCTGATGCTTGGACACATGGCTTGAGGATTAGGCCTGCTCTCGAACCTTATGCCAATAGAGGATATTTAATCTTTACCATTTATCCAAACCTTCCAAATAAATATCGTGGGTCAACATATTACCAATGTCATGTTGTGTAGTAGTAACACACAACTCATTGCAAATAATCATTCATCGATTTTATTGCATGTTACATTAGATATATATTGTATTTTAATGTGAATCTAAAACCTTTGCTACAATTTCTATGGTTGTATGTTTGTGCATTAAATAATTATATATATATGTATGGTTTATGTGGAATACATACTTGGAGTCACTACAAATGGTATCAGAGGTTCAATTTAGACACTGAGGCCTAAATTGTGTATAGTGTCTTGTTGTACTCATAATAAGGACATAATAGGATGAGGAGAGGACATTTACCACCACGATCCACTAGGGCAGTGGATTCTGCATTAAATCCTAAACTGGCCCAGGAAGGATGGGTGAAATTGGGTGCAAAACACCAAGAACATACTAATATGATACTTGAAACAATTCAACAACTGCAAAATAAGATGCAAATACTCAGATCCGATAATGAAATACTGATGGGTGAGAAAGAGAAAATCCTAAAAAGTTTGTCAGATAAGAAAAATCACTGGACTGTGGGTCCTAGCCCGGAACACAGAACCAGAGAAGAGGAAGTATACCAGCATAGAGATGAGCCCACGCCAGAGGGAAGTCAAACTGAAAGGCTAGAGGGAGAGAAAGTTAATATTGAAGAAGAATCTAGATATTCCTCTAGCTGAAAGGAAAGTGAACAAGAAAAAAAGAGAGTTACAGGGGGAGTTTAGAAATATTAAACCCCCAAATTTTGATGGTGAGGCAGAGGAACCTATTGAAGGATGGATTATTGAAATGGAAAAGTATTTTCAAGTCTATGAATATGACAAAAAAATTAAGGCCAGGTTGGCCATTTATCAGCTGTGGAGAAAGGCCACCTTCTGGTGGCAAGAGGCTAAATCAATGAAGGAATTGGAGGAACCAAAGGTGACATGGGAAGAGTTTTAGAAATATTTCAAAAGTAAGTATTTAACTAAATGATTATATGATGAAAAGTCTCAAGAATTTCATGATCTGAGGTTGGGACAAATGTCCATATATGAGTTTATAATGAAGTTTTCATACCTGTTACAATATGTTCCATATCTTAGGGAGGAGAAGGCCAAGGTACAATATTTTTTGAGCAGTATACCTAGGCATATGAAGGAAATAATAGAGTTAGATACGCTTCAGAATATGTATGAAGCGATTACGAAGGCCCAAATTTTCTATCAAGAGATGAAACAAAGAGGGGACAGTGGAAAAAGGTGGATACATCTAAAATCACAGTCTCAGAGCTTCAAAGGAACAAGGTTTGGAAGCTCTAAAGCACCCTATAGACACCCCAAAAGTAAGGGAAATGGAAGAGGGACCTCGAAGGCCAAAACAACAAGTGAGATGAAACCAGTGGAACAACATAGAAAGATAGAGTTTGACTCATCCACGAGGTCCCCGTTGCATTGTTGGGGCTGTGTAAAGCCTCCTTACATCAATAATATGCCCCATAGAAGAAGAATATATTCAATCACATACATTCAAGAAGCATCTACAGTGGGTGAAGTAGCCATAAGTTTACCCAAAATAAATTCACCTTTTGAGGATCACTAGGTGGAGTATCAGCCATCGATGATAGAGTTTGAAGGTAAAATTCTAAACCAAGCTATGTTTGTTTTAATTGATCCAAGAGTTATTATAAGTTATATATATCCTAAAATTGTTGGATCATTCCAATTAAAATCCCAAAACTGAAAAAATTCGTGGCTAGTACAATTAGCTACTGGAGAAAAAAGGAGATTTATCGCTAAGGTAGAGGAATGCACAATCAAACTGGTAGATTAGTCTGTAACTGCTAATTTAAATATTCTACTTTTATGGTCCTATGCTGTTTTAATATGCATGGATTGGTTGGAAATACATTGGATTGTAGTGAATTTTAAAGAGAAGACCATTACTTTTATGTATGAAGGAGAGGTTAGGCATGAGATTGAAGGGATTATAACACCCATACAATTAAGACCTATTACTGCTTCCCAATTTTCCAAGTGCAACCTAAAGGGATGCCAAAACTATGTAGCACAGATGAGATATTCTAATTCTAAGGAGAAGAATGATGCTTTAGACAATATTCCTATAATTCAAGAATTTTTTGATAATTTTCTGGATGAAATACTAGGCTTACCTCCTAAGCAGGACATAGGTTTACCATTGAATTAATCCCCGGAGTTTCACTGGTGGCAAGAACCCCTTACCGTTTGACCATTCCTGAACTTTTTGAATTAAAATTACAAATTCAGGAATTTTGGATAAGGGATATATTTTTCCTAGCATGTCGCCTTGGGGAGCCCCTGTATTGTTCGTTAAAAAGAAGCATGGCACCCTGAGATTTTTCATAGATTACCGAAAGCTTAATAAACTCACAGTTAAGAATAAATACCTGCTACCACACACAGATGATCTATTTTATCAAGTTAAAGGGGCATCGGTGTTTTCAAAGATAGACTTACGGTTCGGGTATCACCAAATTTGTATCAAGGATGAAGACATATGCAAGACTGCATTTCATACACATTACAAACACTACGAGTTTGTGGTGTTACCCTGCCACGTTTATGTGTCTCGTGAACAACATATTTCATAAATATCTTGACACGTTTTTTATAGGTCAATTTGGGCATCATTCCCAATGACCTGGTTAAACTGGACATCATCCCTAGAACCAATGAATAGGGTTTATCATCCCTTATCATTTCAATTGCTATATGCCCTAAGCCAAAGAACAAAGACAAATCATTCCTGAATTCCTTTGGAAGGTTTCCAAGATTTGAAGTATATATTATAACACCTATGAGCTCACCAACGCAGACTCTCAAGGGGCTAAGTGCGTTGCATATGCAGGTACCTCCATTCAAAGGTGCTCTACAAAGCACTTCTCGATACTCAAGGGTGTGTTGGTCAATTGGGAGCTTAATTCTCTTTGTTCCAGAATCTCCACTTGGCCAATGCCTTCTAGAAGAGTGAATATGTGTCAAACTTTGAATCCATGTGTCCATTTGATACCTATGAGCTTGGGAACATGTCTTGCCTATTATTAGAAAGTCATTGATTGTAAACCTACCTTCAGCTCATATATAAATTGAGCACAGCTCCTAGTGCTTGAGAAAGAAGAATTTGAGTAGAGAAATGCTGGTGTAATTTCAGTTGAGGAATTGATTTGAGTGATATGCTACTGGAGATATGTTCATTGTGATGAGGCTGGGATGATGCTGGAGATGGTGACCTCAAATCAGTCACTGGTTGTAACCTCCCCTTCTATCCATTAATAAAGATTGATGTTTACTTTCCCACATATGTATCTGTATAAGCTTCTATCTCCCATGTTATGAATTGTTATGTGATGTATATGGTTCATGTTTCATTGATTTAACTGAATAACTTGAATAAGAATATGTATATTTCTATCTCTTTGTTGTTTAGTGGTCATTCTTGCAGGAATATTTTTGCGATCTAGCTTGGATTTGTAGCTACAACAAGAGCGACAAAAGGAGAATTGGAAGCGCTTGGGCTCCAAGTAAGTTTCTTGATCTGTTTTGTGTGTCTATTTACTGTTAGGAAAAGTATCTACAAAGTCTTTAACCTGTTGTTCTAAATGAAATGCACCAAATTTAGGGAAGAACATTTTATCCGCAATTCATAATTCTGCATAACAAGTTGGCGACTCTGCTGGGGAGTTTACGTTTCATACTTAGTGTATTTTTCCTCTGTTATCAACCCATTAGCATTTAATTTGAAATATTAGGCTTTTTGAATTCAAATTTGCATTAGAAGTGTGTTTTACAGACTTAGTTTTTGTTCTCTACTGCGCCCAACGCATTGTTAAATAGGACACTATGCTTTGCATATCATTGTCTCCCACTTAGGGGTGCATTGCAACGCACTGTCTCCCCATAGAGACTGCGTTGCCCCCTAGACTCAACCGAATTACATTGAATTTGTCATTGCATTTTCTTTCAATTTGTTGTTTGCTATGTTTTCAAAGTGTTTGATGCCTCATATTGATCAGTGAATTTACCTACTCCTCCCTCCTATGAAAGAAAAGTATGTTCAATGTTTATTTAAAGTGTTTTTCTTTATCATTGAAGAATTAATTTCAAAGTATTTTCATTGCTGCATTAGATCCATTTTCTTTTGAAAATGAAATTTTCATTAAATTCTCCGTCTCCTAATAGAATAAATTGTAACTAAAATCTTCATTTTTCCAAAAATTAGAAATTTCTATTCCATTCCTCATTTGTCAAAGTAAAAGGAATTTTTTTTTATTGATTTGATGCACTTAATTTCCTTTTCTGCATTCACATTAAAGGGAATGAAAAGAAAAAATTGCATTTTCATGTAGTGGATTGTGTGTTTTTCATAGGAAAAATTAGGAAAGCTGCATTTTAGTTTGTGCTCTTTGATTGTTTGCTCTGAAATTGATTGCTCTTTCCCTCTAGTAGCTAGGATTTTCATTGAAAAAACTAAGAGTGAAAATATTTCTTATCATTATTTTGCATTTTAGGAATTTCCAATAAATCATCGTGGTGAACCTTGAAAGGAAAATTGATAAAAAAATATCAACTTAAAATTTATCTCAATTTACCTAACAAAGAATTGGATCCATAACGATAACATTTAGAAGGTCTAGGATATAGATGTGTTACGGCATTGTAAAACATATCAGTTGTCATTAATTGTCTGCAATACATTCCGAGTGTGATACCTCAATCCACATATGTAAGTATATCATATCTTGTCCCTGTACTTTCAGGTATATCAGGCGGTGTTATAGTACAAAAAGTATAAAGGGGTGCTCTCATTGTGTGGTTTCGCATTAGACAACACTAATATGGAATTGGGCCTCCACGTACCTTCAGGTATATTTGGGAGGACAACTTTAGGTTGTTATCCATCCATAGTAAAGCGATTCGGCCGCCTTGTAAATTGTGATACACCGAACACAACATTCGGGGAGATTGCCTACCCGTACTTATTGGTTTGCCAGGATATATTCTACAGTTCATAGTTTCTTGGTAAACCTTTTTCCTATCATTACACTTTTATTTTGTTTATTTTTTGGTTAAAATAAATCATTCATCGTGTAAGAACAAAATCCTTTTCCCCGTCGTTCGCGTAGACTAGCATTGAAACCACCTTTACCACCAGAAGTTACTTCTACTCGGCGAAGGCGACATCACTCTACCGAAACTAGTACTATCGGTACCTTTGGTGAAGCATCATCTTCCCATATATGAGGATCGACACAAGTTGTTTCTACATATCCTGGTTCATCTACTGTTGTCGAGTCGGAGTCCTCACAGCTACCTGTGGTCACAATCCATCCAATCAGTGAGACCATACCTCCTGAACTTGACGTTGTTCAACCGGAAGTTGATCCAGATCCTGTCTCTTCTTTGCCAAAAAATATGAATCCCGAAGTCGAACAACTGAAATTTGTTCAACCATTGGTCATCCCACAATTTTATGTATCCATTGAGTCTCCCATATCACACAGCCAACCTCCTGAAATATAATTTGGTCCTGAAGGTGAAATACTTCCACCTGGTTTGATTTCGATTGAAGAAATCCCACAAGACGAGACACCTTTAACTCCAACCCATTTTTGGGAGGTTCTTTACCTGTACGAGTATTTTCCTCAATCACATTCCTCTACTTTTG
This sequence comes from Pinus albicaulis, assembly GCA_034641835.2. Classification (NCBI taxonomy): domain Eukaryota; kingdom Viridiplantae; phylum Streptophyta; class Pinopsida; order Pinales; family Pinaceae; genus Pinus; species Pinus albicaulis. Next base: position 1,145,180,764 of record CM076574.1, on the reverse strand, counting down.
TTGATCCTGTTTCACTTTGAGTTCCCGTATATTCTATAGGGTATACGTTGGGTCATTTGACCATGGTTGAGATAAAATCCCAGACTAAACCATCTATTTCAGCTGCGACAACATATATTGTTACTTCATCTTCGATGTTTTGTCCATTGACTTCACCCATGCCATCATTTGGAATCCTATCTGGTTCCTCCCTTATGAGTATTGAATGGCTTGATCCTTTATTCACATCTTCAGTGCAATATGAAGCTGGTACCATCAGTTATTCCCCTTGGTGGCCAGTGATTTCACATAAATTACCCTTTGAATTTCCAAAATTCAATGAAAACCTTGGAGAAGACCCGTCAACACATGTTATAACTTATCATTTGTGGTGTTCATCAAGCTCCTTAAATGATGACTCCATTAGACTACGTCTTTTCCAACACACACTCACTTGTCCAACTGCACAATGAGGATGGTTCTTTTACTGTGTCAACCTCGTTAAAAAATGAAACTGGTTTTGAGGATAGTTCTTTTTTCTTATGTCAACCTCATTAAGAAATGAAACAAGTACCTATGAGGATGGTTCTTTTACTGTGTCAACCTCGTTAAAAAATGAAACAAGTTATAGGATGGTTCTTTTACTGTGTCAACCTCGTTATAAAATGAATCAATTTTTGAGGATAGTTCTTTTTTTTCTTGTGTTAAACTTATTAAAAAATGAAACAAGTACCTTTGAGGATAGTTCTTTTTTCTTGTGTCAACCTCGTTAAAAAATGAAACAAGTTCCTTTGAGGATAGTTCTTTTTTCTTGTCTCAACCTCGTTAAAAAATGAAACAGGTGCCTTTGAGGATATTTCTTTTACTCTGTCAAACTCATTAAAAGATGAAACAGGCAATGAGCATAGTTCTTTTCCTGTGTCAAGCTCGTTAAAAAATGAAACGAATCCCCCCCTTAATAAACCTCCATTCCATCCGACTATTAGTGACCAATAATCTACTTAGGTGAATGAAATTAAGCTTGGGGGGCATCTTCTCTTGCAGGGGGCATTCAAAACATTCTTACCAATTGCACACAATCAATAGCTGAAGTTCGGGGGTAAAAACAGGTTCAGAGCTCCAAAATGCAAATGGTAACTATTGAATGGTAAAAATGAATAGTAAAACTCTTTTTATTTAGACATTTAATTGTTTTCAATGAATATTTATTGCTATGACTATGGTTTTATTATATTTTTATCATGAAATGGGTATTTTTAATCCATTTGATGTTGTTCTCAACAGGTTTTACAACTGATGAACAGATTAGCTATGTAGATTTATTTCAAGAATGATTTGATCACAAAGCATACTTATTATCCTTATTTTTCAAGCTTTGTTAAAAATGAAAAAGGACTTGAAGCACACTTTTATCTCTTTTTTGAGCTTCGATAACATTGAAAAATGAACCCCTGGAGTCTTCTTTTAGCTCTTTTTGGACTCTGATAATGTTAAAAGATTGCCAAGCACTTGTATTTTGGAGCTCGTAAAAACTAAATGAATTGATATCTACTCTGTATAAGTTTAACCCTTTTCCAGACTGAGATAGATTATTTACGAAAAAGGAATACCTTGGTCAAACATGACTAAAGAGATTCTCTCAGATATTGTTTCACTTTTTCAGATCTGAGCGACAACTTTATGAAAAATTACTGATGGAGTTTTTCTTTTGTCCTCTTTTTCAAACTCTCTAAATATGAAAAAGGACCAGGTTGTCACTGTCGTTAGGCTCGTTAAAACATAAAATAGCGACGGGCTTGTCGATCATGGCAAGAATCGAGTTTCATTTATTGGTAGAATTGTTAAACTATTAAATAGTGATACATTGTTCTCCCGAAGGGTTGAATTATAGATCAAGAAAATGTTATCCTCCTCAAGCTTGTTAAAAAATAAAGAGGTCCTGGTCGACAAATGACCGGGGAAAATTTGGGAAAGTGAACAAAACGTTTTACAGTAGCAGGTCTCTATTGAACATGACACTTCACTCCGTCATCGTGATTGTTTGGGTTGGGTAATCTTCTTGATGATTCATTCATACATATGGTTCATCATACCTTCACTTGGGTTTTGGGTCAATACTTCCATCTCATCTTAGTGTCGTCGATATGTTCAACAAAAGTCATCTAATGAATACTCATCTTTCTGCAATACTCATAAAACTTCATTCATGACAACCATCCCTGAACATTGCTATATCAAGTCATCCTTTGTCTATGAAATCAGTAACTCCCGTTTCGCAATAAAGTGGCTTCCTGTCGATGGAAAATCATCATCAAGGAAGATCACCTAGAAACATCATATTCCAGTACCATGAGGCTTGTTATAGCATCGACAAGATCCTCGCTTTCGGATTCTTTGACCGAAAGATTTTATTTGGAATTCGACATCAAATCATCTATTCATGCCTTATGAAATGTACTATAGTACCTTGAGAGCCATTTAAATCAATGGTGGTTCTCTCTAATTTGTTAACAACTCACATCATTGGCGGGTAATCAAACAATGTCTTACCATGTTCGACTACAAATCATATATTCACATAGATAGACTTGTACCCGAATTATCGAGTGAATGAGATGAGAAGACCCCAGATCTAGTTTCAGCCATCCGGGCTGTGATTTTAGGATTCTTGTACACATCATATGTATGGTGACCTTACATACAGATCATCATTAGAACATGGGCCTATATTTTTAGGCATGCCTGTATTGGGAAACATTCCAATGTAGACGAATTTCTCGACTATGTATATGTTATTAGATAGTTTATGTGTTGAGCATGGGAATGCCTTCCCTCAACAATTTATGATCAAGAGGATATATCATAATGTAATGTATTGTAAGATTGATATAGGTCGCCACTCCGCTTCAGCTCCAACCCATCATTGTGTAAAGCATCTCATTCAAAAAATATTGTTATTATTATTTTGAATTCATGCTTAGGGGGCAATCTATTATAGGTCAATTTGGGCATCATTCCTAATGACCTGGTTAAACTAGAAATCATCCCCAGAACCAATGAATAGGGTCTATAATCCCCTATCATTTTAGTTGTTATATGCCTTAAGCCAAAGAACAAAGACAAAGCATTCGTAGTATCTCATAGGGCTAAGTGCGTTGCATATGCAGGTACCTCCATTCAAAATGTGCTCTGCAAAGCACTTCCCAACACTGAAGGGTGCGTTGGTCAATTGGGAGCAAAATTCTCATTGTTCTAGAATCTCCACTTGGCCATTGCCTTATAGAAGAGTGCATATGTGTCAAACTTTGAATCCATGTGTCCATTTGATACCTCTGAGCTTGGAATCATGTCTTTCTTATTATTAAAAAGTCATTGATTTTAAAACTACCTTAAACGCATCTATAAATTGAGCACAAATCCTAGTGCTTGAGAAGGAAGAATTTGACTAGAGAAATGCTGGTGGAATTTCAATTGAGGAATTGATTTGAGTAATATTATGCTGGAGAGATGTTCATTGTAATGAGGTTGGGATGATGCTGGAGATGGTGACATAAAATCAATCACTGGTTGTAACCTCGCCTTCTATCCATTAATAAATATTGTTGTTTACTTTCCCACATATATATATGTATAAGCTTCTATATTCCATGTTATGAATTCTTATATGATGTATATGGTTCATGTTTCATTGACTTAACTGAATAACTTGAATAGGCATCTGTATATTGCTATCTCTTTGTTGTTTAGTGTTCATTCTTGCAGGAAATATTTTTGCGATCTAGCTTGGATTTGAAGCTACAACAAGAGCGACAGAAGGAGAATTGGAAGTGCTTGGACTCCAAGTAAGTTTCTTGATATGTTTTGTGTGTCTATTTACTATTAGGAAAAGTATCTGCAAAGTCTTTAACCTGTTGTTCTAAATGCAATGCACCACAATTAGGGAAGAATGTTTTATCTGTAATTCATAATTATGCATAACAAAGTTTTTATTAATATTCAATGATGATATTCTAATATATTCCATAAATATGGAAGAGCATAGGAAACACCTTCGAATGGTGCTTCAAACCTTGCAGGAACATTATTTATATGAAAAGTACAAAAAATGTGAATTCTACAAACATAGAATTTAGTACTTGGGCCATGTCATATCCTAGGAAGGAATCGTGGTCGACCCTGGAAAGATTAAAACTATCTTGGATTAGACGATTCCCCAAAATGTCTCTACATCCGATCCTTTTTGGGATTAGCTAGATATTATAAATGTTTAATAGAAGGTTTTTCCAAGGTGGCTTACCCTCTCACCTCTTTGCAAAAGAAAGGGAAGAATTTTTTTTGGACAATAGAGTGTCATAACAGTTTTGACCGACTAAAGCATTTACTTACTGCAACTCCTGTATTGAAAGTTGTTGATCCAGAATTTGAAATTTTGGTTTGCATAGATGCAAGTAAAGGAGTAGGTGGATTTTTGATGTAGGAAGGCAAAGTAGTGGCCTAATATTCCTGGAATGTAAAGGAGCATGAGCATAAATATTCTGCGTATGACTTGGAATTGACAACAATATTGTATTCTCTCAAAATGTTGCGGCGTTACCTCTTAGGTAAGAAATTTATTTTAAAACCCAATCATAGTATTTTGACTAATTATTTTAGTCAAACCACCCTTAATGCACGACAAGCCTGGTGGGTTGTGGTTTTAAGTGAATTTCATTTTTAAATAAAGCATTTGAAGGGAAGGGAGAATAGAGTAGCAGATGCTCTGAGTAGGAAAATTCATTATGAATATGAGATTTCAATTATTCAAGATAAAATTGATTTCACAAACATGATTAGAGATGCTAGTTTGAAGGATCCAGAGTATGGATTTTTGTGGCTGCAAGCTAAAATTTCAAACAAAAATGAAAATTAGTTGTGTTATGATGTTGATTCAAGAGGACTATTGCGGTATAGAGGCAGAATATACATTCCCAACATCAATATCCTTAAACAGTTATTCTAGATGAAAGTCATAGGAGTCCTTATGCGGCTCATCCTAGGTACCAGAAACTAATTACAACCTTAAGGAAGAACTATTTTTTTCCTGGCGTGAAGGTGGATACTTTTGTTTACTTGGCCAAATGCATTGAGTCTCAACAGGTCAAAATTGAACATCAACATCCTGCAAGATTGTTGCATCCTCTCCCGATTCCTGAGTGGAAATGGGAAATTATCACTCTCAATTTCATCATGGGACTACCTAAAAATAAAATACAGAATGATTCCATAATGCTGGTAGTCGATAAATTAAGTAAATCCACTCACTTCATACCAGCGCAGTCCACCTACAAAACTATAAAAATCGTTGATATTTTTCGACCGCATTGATTACCAAAGGTAGTAACCTCAGATCGATATGTAAAATTCACATCTGCTTTTTGGAAAAATTTATTTTTTGGATTAGGTACGCAGATTCCATTCAGCACCCACCCTCAGACTGACGGGTAGATTGAGCATGTTAATCAAGTTCCTGAAGACATGCTGAGAATGTTTGTAATGCAAAAACCATGTAAGTTGGAAGAATACTTGTATTTATGATCCATATTTATGCAGGAACACAATAAAATATAAAAATACACATAAAAGAAGAGATACAACATAAACAAAATTTCATTTCATTAATAACAAATAACTGAAATATGCTTATAGACATAATGTAAATAAACTAGCTAGGGCACTGGTAGCTTATCTCTAAGACGAGATGTGGCGGCTACAAGCCTATGAACTATGTTACAATGAGGCTCAAGGGCCTATTTATTATTGAGAAACAATGGAAAACCATAAACATCTAAAAACCTAACCTTAGGAGATGAAGCGCAGAAACTATAGGTCCCGTTTGGGTAAATTGGTACATCAATCTTCCCGGGATGTAAGTTTGGCATACGATATCCATTTTACGTGCACAATAACTCGTTAGAAAGATATATTTCAGGACCAAAAATTTTGATGTGAGAAACAGGGAAGTAAGTTCCATATTACTCTTAATTTTTCCAAAAAACGTCATTTAGGGCCTCAAAACGGATACGAAAGTTCAGGACCTGAAAAAATGCTAAAATAGTAAACTGTGCTACAACTAAGGAAACTAAAAAAATGAAAGAAACAATGGTGGGGCCCCAAGTGGAATAGGCGGATGGCCACTAATATCCACTTGGATCATTCCTCCCCCCTTAGGAAGCAATGGTCCCCATTATGTTGATTTCCTCGATGTGATGAGGAAAATTCTGCTAAGCTTCGTCCCTGGTGAACCATTTTCCTTAGTGCAGGAGTTTGCCAGCATTGACAACCCGATATAGTTGGATCTTTTGCTGGCGAGTGTTCTTGATTTTCATGTCCATGATACGATCTATGGTGGCCTATTCCATGCAGTTTGGGTTTAACTTTGTTGGTGTGATTTGTTTTGTAATGTCAGAGGTGTCCAGTAGAGGTGGGAACTAGGGCCGAAGGAAGTCCACATTGAACACTGGGTGTAGACCAAGGAATGATGGAATACTGAGCTCGAAGGCATTAGCCCCTACAGCCTTAGTGACGGTGTAAGACCCATATCAAAGCGGGCGAAGCTTACGGTGGGGTCCAACGAGACGCTCCTTCCACAAATGTAGCCACAATTGGTTGCCAACCTGGAAGTTCTGTGGTACCCGATGTTGAGCATGTATTTGCTTGTACTTAGCATTGGCTCTGTCCAATATTTCATGAACCTATTGGAATATGTGTGGAATGTGCTCAATGAAGTTTTTCGCCTTGTTAGATTCAGACTGGACATGAACTAAATTGCTTGAGTAGCTGCAAATGGCATGGCTACGTCAATGGGACATAGTGGCTAGAATCCCAAGCCTACCTGAAAGGGCCTATGTTAGCGTGTTTGGTGCACGCATGTACGAAATCACACCAAATTAAGGGGTGTGGTTTACCCTCTTTAAGTTATTGGTCACAGGCAGAAAAGATATGGATTCAGGCAAGTTAGTGGAACATGCTAGAAAATAAACATACTAGATAGAGAAATATCATGTATATTCAAACATAAAAACTAAACTTAAAACAAATAATAGAGAAACTCTAAATAGAGTAAAAAAAACTGAAATAATCCAAACAATGGTGCTTATGTCCCCTCTTATTGAGAGCTGGTAGGAAATGAGGATGAAAATTTAACCCACTTGCCAAGGGGCCCTTAGAACTGGTGGTTCTAAGTCTCGATGCAAGGATGTCTTTACTTCCAAGCTTTCCTCAGCGCAAAGTATCCCTCTCTCTACTATGGTGGACTAAAGTTGTTGGATGGCCAACAATTGAGTCCCCTTTATCTTTTCTCAGGATCACACACTACTGGTATTTCTTGGGGAAATTTTGGCCAGCATAACAATGTGCTCTCTAGTTGTTCATCTCTTGGTGGCTTTTTATAGGAGAATTCAAATCCTCCTTCCCTCTTTTGTTACATTGTGGATGGTGACCCAAGAGAGGGGGATGATTCCATTGTGTGCTCCCTTGATGTCCTAAGGAGGCTTTGGTGGCTATCCTTAGGTAGCTTCAAGTGTGGAATAAATGTTCGAGAGTGTGCTTTTTGTGGTCCCAGAAAGTGACTTCCGCCACTCTCAGGATTGTGCACTTTTCAAGTTAAAAGGCATGCAAAGGCACTCTTATCGAAGGATTTTGCGTGCAAAAGCATTTATGTCTTTTTCAAATTGATTTTTCCTTAGACCTTAGAGATTTTTAAATACTTTCCAGATTCTCTAGTGTCCCTCAACCCTGTAAATCCTTCTGCCTGAAATTAAATAATGTCGTCTTTGCTTGTACGATTTTCCAGTGTTAACAATTTCCCCGTAATGTGTGAGGTCTAGGAAGAACTGTATAGTTTAAATACATTATAGTTTCTTTTCTGTATACTGTGCATAGAGAGAGAGAGAGACCTGCATAGAGCTTGGAAATGGAGATACCCTACACCGGTTCGAAGAATGACCATGTCCTGTGGGATCCCTGTAAGAAAATATAATACAATATATACAAATTTTCTACGAGGCGGGCATGTCCCATGCTCATAATGTTGTGGCTAGTTAAACAAATCTAGTTGACAGATACGTGTTCTGTATGTGTCACTAATATGGTAGTGATCTGTTGGTTGATGATGACGACTGCTGACGCCCTCAGGGGCATTTTTTCTTTGACAATAGTGGAATATGGTGCCCATATGCGTAAACTTGGTATAGCATATAATTGAGCATTTTGTGCATAGGTGATGGCCAGGACCTTCCCATGTAATAATTGCTAAACGAGACACTTATAAAGGCACGGGTCTTCGACGAATTTGATCGAAGTGAAATGGTTGTAAGGTACAATACCATCTTGACATGAAAGCTTGTGTTGTAGTCAAATGTCAGGAGGATCGATGACATCTGTGGGAAATGATGTCTCCCACAGTTCCACTTGAGGATTCCCCTTTTATGGAGAGGGCCAATCCAAAGTATCGCTTCCATTTTGGAAAATAGTTGCTGGAGTCAACAAAAAGGAAGTCTCAACTGAACAAGGGGCTTGCTGATATGAAGGATCAGGATCCTGGATGTGATGGGTTTAACATAGGCATGGTGGCGAGGGGTGACTGAAAACTGATGATGGGGATTTAGTGTTCTGAGGTCAGAGTATAATAAGCAGCTTGGCGGTAGTCATAACTATTTCTGATTGGGAAATCCCTGGAGTCAGTAGGAATTCCAGGGTGGGTATAAACTAGTTATGAATGTCATGGTGGCTTTTGCGTGAGGGTGTGATACTTTTACCAAGGGTGTTCAGGGACTACTGCCATGGGAGAAAAAATGAATGAGTGGGTGGAGGATGTAGTGCACCATTTGTGGTCTTTGTACACTTACCAAAATAATAAAATAATAGGGTTTGTTTTGTAAAAAACATAGAGACGGGTGCCCGAAAACATGAAAGTGTTCGCTCACTGATGATGTGAGGAAGGTGTCTTGCTGAGGGTGGGGGCCCCATTGGTTGGTCTCATGTATGAGGTTGATGAAGTAGATAGAAAAGTATCACAGATGGAATTATGTTGATGGAGATATGGTGGGCCAAATGCGAGGTGCGGTAGTGTGCTTTTGATCTGATTGTACAACCTGACCATCCGAGAAAGGGGTTTTATCTCGTATGGTAAAACTTGATCTTATTCATAGTGGATGGATGGGCATGAGGTTCTTCCCAGACTAAAGTGGTATGACCATGGCATCACTTTTGCTGTGATATATGGTCTACTGTGGGTGACGAGCGCCATGGAGGGAAGGCTCTACCGACCAACGAGGATGTTTATCATGTGCAGGGCGAGGTGATGATAAAATGGTCAGATATGTGGAACCTATGGTTGATTTTTGATGTAGAAATGATGTCAGGATATGTAGTTTTCTGGGACTCTATCATGCTGGGGGTAGAATGATACCTGCTCTGGAACTTTCAGTGGATGGAGTTGTGGATCGTTTGCTGGCTTTCCTGCGAGAACAACTACCCCAAGTGAAAGAATCTTATTTATCAAATATTATTGAAAGTCATGAGCTTTAAAAGGAATATGAGAGAGGGCATACCTGCCGGCGCTGAAAATTTATTTTTTCGGTAGTGCGAATGTGTGGCATCGCCTTTGTTTGTTATGGAGTGCTGATCACAGTGCTGCTTTCGGTTCGGAGAATAGACCTTCTGATCTCTTGTTCGGAGTAGTTCTTGCCATTTTGATTAGCCTGAGCACTAGGGATGAGCAATATCATGCCTAGGTAACCTCCATGATGTCCTGCCCTTTAATTTTTTCAGTTTGAGGTTTCTAGGATCCGTACAAAATGTAATATTCCTAAATGGGAAAATCAACAATACATGCACATAAAACACATTTTTTCATAAATTTATGCTATAATAACTCATAACGACCCATGGATCCATTATTTTATTCATTATAGGACCCAAATCCAAAAGGAGATCAGGAAAAAATCATGATAGATGAGTTAAACAAGTCTCCCACACCTAGAATAGCCCAAAAGCAATGCAACCCCAAAACTACTACAACACAGCAATACTGCAACAAGTGACAGTGTAGTATAATGAGGGTTTATACTTAGAAATTATAGAGACAAATGGATCTACTATTATATTAATCAATGATTCTCAAAAAATGAGATCTAGTCTCTTTTATACAAATCCAAGAGAACCCAAGAAGGGTTTATGGAAATACACCCAAATACAAATGGTGATCTACAGCCCTAGGACTGACGAGTCACTGCAAACTAAAGCTCATGAAAATAGAAGGTTGAAATAATATAGATCTGATGTAGATCTCCTCAAAGGTCTCCTCCAATGAAAGGTTGAACCTTTCAACCATAGGAAAACACTCTAAAAGAGCCACTAGATACCTCACTAAAGCTGCCCTCCAAAATAACACAATTCCCAGCTGAAACTGCACTGTAAATGATGGGGATAAGTTGGCCTAATGCCAAAGATCTGAAATGTTCTCAAGAACCCTCCAAACTAATCTCCCAATAGAAGGAATCATTCCTCCTGTGAAAACTAGCTCAGAAAGTGGGTTTCTCAACCCTCCACTGAAACACCCTGTAACACAACACAATATTCTGCAGAAACTACGCTGTAGCTGAAGATTGAAGCTTGGCCAGAATGCCGGATATGTGGAATGATAGATCAGGACTCTCCCAAGAGGCCTCTCAAGGAAAGAGGTGGAATTCCTAAACATGAATACCTTGTGCTAAACAACACCAGCAATCTTAGCTAAACAACTGAAGAGAGAAAAGTCTAAACAGAGATATCAAAATAATATTCATAAGATAACGTCATATGGATTCCATCCTCTTCCTTATAAAAAATGTGAGCCTTCTCACCTGGGTACCACTCATTAGGGTTTCCACCATCACATAATCAATCTCCCTCCAAAACTACATTGTCCCATCATTAATGCCACTCCTCCATAACAATGTTGTTTGATTTGGTCAAACTTGACCTCTTCAACCTGCTCCAGCCTTGTTCACACCTAAGGGTCTTCAATCCAGCTTTTATATAGATATCTAAACTAATCCAAATTCATACTGGTTTTCTCTATTGATGATTCATTCCCTCCATTCCATCTCTGTTGACTTGGTCAAACTTGACCTTGTCTTCATGCATTAGCCCTTGTTCACACATGAGGGTGATTTATCCAGTTATGAATATGATCCCTTTTCAAATTAAGAGGGATTTTATTGCTGCTAAAAATATTTATGGGCCTCCCTCCCCATTTATTCATATAACTATGTGTTAAAAGAAAAATTAATATTCCAATTAGCTGCATGCTAATTTAGGAATATTACACAAAATTGGTTTGTACGGATTCTGAGTAATTTTTTGCCCTCGATTGTGTGGGCAATCAGGGTAAGAGCGCACCCGCTGTGCGCATTTTCTAGGGTTTTGCGTGCTTTAAGCACTTTGTTCCCCTCTTTTTGCGTGCCTTATGCATGCCTATGGGAAATATAGGCGTGCCTTCAGTGCGCATGACTGAGGGACATACGCGCAAAAGGCCGAGATAATTTTTTGGATTTTTTGCCTACTTTTTGGTGTTTTTCATGTTGCTGATGGGGTTCCTATTTGGATGATAGGTTGTTGTGGAGGGAGCGGGATTGGCCTGAGCTCCATACTACATTAGCTTGCGATGGTCAAGCGCACCAACAGTTTGCATAGTGGGGGCTCCTGAAGTTCGTGGAGAAAGAGCTTCTTTGATCACAGGACTGACTGTTGCGTTACTTGATCCAGCATTGGCATAGGAGGTGCAACATGTTTGTGTTGCGTGCGACTAACCTTGCTATCCATCCTGAGACTAATGTATACTTTGTGACTAGGCTACTGCCTCATGGTGAGGTGTTGCGGTATCCTCTTCCTTATGGGAGGGTGGATTTGGAGAGATTACATGCACGTCATTATGGCGGGGTGCCCCTTACTGAGGGGTGCATCAAAATTGCCACAGTGACACACTTGTCTGAGCGGTGTTCTTTGGTAGCTATTGTGCGACTCGTAGGGTCTTCGACTCCAGATCGGGCATCAAGCTTGCAGGTTGGAGTCTTGCGTCGGCTGAGGGCGAGGCATTTTTTCGATTTTTCCTGTTTCTACTATGACGGGATGGTGACGCAGCTTAACAAGGTACAGAGTGCATCAAGTTGTTTGCGTACAGAATTATTCTATGTAGCATCATGTATGAGAGGGTGGTGCTGCTGAGACCAGTGGTGGTAGTGCCTCTTGGGGGGGCACAAGAGCCTCGCATGAGGAGGTGGGCTCTTGTGATGCCATGAGGGGGTGGGGGTATGGTGGGGCATTACTGGAACGCCACGACTGAGGCTTGGCTTGAGGTCAACCCCTAGAATTTTCGGCCATTCCCATATTCAGGGATGGAATTCCGAGGGGATCCAAAGATGGGTCTCCCTCCTTGTTATGCTTGGGGGCCAACGGGTATGTTTTTATGCTTTCTTCATTTATTTGAGGATATGTGTTTTCACATGTTTTGATGGTGACACTGACATAGTTTTGGTTACTCTTGTAGATGTTAGTGAGGTAGGTAGCCACATGGCTCGATTGGTTGGCCACGGTCCTCTTCAGAGACCTCGAGGCGGTCTTGGGGGGCCGAGAGGAGATTCTACACAGCGTTAGGGTGGTGGAATTGGTGGTGCTGCTGGCCCTTCGGGAGAGGGAAACAACTAGGCTTCAGCTGAGGCTACGACCGAGCGAGCTGATGCCAATGTAGAGGTAGCATGTGCTGATGCGGCGGAGGCTCGCATTACTGAGATGACTACTTAGGTGTCAGTTCTAGAGGATGCCTGGGGTCGAGTGGACCACTTGATCCAAGGGATACCTTCTCGAGGCTTTTTGGATGATCTCGAGGGTCTGGCTGGAGACACTGATGTCCCAAGAGAGGGACTATCGGCCTATTTTACGTCGGGTGGAAGTATCAGTTTTGACAGTGGCTCCAGTAGTGGTACCTGGAGCGGCTGTGGGTCAAGGTGACCTGCCTGGGGGAGACCCTCCCAAGAGTTTACTTATACACGGGGAAATCATCCTTTATGACGATGCTTCCCCTACTTTTGATGAATTTTTGTGTATCTTTGGGCTGGTCGTTGGGTCAACGACACTATTTTTTGTACTCATACATATACACCATGATATTATATATATATATATATATATATATATATATATATATATATATATATATATATATATAAGAGATATTTTTTGTGGCTCTACATGTTGTGCCCCCTGTTTTTGCTTATGGAGGATGTTATGTTGATTGATATCTATGTTTTTGGTTTTTTATATATGATGGTTTATTCGAGATGCATTCCAGTTTGGAATATTGTTAGCTATGCGATTAGTTGTTTGGTTTTGACTCCTTGGAACATGTGTAAATGTAACATAGTCAAATTGTCTGCTTAATCTTTTTGCACGCATATATTTTCTAAATATATGTGAATCTCTTGTCTCAAATGTTTGGTTTAACTATGACACTACTAACTAGTGATCAAGGTAGACATGCATATGGAATATGCCCTGATGGAGGGCATCGAAAATAAGTCTGATGATAGCTTCATATTCTTCCTGATTGTTTGTTGTTGAACCGATACACACACCATTGGCGTAGATTGGTGATTGGTCAAGGTGATAAATGACCCAGGTAGCTGCTGCTAAAATTTGAGACAATCTTGATGCTCCATCAGCGAATCCAAAGTAAGGTTCGGGTTGGTAATCCATTGCAACACTTAAGCACGTTTTGTAATAAGTATTTTGGTAAAAAAATTGAAGTGGTTGGGTTTGTGTATGTTAACTCTAGGGCAGGGCCTACTTGGCCGTTATGAGTAGAACTTCTTGAGGTAAAGGCCATTGACGGGGTTGCTGAGGCATGCTCCGTCTAGTTTCGTCAAGATGTATGCCCCCTGGTAGAGGTAATGTTTTACGATGTAGGGTCCTTTCCACAAGGTTTCAAACTTTCCTGGCCCTAGGGCTTCTTTTGAGACATCAAAGCAGAGGACTAGTTATCCCTCGGTGAATGAACGAGGGTTGACGCGACAGTCGAATGATGCTTTTACCTGTTTCTTATGGGCCTTGTTGTCTTGCAGCAACTACCATCTACTTTCACCAACGATCTCTAGTTGCACTAGGGCATTGTTCTAGAGGCTGGGTATCATCGAGGAGTTCGATAGCAGCATGCAAATTCAGGATGTCAAGAAAATCAAAGCAAAAGCGTAATACACCCTGTCCTTTTGTGATCAGAATAATATGGGAATCGAGGGATGTGGGGGTGGCTACAATATTATTCCTGGTATAAGATGATACAAATCGTATGTGGTGTATTGTGTCGTTGGCGTTTGGTGGGGGAATAATATTCGTGATGGGAGTTTGCGTAAGCGCAAGATTGGGTTCCCCGCTAGGATGTTAAATTTCTTGTGGTTGGAAATTGTGCATGTTGCAGAGGTGCATGAATGTTTCCATTAGCGGGCATGCCTCTGGTTTGTGGTTTTGGCCAGTGAAAATGGTGCATGGTACTACTCTGCCAATGGAGTAGATTATGTGGGAACCAACACTACTCATCGCTCCCAATGTGGACGCTTGGAAAGGATCTATTGTAGAAGATGAGGTCTTCTGATTCCATTTATGTGTCATTGGTTTGGGTGTGTCTAGCTCTGTGGGGGAGCGTAGAATTAATTTTTCTCTTTCCGCTCTTATTTTTGGGATATGCTCACATTTAATTGTATGATGAAATTGTGAACAAATCTGGCAACAGTTATGCATGATCTTCTCTTGGTTAGAGAGAAGTCTCTAAGGGAGTGAAGAGACTGGTGAGGGGCTTCAATTCTTTACACTGATTGACCCGATGGTCATTCAGGTTGCATAGTCCACATGTTATCCTAGGTTGGGCCTGGGTCATGCTTGGTTGGTGCGCTTTACCAACTTTCCCATCATGTTGATGTGGGTTGGGGGTTGCTGGTCTGGGGGTGATGTACTTTCTAAATCACTTGAGTTCATCATCCCGTTTCTTCTCTATTGTATGAATCATATCAATGAGGGGACAGACTCATGGGATATAAGTACAACGGTGTCCACAGTGATTTCCCTGACATACAGGGGAAAATAGCCTAGATATGGGGGTCCCGTCATGCTCAGTTTGTGGTCTAGTGGGGTACCAGCGTCGTAATGCTGCTAAATCAGGGAAAATGGCAACCAAATTATTGGGCGTTTTGCATAATGCACATGTTGGTATTCTTTGTAGACAGCGGTTGGGGGTAACTAGGGGTTCCCTGATTGGTCGTTTTTCAACTGACAAGAATAGGAAGGATCTTCTTGTCACATCTTCTTGGGTTGTTGAGCTGTTCATGGATTCCGAGTCCATGTCATATTCTTGGGAGACGATGACTATGGTTGATCACATACATGCTAGTGTTGCACAGAATCTAGGTATGTAGTGACAATGACACACTAGATGGTTGTCACCACATATCTAACATGAATACTAGATGTCCATGTTGTTGTGATATAATATATGAAATGGATACCACCATTGGAACATTTCCAAAGCTGGGAAATCAATGATGAAATGATCAAGCTCATCAAAAAGCATGCATCTTTCGACTGGGGGAGGGGGACTGGGGGAGCCTTTCAAGTGATCGTCATTCCTTCTATAGGTACAGGATGATACGAGGTTCATCTCCAATGGACTGGATGTGGGGATCCTCTTGATAGGATCGCTCGATAGCATGTAAAGCGTCCCTATATCACGTGATCTATGGGCAATAATGGGTATAATTCCCATAATTTCCGCAGATAGCACATGCGTGATTGGTACACAATGCTTTGTCTTTACCTTTGGTGGCATGTTCCTTTTTTTGGGAATGTGGCATCGCGATGTCTTCCTTAGAGCCGAGGAGTGGTTTTAATTCATCCAACTCTATGTATATATGGGTAGGGTGGCCTACTACGTCGCTTATGGCACAAACTGGTGATTTCCATTGTGTGGCGGGAGTTTCTAGCTTCTCTCCTCTCTTCTCGGTTTTCTTAGTCGTAATCATCGGTTTTGCAATGGGAATTTCCTTTGTGGGTATGTTTTCGACCGTTTCTTGAATGGTGGGGCCTCCCCGGGACTGAGAGGCTTTAACCCTGTTGTAGTGATGTGTGTGGCTCCTGTCCCAGTAAGGGGAATTAGATACCAAACTAGTATTGCAAACGATATGTTTGGTAACACTATTGTTGCCAAAACCTACTGGGAAATGAAACCAGTTGGGGGTTAGAGGCAAGGGGTTTGGGAAGCGATGTAGGCTAGAGAGGCTGCTGTGGCTGAGGACTCTGGGTCATTACTGCTTGTGTCCATGTCCTGACTAGCTTCGGCGTTTGATGTGGACATCATGCACACCATAGCTCCTGTGACATCGGGTGATGACTCAAGTATAATCGGGGGATCTCCTAGGAATGATCCTAGGATGGATGAAGGCTTGAACTGGCCAGGGCCATATTCTTGGTATCGTGAAAGCATGTCTGAGGATGTATTTACATAGGGTAGAATTACATCGGTGTTTTTTAGGGGTAGTTTCTCACTATGCGTAAATTGGTCGATAGTAATGATGCGGTCCTCGTGGGGGAACATCATAATGCGGAAGACAGAGGAGGCTATGGCTGACATGGCGTACATATAACTCTGACCAAGGAGTATATTATAGTCCAAGTGAGCATCCAAGACTTTAATGTCTATAAGGACCTTCTTTCAGGCTAAGCATACCGGGACGTTTTGGAGAGACCAATGGGGGTTGAAGGACGAATATCGTATACTCTAAGAGTGATGACTGATGGTTTTAGTTGAGGAGACCCTAACTTCTACAAAATTTTTTTGACATGATGCATGTGGATGCACCCTCGTCAATGAAACATCAGTGAATGGTGATATTTTGGACTGATACTGGTATTTGAAAGGCGACCATGGAAGGAAGCCTGGGGGTGGCTTTGTCTAAATCAAAATCCATTAGGCGCGTATTGGTAGGGTTGATAGCGCATAACACAAAAAGCAAGGCTTTCTATTGTTTTGGGCATCACTGCAATGCTTCCAATGCTGACATAGCAGTGGGAGATTGGGCTAAATTGTCCACGATGCTATAACTATGGGTCGCTTTGGAATAGTTTCCTGCTCACCTATTTGGTCCCTTAGTCATCTTTGGAAATGGTTCAATAGGCATCCTTGAAATGGTCAAAGGTGCAGTTGGTGCATTGGTACTAGCCCCTGACGTGTTGGTGTCTGGTGGGGTACCATAGTTTTGATTCCATGTTTGAAAAAACATCTCTTTGCCAGTCATGTAGATTTTGTGGTTGTTTTTTCCGGAGTCGTCGGGATTTTGTTGCTGAGTGCTAACTGTCCCTTGATGGGGGAAAGGTTCCCACATAATAGCTGTCTGCTGGGAAGATCCTCCTTATCCTCGGTTACTCTGCAGCTTCTTCAGCTTAGGGAGATCAAGACATCAGTGAGTATAATGGCCGTACTCATCACAGATCGAACAAGAGTGGTTTGTTCAAAGAGGTGGCCTTTTACTTTGTCGTTGGGCATTGCTTAGCTCCTAGTTTTGATTTCGGTTGGAGTTGCCTCCAGCCTGAGATCATGGAGGGCATTGTTGGTTGTTGCCCCCCTGTCAAGGATTCCCTTTGGGCTTGTTTTTTCCTTTTTTCTTAACCATGTTAGGAGGGTAGTTCTCCTCTTTATATGGTTGCCATGGTTGGTTTTGGGAAGGCTCCACAAAGTTCACCTATGCATTATTTTGCATAGGGGGGGTCTTGTGCTGGGCACTGGGCATAACGCGGTCCCTAGCTTGTGTCTAGATATTGGGGGGATCTCTTTCATTATTATGTATATCTGCATACTGGGTCCCCTGAGCCAAAGGATAGGGTCCTCCATAGTGATATGATGATGCCCTATTGGTCAAATTTTGTAGAGGCATATGATGACTTTGAAAACTAGGTTATGGTACGTTCTGGGAAGAATCATACGTATAACTAGGGTTTTGATTGTTGCTGCATGGGTAGCTTTGGGTCAATGACCCAATTAAACCTTCTACAGAGTTCGACACACCTGGAAATTACTTATAAGTTTGCAGGCGTGGGGTGTTCGTCAGGATATCGTAAATATACCCTGATTGCTTGTAAATTAGCTTGAGCTGTTGAGCCTTGCTGATGGCATCCTCTTTGGATATGGGCCTTTTTTGCACCACATCCTTCAAAATATCCACAGTGAGAGTTTTCAGGAACAGGTCTTATAGTACGTAATCATCGAGTTTGGCTTTACATAAACTACGATGCTGCCGCCATTCGTGGAGATGGTCTGAGATATGGACGATGAGGGTTTTCCTAAAGTGTGTTAGTAATTCCATTCCAGAATCATGGTTGATGGGTAATTGAAAATATGTTAGGAACGTAGTGGCGAGGGTGCTAAAGGTTCCATGTGTAGTAGAGGGCTGCTCCATAGACCATTTCGCTGCTACTCCTGTCAGAGTGCGTTGGAATAATATCAGTAAAATAGTATCGTCAATGATGTTGTTCGACGAGCACCACAGGTGGAAAGTCATTAAATGATTTCCTGGGTCTTCCTCTTTCTTTTCATCAAAATTTGGAATGTCTAAAGGGAGCTTTGTGGGCATGGGAGGCCATATAGGGTTGTGTGCAATGGGGTCATTTTTCAACTTGGTTAAATATAGTAGATTCAACGAAGCTAAAAAAGGCGACTGCGAGGTTTTAGAGGGTTTACTGTGATGTAACTTTTTGTGTGTTCAATTGGCTTCCCAAATGGGTAGCAATCCTCTGCCCTCCAGGGGTTGTGGGAGGAGTGGTATGTGGTGTGGCATTGGGAGACCGACCAGGGTTTCCAACTAAGGATGCCCCAATAAAGGAGATACCAATAATGGTGGCAACGTTCTGTCTTTGATGCCTAAATGGAAAAAGACCTGAAACCACTCCCGGTAATGGGGGGAGGTCCAAAGACGTCTAGATCACGAGGTTCTGTTGGGTCTGTTCTAGTGTTGACTAGGTCTAGATTTGGAAATATTTGAGAGGATAGATATTATGATCAAAGAAAAATTTTGATCGCATACATAAAACAAAGTGAAAATAAAATTAATTTTCCCTTTAAATTAATCCCATGTGATCAGTCAATCAAAAAATATGGTTTTTGTTTGTTTGCGTATGATACTCAAATCCTAGAAGACTTAATCATCCTCACACACTCAAATGTAGCTAGGAATTGAGAATATATATTGCGAGTGCTGGCACAATGTCTCATAAGAGCTAGCGAAGCCCCCAGTCAGAAAAAGAAAATCCACCAAGGTAAGGATAGAGGATCTAGTGCTTACCTGCACTGTCACCTATAGGGAAAGGATGTCCTAATTTGGCCACTAAGTACCACCATCCCAAATGAGCATTCGAGTCTTAGGCTTCTTTGTAATTCAGATAACAATACCGAGTATCAGCTAGGTCAGGTAGCCCCAACTGATACCTGGTTGCATTGCGCCTAAGCCTAACCCCCTCTGAAATGAGCCTCTATAGCGCTCCGGTTTTCTTTTCTGTGGGCTGATAGGTGGATTTAAAAGCTCCCTAAACAATCAAATTCTATTTTTCAAGATGAAGAATGATCAATATGGCTTATTGGATGCCTGCCCCCTTGATCCTAACTTAGACTATAAATTCTTTTGTGGCCCCTGTGGGGAGAATTTAGTGACTTTTGTTAAGTTAGTTTTAGGTGTATTTTCTTTTCTTAGTCTGTGGATGTGTGTGAGAAAAAATTGAGCAAGCACATAGTTTGAACATGTGGATATGGGATGATCCTTTTCAAAGTTCCCTATTAAAATATGTTCTGTTGTTCCTTTCTTAAAAGAAAAACATGTGTGGATATGGGCCGCTTTCCATTTTTCCTAGTTAATCTATGTGATCAACCACAGGGAGATGGTGAGCTGTGAATAGAGAGTGTTCATATACTTGCATAGGATCACTGAAGGGTGCAAAGGTAGCAAATATTACTTGCTCTTCTATTGAAAATTCAATCCTGGTCCCGAAATCCTATGTAAAAATTGAACTAAACTAATTACTTTTACACTATAAAAAATAAACTAGCTAAGCATGCATGGATTTGGGCCACTTACTTTGGCTAATTATCCAGGTGTTTTGGTACCTAATTTGAAAACAATATATTTTTTCAGAATGCAATTTAATTTCCCCCCCTACTTAAACTATGTGTGAACTTTGCAAAAATCAACTTGAAATAAAACTAACACCAAGCCTACCAAGAGCAGCTAAGAGTGAGATTTAGCAAGCTGCGAGGTACCTCAACCAGTGTTGGCAGATATATTATGGGCTGCTAGGCACTTTACAAGCAGGAAAAGATAGAAATATGGGAGAAATCTCTCATTTTTTCTTTTGCGCATGAAAGGCTGCAACAGGTGTGATGCCTGTGTGCAGGTCAGCTTTGAACGCACGCCTTGGGTGCGCCTGTCTGAGGGAAAAGCGTGCAAATTCTTGAAAAAGTAATTTTTGGAGTTGTTCTTCTTCAGTCTGTCACTTGGGATGAACTAGGGACTGAAGGAGAAAAAGGGGGCAATTTCAGCCCAACTCCACAACATAGACAAAGGTCTCTGCAAAAAGGCACAACCACATAAACTTGGAAATAAACGTTAGTGGAGTCGCCAATCCCGTGTTAGTGTTTTGGTGCACTCATGTATGAAATCACACCAACTTAAGGGGTGTGGCTTACCCTCTTTAAGTTATTGGTCATAAGCAGAAAATATATGGAGTCAAGCAAGTTAGTGGAACATGCTAGAACATAAACATACTAGATAGAGAAATAGCATGCATATTTAAACATGAAAACTAAATTTAAAAGAAATAAAACAAATGCTCTAAATAGAGTAAAAAAACTGCAATAATCCAAACAATGACGCTTACTTCCCCTCTTATTGAGTGCTGGTAGGAAACGAGGAAGAAAATTTAACCCACTTGCCAAGGGGCCTTTAGAACTGGGGGTTCTAAGTGCTGATGCAAGGATGTCTTTACTTCCAAGATTTCCTCAATGCAAAGTCTCCCTCTCTCTACTATGGTGGACTGAAGTTGTTGGATGGCCAACAATTGATTCCCTTATATCTCTGCTCTAGATCACACACTGCTGGTATTTCTTAGGGAAATTCTGGCCAGCATAATAATGTGCTCTCTAGTTTTTCATCTCTTGGTGGCCTTTTATAGGAGAATTCAAATTCTCCTTCCCTCTCTTAGTACATTGTGGATGGTGACCCAAGAGAGGGGGATGATTCCATTGTGTGCCACATTTATTCCATTGCGTGCTGCCTTGATGTCCTAAGGAGGCTTTGGTGGTTGTTCTTAGGAAACTTTAAGTCCGGAATCAATGTCTTGGAGTGTGCTTTTTGTGGTCTCAGAAAGTGACTTTCGCCACCCCTAGGATTGCGCGCTTTTTGGGTCCAAAGGCGCAAAGGTGCTCTTATCGAAGGTTTTTGCGTGAAAAGGAAATTATGACTTGTTCAAATTTGATTTTTCCTCAGACCTTAGATATTTTTAAATAATTTCTAGATTCTTTAATTTCCCTCAGCCCTGTAAATCCTTCTTCCTAAAATTAAATAATGTCGTCTTTTCTTGTATGTTTTTCTAGTGTTAATAGGGCATGTGGCCAATTGAGTTGTGGAGAGCCTGGTTATAACTACGTTTTAAATAGGGAAGGCTCTCATCCCATATGCATGGATGCTTTGAATTGTACATTTGTCGAATGTGTGCGATCATCCTATTGACAACCTTTTTCTTGCCATCAGTTTGCAGATGGAAAGCTGTGGACTTGGTGAGCTTGGTGTTAAGCATTGACTAGAGGCTGGAATAAAATGTGTTGAGGAACCCGTTGTCTCGATCTAAGATGATAGACTACGGGATCCCAAAGTGCACCCACACTTGTTCAAAGAAGAGTTTAGAAATGGCTTATATTGTGATATTCTTCTTACAGGCCACCATAATGGCCATCTTTGAGATTTTGTCAACGACCACGAAAACATAGTTGTTTCCATGCTTAGTAGAAGGAATTCCCAACATGTAATCCATGGAGATGGATTCCTAAGGTAGACTAGGGTAGGTAGCAGAGTATAGAGGCATTTCTTATTAATGGTCTTCTTGGCAATAGTGCAAGCAGTGTAGGATCTGATGTCCTTACCGACATTCCGTCGAAGGTTTGGCTAGTAGAAATACCATTGTAGTATTGCCACTATTTTCTCGACCTTGAAATTCCCAGTGACTTGACTGTAGTGCGATTCCCAAATAATTTTGGCACACTTTCTTGAAGGAACACAAAGGTGTCCTAGGTGAAATAACAGTGCATCCTAGAGCTAAAATTTTGGAACTTGCGTACCCTCTAGGGATGTCTTGTATGTGTTGCCGAATTCTAGATCACTCTTATAGAGAAGCAACCAATCAGAAGTCTCGTGCCCACAAGAGTCGAGAATGGTGGTTAGCGCCACGTCTGGTGGTCGGTTGAGGCAGTCTGCAACATTATTGATGTTTCCCTTATAGTACTTGATGTTCAAATGAAATTGTTGCACATATGTGTACCACTTCTGATGGCAATGGTTTTGAAACTTCCCTCGCATCTGTATGAACTACAAGAGTCGGTGGTCTCTGTGGATGATCGTTTCCTTCCCTAAAATGTAATGCTTCCATTGTCGACAAGCTTTCTCAATGGAATACATTTCTTTGTCATACGTGGGATACTTATGCACTATGCCAGATAGTGTCTCACTGTGATATGCCAATGGATGCCCCTGTTGAGTAAGAATTGACCCAATAGCATAGTCAGAGTCATTTGTCTTTACCTCAAATGGTTGTTGCAAGTCTAGTAATGTGAGCATTAGGGAAGAGCAGAGACGATGTTTCAATTCTAAAAACACCTTCTGTTGAGATTCTGACAAAAATAATTTCTCTTTCACTCCTTTGTTCGTG
This sequence comes from Pinus albicaulis, assembly GCA_034641835.2. Lineage (NCBI taxonomy): Eukaryota > Viridiplantae > Streptophyta > Pinopsida > Pinales > Pinaceae > Pinus > Pinus albicaulis. The sequence continues at coordinate 1,145,157,760 of CM076574.1, read as the reverse complement.
ACTTGACTCAAGGGCCAAGTGATATGGGAGAATCCCAACACAAACCTGTGGTAGAAATTAACAAGACCCAGAAAGATGCGAACATCTATTAGAGTTGTTGGGGTTGGCCAATCCCTAATTAATTGGATATTTGTTGCATCCACATGCACCCCCCACCCATGAACAATGTATCCCAGATACTGAACCTTGGTCATCCCAAAATTTCACTTCTCCAAATTGGCACACAACTTTTGTTGCTGCAATGTTTGGAGGACTTGTCGGATGTGGTGGAGGTGGTCTTCCCAATTCTGGCTGAATATTAGAATGTCATCAAAGTACAATACTACAAATGAGTTGGTGAATGGCCATAATATGTTATAAATTAGCCTCATGAAGGTTGTGGAAGAATTCATCAACCTGAAAGGCATGACCAACCATCCGATAAGGCCCTCCTTAGCTTTGAAGGAAGTATTCCACACATCAGAGGGTTTGATTGGTACCTGGTGATACCCCGAATTCAAGTCTATCTTGAGAAATATTTAGCCCCTTTTAGTTTGTCGATAAGGTCATCAATATATGGGATCAGGTACCTATTCTGGACAGTGATCTTGTTCAACGGCTGATAATCAATGCAAAGTCTCCAAGTCTCATCCTTCTTCTACACCAACACGTCGTCGGGCTCCCACAGGACGATGAACTCGGCTGAATGTGACCCTTTTGCAATAATTCCTCAATATAGCTCTTTATTTCATCATTATCCATATGATAGCATCGATAGATCGGTCCTTTGGGCAACAATGCACTGGGGTTAGATCGATGGGGTGGTTGACTTGATTGTTTCAAGACACCCCTGTGGGTGAGGTGAAGATGTCCCCGTACTCCTCCATGACCTTGTTAATTTTTTTTTTCGTGTAGAGGGGACCTATCTGGAGGTCACGACCACAATCTTCTTCTTTCCTTGAGGGTGGATCATTAGGAAAACAAATTTCTCGGTTTTGGAAATGAGCTTACTATATTATTTTCCAGTAACCAAAGAGATAGCAATAGGTGGTAGTAAATCTGGTATCCTATACAACTTATTCCCAAAGTAACAATAACAACGCAATTTTGGGACTCATACACAACACATCACTTCCACAAGTATGGTTGGAAAAACAATACATCACAAACATCAAGAGGAGAAATATCACATAATACCTCATCCGTGAAGTGCTTGATGTTGTAGGGAAGGTGACACTTCTGGCTCGTGCGAAGGTATTGTCCTTGGTGAAGCCACCCGAAGGTGTATGGATGTGGGTGTGCAATGGCTGGTAAGCCCAACTGCTTCATGAACTTTGCTGAAATGAGGCTCTTTTGTCTCCCATTATCGACGATGAACTGTAGCAGGGAACCCTTTACCCACATCTGGGAGTGGAAGAGACACTCCTCTCGATTTTCCGGTTCCTCATTATGGATCTTCATGGTGGCAACGATGGCTTTGGGTTCTACATCGATAATATCATTCCCTTTTTCATTCCCCTTGTTTAGTTTCAATTCAGAGTCAGAGTATGCATTTAATTCATAAGCCTTCATCTTGACCACCAGTGACAGCTTAGCCTGACACCCACTTGTGTTGTGAATGGATATCTTATGTAACTCACGCCACTTTCTTGTGTCCTTCTTCAGCTTCACGGTGTTGTTATTTGCTTGCATCTTTGGCAGATTTCCTTGGGCCGCCATGCCTTGGCTTTGTCCTTTGTTCTGCTATTTGGGGGAAAATTTCCCTTGCTTTTCATTTGCAGATCCAAAGTTTCGCTTCTTCTATTTAAATTTATGCTCAATCTTGGCAGCATACTGATATTCCATACCAAGAGATGATATGTCAAGGAACTAAATTTACTCCTGAATGTATATGTGCAGACAAATGCGATAGTTCAACACCAAATGTTTCTCTGAATCTTTGATACACAACTGTGTGCGCATGGTATGGAATATTTTCGCTAGCTCATGCACATCTTGATCCCTTTGTTTCCATAGCATAGTCCATTGTATGTACTTGTCCTCAAAGCTCTCCACGGGATAATATTGTTCCTTAATGGAATTTCAGAAATAATTCCAAGTGGGTATGATCGAGAACATAGAGGGTTACCCCTCGTCCTTTTTCTCACAATAGGTTTCCCACCAGTCCTTGACATGGGGGGCGACTTTCAGGAGTGCAAAAATAATCTTCTCTCGGTCAGAAAAGTCATGAACCAAGAAATATCCTTCTAATAGGTTCAACCATCTATCTACGATGTCTGCATCTATTTTTCCCTCAAATATGGGAATTTCAAAGTTTACTTTTACATTAAAAGAAATGGTGCCTCCAAAGTGACTGTTGGATGTAGATGCGTCATCGGTGGGCAGTCGTTGAAGGACTTGGGCAAAGTTACCCAACATTTCTTTCCTTTGTTTCTCGAGGGCCTCCTCGAGCAATATCTTGATATGATTTCCTGCTCCCTCATTTTTCTTTTCTTCCCCCATGGGCAGTCGTCGGGGCTTGCGATGCTGATATTGCAAAGTTTCAAGCACATCGAGCCTGTTGAGATTGCAACAAGATGATGAGATTAGTGGAAAGAATTCGCCTTCACTAAGTGGGCCTGCAGGCTATTTTTGGCACAAAGTCTATTTTTAGACTATGTCTATTTTTAGACATATGGATCATGTTCTATGAGTTGCAGGATGATATTTTTGGATGGTTGGTCAAGTCAGAAAAAATAGATGGACTTCTATTTTTAGACATATTGGGCGGAATCTATTTTTAGATTGCCAGTCTAAAATAGATATGTCAAATATTATTAGCTCTTAATAATATTTGGACTCTAAACATTATCTTATTCTCTTGGAGCACTTTAGTCAAGTGCACAGATGTGGCACAGGAGCTGACAGAAGGAATTACACTATTCCTGAGGGTTAAGTGGAGCTATTTCATGGATACTTCAGTTAGAACTCATGTGACAGAGTTTGGTGGAGTTGATTGAGTAAGTTAGTGGAGTTGTATTAAGTTTAACTAATCTAAACATAGTTGAGCTATTTGTATCTAGTTTAACTAACTGATACAATTAGTGAGAGTGGTGTGAATTAATTATTAATTAATTCACTAATTATAAAATCATTAATCAACTAAAGAATGCATCATTTAACTTCAGTGCATGGACAGTTTCAGTGGAGACTAGTGCAGAAATAGGTGAAAGAGTAGGTTAACTATCAGTTGTGACTATACTATTGCTATTTGCAACACACAGATAGGTGGAGAAGCCCATGCGAATTGTGAAGTTCAAGCCAGGTGGTTTATCTATTTAATGAAGCCATCCCATAGCATTGAAAACGCAATAGAGGCTGGATATCAAGTGGAAAAATATTGGAGCATGTGTTTTGCTAGATCTAGCTTGATAGTGTGTAGCCATTGGAGGTGGTGCTGAGAGCTTGTGAGGAGCTTTGTAATATTATTGTTACATGATCTCCATGACATATAATATACATATATTTGGGGTTTTCAGCTTTAAGCTTTCCCATTAAACACTGTGTTCATATGTGTGATTGTTTGTGGTTTTAATGTGGGCATGCAATTGATTTTATTTCCACATGTGATGATCAATGGTATAAGAGATTATGTATTATGAATGAAGCTAAAATAGTGTGTGATCAGGAGAATCTCAGTGAATAATATATCATTTATTCAAATTTCTATAGAGCCTTAACTCCTTATACCCCGACCTCATTGGGGACATGCAAACAAGGATCGAGAAAGAGCATACCGTTCTGATACCACTTATCTGGACTTATGCAAAAACACAATGAAATATAGAAATAAACATAAAAGAAGAGATGCAATAGAAATAAAACTTCATTTCATTAACAACAAATAATTGAAATATGCTTACAGACAGAATGTAAATAAACTAGTTAGGGCACTGGTAGATTATTTATGAGAAGAGATGTGGTGGTTACAAGCCTTTGAACTGTGTTACAATGAGGCTCGATGGCCAATTTATTTTTGAGAAATAATGAAAAACCCTAAACATCCAAAAACCTAACCCTATGAGATGAAGTGCCAAAACTATGGGCCCCATTTAGGGAAATTGGTACATTAATCTTTAGGGGGACATAACTTTGGCATACAATCTCCGTTTGATGTGCACAATACCTCATTAGAAATATATCTCTGAGGCCTAAAAATTTTAATGTGAGAAACATTGAAGGAACATCCTTGTTTCTTTCGTTTTTTCCAAAAAACATCATTTAGGGCCTCAAAATTTCTCTAGAAGTTCAGGAACCGAAAAACTGTTAAAAACACTAAACTGTGCTATAATTAAGGAAACTGAAAAATTGAAAGAAACAATGGTGGGGCCCCAATTGGAATAGGGGTGTGACCACCAATATCCACTTGGATCAATTTAGTATAATTTTCATACAATAATGACTATCATGCATCATTGGAAACGAGTCCATTCGAAGTTTTATATGGATGTAGATGTAGGACACCCATTAACTGGAGTGGCCCAAAAGACTAGTTGTTACTAGGACAGGATATGCTAAAGGAAATGGAAGATACTGTAAGGAAGTTAAGAACAAATTTGAATGCTACCCAAGACAAATAGAGAGTTTACGCAGATAAGTGATGAAGCTACCGAGAGTTTCAAGTTGGTGATCATGTATAAGTGAGAGTTAGACCTAAGAAGAGCACTTTGCAATGGGTAGGATATGCCAAATTAGCTCCTTGATTTTGTGGCCCTTTTCAAATATTGGCCCGCATCGAACCCATATCCTATATGTTGGCTCTATCAGGACATATACACATACATAATGTATTCCATGTTTCGGTATTTAAAATATACATTTATGAACCTAAAGATATAGTGAATTGGAAGGAGATACATGTAAGTATCCTTGTAATAATGCAGGTATAATAAATGATGCATGTAGCTCTAAAGGGCTTGTAAAAACATTGTATTTTAACTGATTATGTATCCATGAATGTGGAAAAGTCTAACTCGACGAGGAATTTCTAGTCGAGCCCCTACACATACTAGATCAGAGAGAAGTAATGTTGCATAAGTAATCTATCACCCAGGTTAATGTTTAGTAGAAGAAATTTAACCTGGAAGAAGCCACTTGGGAAGATGAAGGATTCATAAGAGATGATTATTCTACTTTATTTGAGCTTTGGGAACATCAAGATGGTGTTTCTCTCAGGGGGAATGTGAAAATTTATGAATACAGAAGCCCTACTGTAGTTTCTTGATCTATTTCACCTACTTGTTTGATTAATTAAAAATTTATTTAACTGAAGTATTCAGAAAATCATTACAGCAAATATAAACTACAACCTACACACATACAGATAATTTACTGAAGCATAGCACACATGTAACAAAGGACACACAAGATTTTTTTGACAAATGTCCTCGGAAAAATCCAATGTGATAAAATTGGTGCAACAACGCTAGAGGGTTTTATTATTATGTAGAATCTGAATACAATTTTGGGCACCAGACATGGTTTTCCATAGAGAGAAATTACACGGCAGTTGTACCTTATCACTCAGAGACATAAAATATGGTTGAATCACACCCTCAATTGGGAATTAAAGATAACAAGCCTTACTATACAAGCCTTACTAGCCCACTAGAACCCTAGCACTACTCCTCCAGCCCATGCGTCTACCTCTATTGGCCAGCGTGCCCACTACATCACCTTGACTAGGTCTGCGTTTCCTCCACACTACCCTAGCTGGGCCTGCATCACTCTAGTTGGGTCTCTGTTTCCCCTGCGTTGCCCTGGCTGGGCCTGCGTCACCTTGAATGGGCCTACATTGCCTTTACGCAGTCCTCTACATGGTCCTGGTTGGACTACGTCCATTTGGCTGGCGTCTGCACTACCTAGTACGTTGTTGCCTCTCTATTGTTGTATTCTCAACCTTGGATTAGATCATCCCTTGACGATAACTTCCACTAATTGCACTACAATCTCACTTCGAAATCCTCAGCAAACCCCGCCTCAATATTTCAACTTAGCTTCAATGCTTCCACTATAAGTTTGTTCTCCAACCAATCCAAAGCCTTTCCTTTATACCTTTCTCATTAGAAAACCAAGGTTCATGATCTAATATCTAATCAATGACTAAGATTAGAAGAAGCTTGATCCACGTCACTTAGAATGTTCTCATCGCATGTGTAATTTAATTCACTTAAAATTTTTAATTTCCCTAAGATAGACTGAGGGTCCTCATTAAATTTTTTAATTAATTGAATATATTTTACACCAGATGTAATTTCTCTGAATTCTTAATGGGCCGTGGAGATCTCATGTTTCCCAGCTCTTCCAAAAATTTTCTTAGATAGAGAACATCTGATGCTACCAAAAATCAACACTCCCTCTTAGAGAGGAATGTGCTCTAGCACCACTTCACAATGAAGCATCACTCTAATATAAAGCATCGGTCCCATGTGCTACTAATGTTTGGCATGCTTTCCTCCATCCACTGTGATGCTACTTTCTGTATTGTTTCCCATGACTCTCCTATAGTCACTGCCACATCTGTACTATGTCTCCCTCTCAAATTGTTTCATCATGCCACCTATAGAATTTCCATTTCTAACTACTGCACTACACCTCAGTTGCTGAGAAGTAAGCAACTTAAGAAATTATCCAGTCAACTGACAGACAAGTCAGTATTGCTACAAATTATCACTAAAGCACCCTTTGCTACTCCTCTGTGCTGGCTCTCTGATCCTCTACGCTGCTACAACTCTACTCTGCGTAAGCACTGCCCCTCTGCTTTGTTGAAGTATTGTTAGCCTTTACACTACTTCTTCCACATTGCTACTGCCTCTGCTCTACACTGCTCATCTAGTAAAAGTCTCAGCACTGCCTCAACTTATTCATGATCTTCTGAACCACCTGAATTAAGTCATCCTTCTACTTTATTTAACGTCTCTCATAGCTCTTATGTGATCCAAGAGTTTGGGCACCTCAAGGATCTTGCTATTACCATCTGTAGTTTCTTTACAGATCTATATTGCCCCACCTCTTCTCTTGAGGTACATGAGCACTCATGGCCACATCATCTTCGCTGACACTATCCCCTTTCGTTGCTACTACCTTGGAATTTGAGGCTTCCTTGTCCTTCTGCTTAGGACAAGTGTTGGGGAAGTGTCCAATTTCTCCACATCTGAAGAAATAGAACTTGGAGAGGTCCTTCTTCTTCTTCCCTTGCCGTCTTTTTCCCTTAGATGCTAGGGTTGCATATTCCTCCTCCTCTTTCTTTACCTTGATTCCTTCGCTGATGCTTTGCTCCTTGGTTATCCTCCTAATTTCCTCTTGACGGAGGATTTACCACATGTCCACCCAGGATGGTACCACTGCTTTGCCCAAATATGATTTGGATAAATTTCTCCCATTCATCGGTGATTTCATTCATGACAGTCCTCACCATGAGCCCTTCATCCACAGTTGACCCCATGATAATCAGTTGGTCTCGAATAGTCTGAAGTCTAAAGAGGAAGGGATTGATTCCTCTCCCTTCTACATCTAGAACAACTACATCTGATTCCTTGAAGCATCTTCCTCTAGATGGAGCTTACTTGATACTTCATGTTTAATGATGTCCACATCTCATTTTTTGTGTTCTTATCGAAAATAGGAGGGAACACATGATCTTTTACTCCATCCATGATCACGCGCTTAGCCCGTGCCTGATTCTAGTTGAAATTATTTAGAGGATCCACATCGGTTGGAATATCTAGGACATTTTTTGTATGGTCTTTGATGTCGTAGTCATCTAGGATTGTCAGGATTCTGGCTCTCTAGATGACAAAGTTGGACACACCATCTAACCTATCCTGATCTCTTAGTCCATGAGAAGCATTTTTCAAATCACAAAATCTTCTCCCTTCCACTTTTTATACACTTAAAAAAAGACTACATCTGGTATTTTTGGTGAAAGAACCCCTCTAGAGGATGTGATCCCTCTGAAAAATGATTTCCATCCTAGAAATCCTTCACCAGTTCTGACGAATCAGTCCTTTATGGTCACTCCTCCTGATCAAACTCGGATTCCTTGGCTAGAGAATCTGTTGAGGGATTGTTTCCCCTTACTTTTCCACCTTTGCTTGGCACTATTATAAAATGACAGAAATAATTCCCCACCATCACTTCTAAAGATTAGAAACTTCACTTCCCGCCCTGGAAATCTGCATACTTTCATTCCAACTTGGACTGTGTTACACTCGAGGGCCTGCGTCAGTGACTACGTCACCTCAACATGACTCTGATGGACACTGTGTCACCTCTCTGGTGTTGCATCAGCCTCTGCATCACCCTACTGATGCTGCGTCAGCCTTTGCGTGAGAAGACTGGCTCTGCGTCCATCTCTGTTGGGTCTATCCCTCATGGTGTTATGTTGCCTTCTTCTTGGATTTGTGAGCTTCAGGTACCCTCCTGCATCAACATTATTCAGTCTCTTGCTGATGGCTTCAGCTTGATGTGAAATGCTTTGATACCATGTGAAAATTTCTGAATACAAAAACCCTACTGCAATGTCTTGATATACTTCGCCTACTTGTTTGATTAATTACAAATTTATTTAAATGAAGTATTTAGAAAAACTTTAAAGCGAATAAAAACTTCAACCTACACATATACAAATCATATAATGAAGCATAACACACATGTAACAAAGGACACACATGATTTTTTGAACAAATGTGCTTGGAAAAACCCATTGCGAGAAAACCGGTGCAATAGCACTAGAGAGTTTTAATATTATGCATAATCTGAATACAACATTCTAGGCACCAGAAACAGTTTTCCCTATAGAGAAATTACAAGGCAGTTGTACCTTATCACTCGGAGACAGAAAATATGGCTGAATCACACCTTGAATCGGAAATTATAGATAATGAGCCCTTTTTGGCCCACTCGAACCCCTGCATTGCTCCTTCATCTCCTGTGTCAAACTCTACTAGCCAACGTACCCACTGCATCACCCTGACTAGTTTTGCATTACCTTTGTGCTACCCTGGCTCGACCTGCGTTACCCTGGTTGGGTCTCTGCTGCCCTTGCACTACCCTAGCTGGGCTCGCATCCCCTAGCTAGGCCTACCTTGTCTATGCATAGTCCTCTGCGTGGTCCTGGTTGGATTGCGTCCCTTTGGCTAGCCTCTGCCCTACCTGGTATGATGTTGCCTCTCTACCGTTGTATTCTTGTCCCTGGATCATATCATTCCTTTCTGATCCCTGCCCCTCAGTGCACTGCAAACTCACTTCGAAATCCTAAGAAAACCCCACCCCATAATTTCAACTTAGCTTCAATGCTTCCGCTATATGTGTGTTTTCCAGCTAACCCCAAGCCTTTCCTTTATAATTTTCTCGTTGTCAAACCAATGGTCATGATCTTATATCTAATCAATAGTTAATATTAGAAAAATCTTGATCCACGTCACTTAGAATGTTCTCATCACATGTGTAAATTAATTCACTTTAATTTTTTAATTTCCCTAAGTTATTCTTTGGATCCTCATTAAAAAATTTAATTATTTGAATATCTTTTACACGAGATGGAATTTTTCCAAATGCTTTCTAGGTCTTGGTGATCTCATGTGACCCAGCTCTTCCATGAAGTTTCAGAGCTAGAGCACATTCGATGCTACCAAAAATAAACAGGGAAGATGTAATTCCCCCTGTTGAAAAAGAAATGACTTTTACTTTTACTATTATTTTATTTACTAAGGGAAGATGAACTAAATAACAATTGTGCTTTATGTTTGCAATTTTGATTAATTATCATGAGTTAAGATAATGCACAACTTGACTGTAAGTAAATAACTTGAGAAATCACACAATTGTGGATGGTTATGGGCAGAAGGAAGGGAAGTTACTTACCTAGACTCTTATTGTTGTTAAGAGAGGAAAGGTAACATGGCCAGAGGATCCGAGGCACGAGAGAACAATTTTTTCTATTACAATCTGGAATGGATTACCAAGAACGGATAAGGGATCATGTTTGGTAGAGACTAGATGATCATGAACTTCTGCCATACTTAGCCCAAGTCCCAGTGTGTAGTAGCTTGGGGGGAGACGTAGTAGTAATTGGTCTCATTGGTTAGGAGGAGTGTTGTTACTCAGGTGGAATTTGTGGATTCTTTCGAATTGAGATAAGTATGATTCAATTATTTTAATGAAATATTAAATAGTAAAATATTGCAGTATGAATGACATAGACTTAGTAAATGCATGTGTAGTACCAAACACACATGCTAGAATATATTTTCTGTAAAAGGAAGATATGCATATTTAGAATACTAATCTTAGCATGTGGGTCTAAGTCACTATATGATAGGAAAATACAATATATAGATGCATGCCAGTCCATATATGTGAACATATATTTATGTACAACATAAAAAATACAGGCCATTAGGAAAGTGAAACTATATATATGATCAAGAACAAGAAAATAACCAAGGTTCTAGGGGTAGTTTAGACCCAGGTTCACCATAAGTGAAACCCAATAGTCCTACCCTTGAAGTATGGGGCATTTTAATGTAAATAAATTATAAATGTTGAAGGGCTGAAATTCTGTAATGAACCTAGTAAACAATGGGACATTTACATATATATAAATTTTAATGTGACATGGAGGTACGCATCATTACGCTAACACCACATATGTGTCCATTGTAACAAAAAAGAAACAATACATACACTATCAGTAAATCTATAGGGTTCAAAGAAAAGAGTAAAATTCCATGAATTCAAGAAGGTGTAATTTTTGTGGTAGTTTAAAAGAAACTATTGTCAAACAGTGGTGCCTCTCGAGATCATTCCTTCACATTAAACATGAAGACACAATTACGAAAGGAACTTCACAATTGAATTAAAACCCCTTTTCTGGCTTGAAACAGTCGTCTCCAATAATCAGTAATTGGAATTTCTAGTAGCTGGCAATAAGCCATTTAAACATAAATAAATTTATGTATCAATAAGTCTAAAATTATACAACTCATACATTTAATTAAATATAATGTTAATAGAGCCAACCTTCAGGCCAAACATGAAACCCCATGATAAAACTCAAGTTTCCTAGGAGGAGCACTCTTAACCTAAAAGCATTACAATGGATAGAAATGAATTTATGGCACCTAGTCTTCATAATAAAATTCCACAGAGCAGGAACGTGAATAGAAAGAATACCTCTAAGGTTCGATTATGGTCATAAACAAAAATGATAACTTGTTGATGAAAAGAGACGTAGAAGTTTGACACCTACCTTACATGTCGACCAAAGCAGGTTAGGGTTATAAAAATACCGCAATATGTAAATATTGAAAGAGTATAGCGTGAAAGCGAGTGATTAGTCTTACCTGTGATGAAATAGCCAAACTCATGCCACCTTCCTACTAAACAAGAAATAATTGGTCGGGTTAGACCAGAAATTAACCATTGAGCCAATTAATGAAGGCATAGTTTAACCACACACTCACCCTAGCATCATTTTTTTACAGAAACCAGAAGCTGAGCACATAGAATTTGTCGAGAAACGCTAGGATGTGAGGAGGAAACAAACCTCTTACAATAAGGGAGAATCCCTAACCCAGAAAAGATAATAATAACTTGAGGACCAAAACCTCTTCATGCGCTTCCTGTTAGTCAAACATTGGATGTCTTAACCCTCATGAATATATAAATGACAAAACAACAAAAAAAAGGTACTGAAGATAAATTATTTACCTAGAAATGTTTACGTGAGCAAGAACCGATGCTAGAGGATTCAAACCATGCCATATTCATAAATATTAAAACTCTGGAGGAAGTTATTCGGAGTCGAATTCTATTGCAGCAGTAAACCCTTGTAAACTAATAGAAACTCAATTGTCAGCAAAATCTCGAAACAACAATATAAGATAACTGATGAACAATGGAAAAAGAAGTGAAGACAAATCAAAAGAAAAAAAGGTTTGCATGGCAGGAAGGGTTTGGATGTCGAAGTTGCAGAGGCAACACCTCCCCTTCCTCTTCCACAAAAATGAACTCTTTCTCAAACCCTCCCTCTGTCCAGAGCATTTAGCCTAACTACTGCATATCCGAGCCGTCTGATGCTTGGACACATGGCGTGAGGATTGGACCTACTCTCTAACCTTCTGCCAATGGAGGATATTTAACCTTTACCATTTTTCCAAACCTTCCAAATAAATTTCGTGGGTCAGCATATTACCTATGTCAAGTTCTGTAGTAGTAACACACAACTCACTGTAAATAATCAGTCATGGATTTTTTTGCATGTTACATGAGATATATATTATAGTTTAATGTGAATCTAAAAACTTTGCCACAATTTATATGGTTGTATGTGCGTGCATTAAATAGTTTTTTTTTTTTATATGTATAGTTTATGTTGAGTAAATGCTTGGAGTCATTCAAATTTTCAAGGATGTTATCATTGCAATCAAATTATGGAATCTTTACTAAAATTGGAATCTTATATTTGACAAAATTATTGTTTTTAATGCATAAATGGATCCAAATATTTCAAGCATCCTTATTACAAATATATTAGGTAATTTTTATTTTAAATTATTTTTTATAGTGTTTGAAACAAAAAAATATAAATTTTCCCTAAGGAATATTGAGCGTCTAAAAACTAACCGTTTCACATAAAGTTAGACTACCAATACATATAAAATTTCATGGCCTAAAATAAATGGATAGGAGTAAGATGTAAAAAATATGCTTATCAATTACTTCCCACCATTATTTATGTTTTCTTCAGCGCTTATGTAGGATTAAAACTGTAAATGTGTACACTTACTAGTGGTTACTACCCACCAAAATTTATGCCAATTTTCCTCCAATTTACTTATCCCCTTCACATTTCAATTTATTAGTTAATGTCAAAGAAAGACAATAGGATGATTTTTCCATCAACAAAATTTGAATATAAAAAATTGAATTTTATTATTTTTATTATTTTTAAATTTTCATTGAATTGATATTTAATTGTTTACACTAAAACATCTCCACCATAATGGTTGTTGTAGTGTATTTGGTGCATGGGCGGACGAAATACACTGTGCTTAATAAGGAGGTTGTTTTCCTAGAAGCAAGTCATAGGTCAATTGTTTTGTCAAATGTTAGTGGAAAAAATTCAACATGTAGTAAACTAAGTAAAATGGAAACATATCATGCTACATAAACAAAGAAAGAAAAACAAAATAACTTGTACAAAAACACGCTTAATCGAGCAAACACACTAATAACTCAGTTGGAGAGCTATCTCCCTTTATTAGGTGTTGGTAGTAGTAGAAGATAGAATTATAAATCTCTTTTTCATGGATCCTTAGAGCTAGGGAGCTCTAATATCCAAGATAAGGGGGTCTCTTCCCCTCAAGCTTTCAGCAAGACTCTCTTCCCTCTTGAATGATGATAGATCGATAGACACGTAGTGAAATCTTCTCTCTTTGATTGAGGTGTTGGATGACAAAGAACGAAATCCTTCCAATCCTCTTAATGTTGGACAACACAAGCTAGTTTTCTTCTGAGCAATTTTTCCAACATAACAATGTGTTCTCATGTTTGTCTTCCCATGTCTGGCTTTTATAGAAATTTTCAAATTTTCCCTCCCTCTCTTGGTACAATATGGATGTTGACACAAGAGTGGGGGAATAATTCCTTTGTGTGTTGCACTAAAGCCTCGAGGTGACTCCAAGGCGGTTTTACTTGGCTATATTGAGTGATAATCTTTTTCTCCAAGTGTGCCAAGTGGTCCTGGATGGTGACTCTCTGCATCCTCAGGACCGCACGGCTCTTTGAGGGATAGCCATGATGATTTTCGCATCTATCGAAGAAAAAGACACAATGATCACCTAGGGTCAGTGCTTTATGTGCACAACTCAATAAATTTTCCTGCTTGACCTTAGGAAAAGTTAAAATTTTCAAATCCTATAATCTATTTCTTCCCTGTAAATATTTATTTGTACGTCCTTCTTCAAGTTTTCTACTGTCTTTTGATTTTACGATTTTTCAGTGTTAAAAGTTTCCCCCTAATATATGAGTTCTAGGAAGAACTGTATAGCCGAAATACATTATAGTTTCTTTTTCTTTGTAATCCTTGAGAGAGAGAGAGAGAGAGAGAGAGAGAGAGAGAGAGTGTAATTTGCTTGAAAAATGAGGTTGGAAACCCCTTGGTGTAAGTAAAAGAGCTACTGTGCTCTATTGGAAACCTGCAAGAGATAAAATAAATAAAACATTTCTACAAGGCAGACATATCGCATGCTTGTGATGGTTTGATTGGTTAAGCTTATCTGATAGATAGAGGTTCTACCTGTGTCACTTCTATGGTAGTGACATGTTGTTGGTTGATGACGACTGTTGTTGATGCCCTTAGGGGATTTTTTTCTTTGATAGTAGGTTGAATGTGGTTCATCGACACATAACGTGGTATGGCATGTTTGTTTCTAGAAAAAAATCTCATTGTATGCATGGGTCTTTGACTATTGGGGACCTTCCCACGTAAGAATTACTGAAATTTATGCTTATCATTGCACAGGTCTTCAACAAATTATGACAAATTGCAACGGTTATGAAGTATGATACCATCTTAACATGAAAGTTTATGTTGAATTCAAATTTCAAGAGGATCAATGACATCAATGGGAAATGATCACTCCCATAGTGCCATTCGAGGATGCCCTTATTGAGGTGAGGATCCATCCAAGGTACTACCTCCTTCTTGGAAAATGGTTGTTGAAGTCGACAAGAAGGAAGCACCAATCGACCAAGAGGAGTACTAATGCAAAGGACCAAGGTCCTAGATGTAGCATTGAGGGGTGTGATAGGTTAACTCAGGCATGATGATGAGAAATGGATGTAACTGATGATGGCAGTTCAGTGGCCTGAGGTCAGAGCATGTAAATGCAAGTAGCGGTAGTAATAACAATTTCTTGTGAGTAAATCAAAAGAGTCGGTAGGACATCCAAGGTGGGTGTGTGGTTGTTATGAGTGTCATAGTGGGGTTTGGTAAAGAATTTGAAGCTTCAACCAAGGGTAATTAGGGACTAAAGAAAAGTGATAAATGTGGGTTGATGTGTGGGATTTATCTCCTAAAACATAATTTTACACTTGCTAAAATAATATAGAATGGGTTTGGATGTACAAGCACGGAGAAGGGTACCCCAATAAACATGAAATTAATCCATCAATATGGTGTGAGGGGGGTGTTTTTTTTAGGGTGGGGGCCCCATTGATTGGTATCGATGCGAGGGTGATCAAGTAGATGAAAAGTGTTGTAGATGGGTTATGATGATGGAAGTGTGGTAGGCCAAGTGCGAGATGCGGTGGTGCATATTTGATCTTCTTATTAAAATGGTAGTTCGGGAAAGGGGTTTTATCGTGACATGGGTAAAACTTGACTTGATGTATGATGGATGAATAAACATGAATTGCTTCCCAGACTTGGATGTTATGGCCATGGCTCCAGATCTTCGGTGTATGGTCTACTTGAGTGATGGAATCCATGGAGGGTGAGGCTTTACCAACCTGCTAGAATGTTTATCATGTATGAGGCAAGATGATGATAAACGTGGTCAAGTGACTGGAACCTATGGTTGATGATGTCAGGATATGCAATGCTTCTTTGGGGAGCCTATCATGCTAGGGATAGAATGATACATCCTCTTGTACCTTTAATGGATGGGGCAATAGGTGATTCGACATTTTTGTAATACCTGCAACCAATACCCTAGGTAAAAGCATATTTTATATTTAAACATATTTTAAATAAATTGAATTTAGAGAGAAAATAGGGTATACCTGAACTGTGTTGTGGAGGGGGTGGGCATGGGGCACGAAAATGCATTTGTCTAAAATCTAGATTTAAGAGGTCCATATCAACCATGATGAAGTGTTGATCACTGTACTTCTTGTGGTTCCGTGGTCGGATGCTCCGAGCTCTAGTTTTTCTGTAGGAGTTGTTACTTGGCTGCTAGTTTTTGGGTTTTAGTTGGGGTTTCCCCAACTCGATACCTCTGGTGGCGTTCCTTATTATTTCCCCCTTGTCCAAGATATCCCTTTTGTTTGTTTCTTGACTTATTTTTGCAACATTTGGAGGATTTTCATAGATATCCTGGTTGTATGGTTGTTGATGAGCCTGATATGGTTGCACTAAGATCACCGAATCATTGTTCTGCGGTGGTGGATTTTGCACGGGGAAAGGAGAATATTGGTTTCCCTATCCCTAGTTGATGTATGGTTATTGGGGGAATCTCTTCCATCAACATTCCTAGTTTATTATTGGGTTCCCTGTGAGGAAGGGTACAAGTCTCCCTGTTGTTGGTGGTTTTATGACACCTTATTTGTCATATTATGCAAATGTGCAGATTGACTTTGGTGGTAGCTAGGTTTTGTCATGTTCTCAGTAGAATCATAGGAATATCCTGGGTACTAGATATAACTGCCTAGGTGACCCTGGGTCAATGACCCGATCAAGCCATATGTGGTATTCAACGTGCCTAGAAATTCTTTATAAGTTTGTAGGCGCGAGGCGTTTTGGCAGGACATTGTAGATATATCTTGACTGGGTATAGATGAGTTTGAGCTACTGGGCTTTGCAAATGGAATCCTCCTTAGAGGTAGGTCCTTTTGTTGTCACATCTTTTGAGGTCTATGCTATGAGAGTTTTAAAAAATACATCTAGTGAAACTCTATCGTCGAGTTTTCTTTTGCACAAACTACGATGTGGCCGCCATTCGTGGAGATGGTCTGAGATATGGACAACTGGAATTTGCCTAAAATGATTAAAAAATTGCATCCTCGAATCATGGTTGATGGGTAGCCGAAAATAAGTGAGGAACACTGTAGCGAGGGAGCTAAAGGTTCCATGCGAAGCCGAAGGCTACTCAACATACCATTTTGTAGCAGGCCTAGTTAGGGTGCGTTGAAACAATCTCATTCGAATATTATCGTGAATAATACTATTGGAAAAACACCATAGGTGGAAAGTTATAATATGATTTCCAGGGTTTTCCCTTCGAATTTTTGTATGTCCGAAGGGAGATTTGTGGGCATGGGGGGGCCAATTAAGGCTATTTGTAATGGGTTCATTAGTTAGCTTTGATAGATCTAAAAGGTTTAATGATGCTAAAGAGTTTAATTGAGTATTGGCTGCCATTGTGTATTGTGGAAACACAGGTGTCTGAGTGTAATGGTTTATGGGGGGCGCTTGGGAATATTGCCCTGTGACGTACCCTATTGTGTGTTCTTCTGACTCCCTGAAGCAATAGTGCTCCTCTTCCCTCTGGGGGTTGTGAGAGGAGTTGAGTGTGGTGACCCTGTTGGGGTTTCCACTAGTGTGGTGTTGGGTGAACCTTGGGGGTTTCCAATAATGGAGGAAGTGTGTCATCTTTGAAGCCTAAATGGTGAAAGACCTGACACTCCTCCCTCTAATGGGGGGAGGTCCAAAAAACACCTAGATCGGCGAGGTCCAGTTGGGTCCATTATGGTGTCGAATAACTTAATATTTTGAAATATTTTTGGTTTACCGAGAGAAAGAAGATTATTATCAAAGCAAATATGATCACATACATAAATGAAAAAATAAGAGGTAATTTTTCATTTAGATTAATGATATGTGATCAAGAAAGAAAAAAATATGGTTTAGTTGTTTTTCATATGATACTGAAAAGCCTAAATAGACATAATCATCCTCACAATCTCAAATGTAACTGGGCCTTGCAAAGATTTCTTCTAGTGGGTACTAGGGCTAACATCCCAAAATAACTGACAATGGCATCCTACAGCCACAGAATCAACCAAGGTAATGGTAAGAGGATCTAGTGTTGCATGGAACACCACCTGTAGGGAAGGATGCCCTATATTTGGCCACTAAAGTACTATCGTCTCACGTGAGCATTTGAGTCTTGAGATTATTGGTATTCAGCTACCAGTACCGAGCACTAGATGGGTTAGGTAACCCCAAAAAGTACCGCATGCACTGGGCCTAAGCTTAACCCCCTCTGAAATGGGTCTCTCATAATGCTCGGGTATTCTCTTCCATGGGAGGATCAATGAATTTTAAGCTCCCTAAAAAGTCAACATCTATGCTTCAAAATGTAGAATGACCATAGTGGCTTATCAAATGCCTACCCCTGATGGTCCTAACCTAGACTATAATTTCTTTTGTGGCCCCTGTGGGGAGAATTTAGTGAGTTCAATTAGTGGTTATTTTTAGAGAGTCTTAATTTTCTTAGGGTGTGCCTTGGTGAAGTAACTGTAAGAATAGGACAAAGGTCCCAACACACTGGGTGCCTTTTGGTCCAATGCTTCGTGTATTCTTTGGAGTGTATAATCACAAGTGTTACGAGATGTGGATATGTGGTGATCCTTTACAATCCTTCTCTAATTACAATATTACACTATGTGTGATTGTTCCTTGCAAAAATAAACGATGTGTGGATTATGGGCCGCTTACACCTTGCCTAGTTAGACTAAGTTTTGCACTATAGGGAGAAGGAAAATTATCTTAATAAAACATTCATATGCAAACCCAGGCTCACCGTGAGGTGAAAGGGTGGCGGAGATTACTTGCTTTGTTTTCGATAGTTTGGTCCTGGTCCCGAATCTTGATGCAAAAATTAGACTAATCTAATGCAACAATTGAAAAAAAATAATTAGCTAAAGATGTGTGGATGTGTGGGCCACTTAATTTTCTGCTAATTATTATATGTGTTTGGTATCTTTTACCAGAAAATAGTTTGTTCATATAGCATATGTGGATTGGAGGCCACTTACTTTCCCCTACTTAAACTATGTGTGATTTGTAATGATAAAAAAAACTAAAATTAAAACAAGCTATTTGCTAAGCTAAACATCAGTAAGATGTTTCCTAACCAGTCATGAAATACCAAAGCACGATGATGGAAAAATTATTATGGGTTTCCAAGACCTTACAACTGCAAAAAAATTGAGAAAAAACAGTGAAAAATGAGCTCACTACCTACCGAGCGGCTTATCTTCACACATTCGAGAAGATCGCGCGTCTATCTGGACTGAACGCGCGCGAATTGGAGGGACTGAAAAAATCCGCCTTGTCTAAGCCAAATTTCTCACTTATGGTGACTGAAAAGTGTTGAGAGGAAGCAGGAGTGATTTTGCAACAATTATGAAGAGGAGAGAGGACATACATCAACAACCATTAGCTCAAAAGAAATAATCTAGTGGAGCCGCCATTCCTGTTGTAGTGTATTTGACACATGAGTGGACGAAATACACTGTGATTAATAGGGAGGTTGTTTTCCTACAAGCAAGTCATGGTCAATTGGTTTGTCAAACGTTAGTGGAACAAATTCATCATGTATTAAACTAAGTAAAATGGAAACATAGCATGCTACATAAAGAAATAAATAAAAACAAAATAACATGTACAAGAACACGCTCAATCGAGCAAACATACTAATAACTCAACTGTAGAGCTCTCTCCCTTTATTAGGTGTTGCTAGTAGTAGAAGATAGAATTAGGTGTTGCTAGGGAGCTCCAATATCCAAGACAAGGGGGTATCTTCCCCTCAAGCTTTCATAAAGCCTCTCTTCCCTCTCGAAGGATGGTAGATCGACGGACACGTGGTGAACTCTTCTCTCTTGGATTGAGGTGTTGGATGGCCAAAAAATGAATCCTTCCAATCCTTTTATTGTTGGATAACACAAGTTGGTTTGCTTCTCAGCAATTTGGTTAGCATAACAATTTTTTCTCATGTTTCTCTTCCCATGGCTAGCTTTTATAGACAAATTTCAAATTTTCCCTCCCTCTCTTGGTACAAGATGGATGTTGACACAAGAGAGGGGGGGTGATTCCTTTGTGTGTTGCACTAAAGCCTGAAGGTGGCTGTACTTGGCTAGCTTGAGTGAGAATATTTTTCTCCAAGTGTGCCAAGTGGTCCCGGACAGTGACTTTCTGGATCCCCAGGACCGCGCGGCTCTTTGAGGGATAGTCGCGATGATCTTCGTGACTATCGAAGAAAAATCTGCAATGATCGCCTCAAGTTAGTTCTTCTTGCAGTTCAATAAATTTTCCCGCTTGACCTTAGGAAAATTTAAAATTTTCAGCTCCTCTAATGTATTTCTTCCGTGTAAATCTTTATTTGTACCTTTTTCTTGGAATTTTCTAACGTATTTTGCTTTATGATTTTCCAATGTTAACAATGGAATCTATATTATTTTTAACCTTTGAAATTATAAGTTTCCGTGATCCATATCAATATTTCAAATAATTTTCTAGAAGAATGCATTATAGATTCAAGAGCCCGACCCATTTAGAACTATTCAGTGTAGTCCATCAGACATATTTATATTATTATAAAATGGATACCATTTATATTATTCTTAAATTGATTTGATATAACGTTGTTTTAAGAATCAAATTTTTGACGATGGTTTCCACTAATATAAAGGTTTCTCCAAATAGTTGAGTTTAGCCATAAAAGCTAACTAATTCACCATTGTTTTTCACAAAAAAAAAAAGTATGTTTCTTATTTCTCTAAAGGGGTTTTACAATTTAATATAGGGTAGATAGTTAATATATGGTAGATGTATAAGGGTAAATATTTATTATTTTGGTTAAAATTAAAAATAATAAAAAGTGAAAAGTATTTCAAATAATTTTATGGAAAAATCATATTATAAAATGCTCGACTTTTTCTTGAACTACTTAGTGTAATCCATCATCAGGAGACAGATGATTTTTAATAATATATTCACCCAAAATGAACCCATACATTTTGAAAGAACAAATTTGTTGTTTTTTCAACTGTGACTTGTTTAGTACATGGTGTCAAAATACACATCTTACTGAACCTATCCACAACTACATACAAATAATCATGACCTTTTCTAGACATTGGCAATCCCCCAACAAAATCCATGGATAAAATTTCCCAAGGATGAGAAGGAATTGGAAGTGGATTGTGCAAGCCTAATTTTCTGTTACCTGGCTTGCTTATAGAACACATAGTACATCCGTTAATATATCTTGAAACTGTTTCATTGATTCGTGGTCAGTAGAAAAATCTTTGTAATTGTGCAATTTTTTTACTTACACCAAAGTGAATTGAAATTAGAGAAGTATGTTCTTCTCGAATCACATTAACTCTTTCAGTTTGCAGAATGCATAATTTTCCCAAATGATATAATAGTTTTTCCTTTATGAAATAATCCAATTATTCTACTTGCTTTCCATGACTTAAAGTTGCATATACATCCTTAAAATATGTGTGTTGAGCATATTGTTCAATATAGCTTTCGTGCATTACTAAATTATGCTTCAGAATTGAGGATGCATTTATGATTGGTCTTAATAACATGTCTACAACCTTATTATGTATGCCTTTAATATATCTGATTACAAGATGAAATTATTGTAAGAAACCCATGCAAAGATAGTGTCTTGATTGTTGCAATTTAGTTTGTGAGTGTAAATATTGTAGTGGTTGATGATATATATGTATAATTGTTTCTTTTCCCATTATGTAATGTTTCCACTTTTTAACACTCTGTACTAATGAATATAATTCCTTATCATATGTTGGATAGTTAACTACTGCTGATGTGAATGTGTGAGAATGAAAGCATATAGGATTTCTGTGCTGCATCAACATTGCCCCCATGGCATTATCACTTGCATCTGTCTCGATCTCAAATGGCTGTTGAAGATCTGGTAGTGCTAGTATTGACGTTGTACCGATCCTTTCTTTCAATGTGTCGAAGGTTTTCTATTGTTTGCCTCCCCACCGAAACACCTGTTTCACACTTGTCAAATCATGTAGAGGATCTGCAATCAAAGAAAAGTTAGAAATAAAATTTCTACAATATTGTGTTTCCCCTAAGAAACTTCTAAATTTTGTAGCAGTATTAGGCTTAGGCCAATTTACAATGAGTTCAACCTTAGAGGGATCTATCTTCAATTCACCACCCCCTACAATATAGCCCAAGTAATTTAAGGATGTCTTGCAAAATTCACATTTTGACAGTTTTACATAGATATTTTCTCTCTTTAACACATCTAAAACTTAATTTACATGCTTTATATGGTCATCCCAAGTCTTACTAAAAACAATAATATCATTTAAGTAGACTATTACAAAATCATCTATAAATGGCCTAAAAACATCATTCATGACACACATGAATGTAGCTGGAGCATTGGTCAAGCCGAAAGGCATAACCATCCATTCATAGAGTCCTTGCTTCATTTTGAAAGCAGTATTCCATACATCTTGTTTTGAAACCATGATCTGATGGTAGCCGCTTCGCAATTCTAACTTAGTGAAGTAAACTGCATGTTTCAACTGATCTAATAAATCGTCAATGCGAGGAAGAAGATAAATATTCTTTATTGTTATTTTATTTAATTCTTGGAAATCAATGCACATTCTCCACAAACCATATTTCTTACGTACCAACACAATAGGCGATTCGCATGGTGAAGTGCTTGGTCGAATAAACCCTTGATTGAGCAATTCCTGTACCTGCTTCTTTATTTCTGCATTCCCTAGATTTGATAACCTTTTATACCTGTAGCTGTAATTGTTGTTTCGTCTCCTGAATATGATCCCAAGTCTTTCATAGTAGCAACATTCTTTCGCTCTTTATTTCCAAAATTCTTAGGCTTCAATTCTAGATACAGTACCCAGTAGTGTGCCTCATCATGTCCTTCTTTCTTACAATGGGTGCATGTAGGCTTTTCTTTATTTACAGTGTTCAATTTCCTTTCCTTCCATTTTTGTTTCTTCTTTTCTTTATTCTTGATTTCAGTAGATTTAGATGACTTTCCAACATCATGAGATACATTTTTACCCCTAGCTTCTAGATGATTTTCTTGAATTGATACATCATCTAAGCTAGTCAGATTAAACATCAGTATGGTATGCCTCATATAACTATGTAGGCTACCTATGTATTTCAATAATGTTTCTGGTGAGTCCAATGATATGCCTAGTGTCAAAGCTCTTTTACGAAATTCCTGAGTGTAACTTTGTACACTTTGACCCTTTAACTGATGCAATGTTTTCCAACTCATCATAGCTTGTTGCATATAATCCAAAGGATAATTTTTTTTTTTAATAGCAAAAAAAAATTCATTCCACGTCGAAATGATTTTACCATGTTTTTGGAGATATGCTTGTGTCTTTCCTTCCCACCATACAAGTGGGGTTCCTCCAAGATGAAGGCTAGCAAGTTGGATGTTCTTTCTTTCTGAAACAACTTTCTGTACCCTACAATAAACTTCAATTTTTCTTATCCAATTATCAAGATTTTCAGCTTAAGCTTACCATCATAAATTGCAAATCAAATTTTATATCTAATTCGATCAAAGAGGATTTCTTCTTCTTCTTTTTAGAAGAACTAGATTTATGAGAAGAGGACAATGATGACGATGATGGTGATGATGGAGGAGATGGTGGAAATAATGAAAGAGGATTTTCCCTTGATTCTTTTTTTGGTTTAGGTGATGAAGTGCCTTCACCTTTTCCATTTTTAAACTCTTTATACATCTCTTCTATCATCACATGTATTATCATGAAGCTGTCCACGAATTGAGATTTTGTTCCTAATATGTTTTCTTCCGTCATCTTCTTTTGTGAAAATATCCTTCCAATCTCTGGATTTGTTTCAAAAATTTCTCCTTCTCCTCATTTGGACTTTGACCTAGTAAGCATTCAATATTCACATGACATTGTCAAACCTTTAAAAATTAACCTGAAGCTTTGATGCCACTTTATCTAATTTATTAAAAAGGTATTATTGACGTCTATGTGAGTAGCTTATGTTACTTAGTGCAATAGTTCGATAATATTGTGAAAACACAGTCAAGCACATTAACACAACAAGAATTTAATAATGGAGTTCACTAGACTTCCTAGCTACGTCTCCGGGTCCTTAGCTTCCAATGCTGACCGCTTTATTTTATGTTCAAAATGTTTTTACAGATATGAGATCAAAAATAGAATCTCAAATAAGAAAATGGACCTCACCATTGCGACCAGCTTGAAATTTCAGTTAAAACGAGTATAAACTTGCCTATATTTTGCCACTATGACCTCCAGACCCCCTAGAGAAATTCAAAACCACCTCTGCCTTTCATAAAACCACTTTCCCTGCAAAAAAACCACCTTCTCTTTAGAAATACCACATCGTACTATGTGCTCACTGGTTCTGGGCAGATTCGGCTCTATTGCGTTGAAATGAAGTTTTGGGTGGCTTGGTTACAAGCTCCACCGTATAGGTGAATTAGCTATCGCACTTGGTTGAAGGCATTGTATATATGAGTTTTGGAGGTCGACGGGTCAAAACCGCCGCCCGACCCTTCTGCCGTCCATCCGTTGGTTACTTACATATATGGAAATATAAAAATGAGCATTTATAACATATGATAAGGTTAAGGGTCCCTGCGAAAATGTATATATCCGGTGGTTAATATATATGGAAACATATATATTGAAATATATATGCAGCATTCAAACCTTAAATTAACCATTAAGGAGTCTGACTTTCGTGGGATTGACCTCGATCATCTGACCCTTTTACCAGTGGAAAATCTTGATGCAGTTAAATAGGCAATATTTACATTCAATGCTAATTGCCACCGTAGCTCAACCGGGGAGTGGAATCTAGTAAAATGTTAACATTCTGGGAGGTCAAGGGTTCGATCCTCCTTGATCTGAAATTTTTTGGAAATGAGGCCATATTGGGAAAAATCCGTGCTGCCATGTGTCAGCCCCGGATTGGCCCATTCCATCAAATCAAACTCTGACATGTCATTGATCCTGCTAACATCACCCTAGACATGTGGCTTGTTCTCAGGATGGAACGTGTCCTGCTGACATCATCCTGACTTTTGACTTGATCATTGACCTTGACCGTTGACTTTTACTTTGAATTTTTGTCATTTTTCCCTAATTTGTCTTAAACTTTGACTGGCCACATCTTCATACGAACTCATTTTTACGCACCGTTTGCATCATTGGAATTCTGTCGACAAGAGCTTCAACTTGATCCTATTTTCATCTTCATTTGAAGACTCTGATTTGGAGGCAAAAATGAATCCATTTTGGATTATTTTTCAAGAAATGTTGGGATGCAAGGAGGACAACACCCTCTTATATTCAGGGTGAAAACCAAACCCGAAGAAGATACTGGGAACTCAAGGACCAAAACCTCCTCATGCACTTCCTGTTAGTAAAAAATGGGATGGATTAACCCTTACAAATATATAAATGGGAAAAGAATAAAAAAAAGTTACTGAAGATAAATTACTTACCTGGAAATTTCTAAGTGAGCAAGAACCAGAGTTAGAGGGTTCAAACCCTATCGTATTCATAAAGATTAAAACTCTAGAGGAAATATATTCAGAGTTAGATTCTATTGTAGCAATTAAAACCCTTGTAAACTACTAGAAAATCATCTATCAGCAAAAACTCGAAACAATAATTTAAGTTGACTAATGAACAATGGAAAATGAAGCGAAGACAACTCAAAAGAAAGGAAGGTTTGCATGGTGGGAAGGGTCTGGATGGTGAAGTTGTGGAGGCAGCACCTCCCCTTCCTCTTCCACCAAAATGAACTATAGCTTAAACCCTCCTTTCGTCTAGAGCAGTTACCCTAACTACTTCTCATTTGAATCGTTTGATGCTTGGACACATGGCTTGAGGATTAGGCATGATCTCGAACCTTATGCCAGCAGAGGATATTTAATATTTACCATTTATCCAAACCTTCCAAATAAATATCATGGGTAAACATATTACCAATGTCATGTTGTGTATTAGTAACACACAACTCACCGCAAATAATCATTCATGGATTTTATTGCATGTTACATTAGATATATACTGTAGTTTAATGTGAATCTAAAACCTTTGCTACAATTTCTATGGTTGTATGTTCATGCATTATATATATATATATATATATATATATATATGTATGGTTTATGTGGAATACATACTTGGAGTCACTACAAATGGTATCACAGGTTCAATTTAGACACTAAGGCCTAAATTGTGTATGGTGTCTTGTTTTAATCATAATAAGGACATAATAGGATGAGGAGAGGACATTTACAATCACGATCCACTAGGGAAGTGGATTCTGCATTAAATCCTGAATTGGCCCCAGAAGGATGGGTGAAATTGGGTGCAGAATGCTAAGAACATACTAATATGATACATGAAACAATTCAACAACTGCAAAATAAGATGCAAATACTGAGATACGATAATGAAATACTGATGGGTGAGCAGGAGAAAATCCTAAAAAGTTTGTCAAACAAGAAAAATCACTGGACTGTGGGTCCTAGCCCGGAACACGAAACCAGAGAAGAGGAAGTATCCCAGCATAGATACGAGCCGACACTAGAGGGAAGTCAAACTCAAAGGCTAGAGGGAGAGAATGTTAATACTAAATAATAATCTGGATATTCCTCTGGCTGAAAGGAAAGTGAAAAAGAAAAAAAGAGAGTTATAGGGGGAGTTTAGAAATATTAAACCCCCAAATTTTGATGGTGACGTAGAGGAACCTGTTGAAGGATGGATTATAGACATGGAAAAGTATTTTCGAGTCTATGAATATGACAAAAAACTTAAGGCCAGGTTGGCCATTTATCAGCTATGGGGAAAGGCCACCTTGTGGTGGCAAGAGGCTAAATCAATGAAGGAATTTGAGGAACCAAAGGTGACATGGGAAGAGTTTCAGAAATATTTCAAAAGTAAGTATTTAACTAAATGATTATATGATGAAAAGTCTCAAGAATTTCATGATGTGAGGTTGGGACAGATGTCCATAGATGAGTTTATAATGAAGTTTTCATACCTGTTACAATATGTTCCATATCTTAGGGAGGAGAAGGCCAAGGTACAAAGTTTTTTGAGTAGTCGACCTGGGCAGATGAAGGAAAGAATAGAGTTAGATATGCTTCAGAATATGTATGAAGCGATTAGGAAGGCCTGAATTTTCTATCAAGAGATGAAATAAAGAGGGGACAGTGGAAAAAGGTGGATAGCTCTGAAAGCACAGTCTTAGAGCTTCAAAGGAACAAGGTTCAGAAGTTCGAAAGGACCCTATATACACCCCAAAAGTAAGGGAAATGGAAGAGGGACCCCGAAGGCCAAAACAACAAGTGAGATGAAACTAGTGGAACAACATAGAAAGATAGAGTTTTAATCATCCACCAGGCCCCCATTGCATTGTTGGGGATGTGTAGAGCCTCTTTACATCAATAATACCCCCATAGAAGAAGAATATAATCAATAGCATACATTGAAGAAGCATCTACAGTGGGTGAAGTATCCATAAGTTTACGCAAAATAAATTCACCTTTTGAGGATCATCGGGTGGAGTATCAGCCGTCGATGATAGAGTTTGAAGGTAAAATTTTGAACCAAGATATGCTTGTTTTAATTGATCCAAGAGTTATTATAAGTTATATATATCCTAAAATTGTTTTATCATTCCAATTAAAATCCCAAAACTGTAAAAATTTGTGGCTAGTACAATTAGCTACTGGAGAAAAAAGGAAAGTTATCGCTAAGGTAGAGGAATGCACAATCAAACTAGTAGATCAGTCTGTAATTGCTAATTTAAATATTCTACTTTTAGGGTCCTATGATGTTTTAATATGCATGGATTGGTTGGAAATACATTGGATTGTAGTGAATTGTAAAGAGAAGACCATTAATTTTATGTATGAAGGAGAGGTTAGGCATGAGATTGAAGGGATTATAACACCCATACAATTAAGACCTGTTACTGCTTCCCAATTTTCCAAGTGTATCCTGAAGGGATGCCAAAACTATGCAGCACAGATGGGATATTCTAATTCTAAGGAGAAGAATGATGCTTTAGACAATATTCTTGTAATTCAAGAATTTTTTGATACTTTTCTGGATGAAATACTAGGTTTACCATTGAATTAATCCCTAGAGTTGCACTAGTGGCAAGAACCCCTTACCCTTTGACCATCACTGAAATTTTTGAATTAAAATTACAAATTCAAGAATTTTGGACAAGGCATATATCTGTCCTAGCATGTCGCCTTGGGGAGCCCCCATATTGTTCGTTAAAAATATGCATGGCACCATGAGATTTTGCGTATATTACCGGAAGCTTAATAAACTCACAATTAAGAATAAATACCCGCTACCACACATAGATGATCTATTTTATCAAGTTAAAGGGGCATGGGTTTTTTCAAAGATAGACTTATGGTTCGGGTATCACCAAATTTGTATCAAGGATGAAGACATATCCAAGACTGCATTTCGTACATGTTACAAACACTACGAGTTTGTGGTGTTACCTTTCGATCTCGCAAATGCCCCTACCACGTTTATGTGTCTCATGAACAACATATTTCATAAATATCTTGACAATTTTTTTATAGGTCAATTTGGGCATCATTCCCAATGACCTGGTTAAACTGGACATCATCCCCAGAACCAATGAATATGTTTTATCATCCCCTATCATTTCAATTGCTATATGCCCTAAGCCAAAGAACAAAGACAAATCATTCCTGACTTGCTTTGCAAGGTTTCCAAGATTTGAAGTATATATTATAACACCTATGAGCTCACCAACGAAGTCTCTCAAGGGGATAAGTGCGTTGCATATGTAGGTACCTCCATTCAAAGGTGCTCTATAAAGCACTTCTCGACACTCAAGGGTGCATTGGTCAGTTGGGAGCGTAATTCTTTTTGTTCCAGAATCTCCACTTGGCCAGTGCCTTCTAGAAGCGTGAATATGTGTGAAACTTCGAATCCATGTGTCCATTTGATACCTATGAGCTTTGGAACATGTCGTGCCTATTATTAGAAATTCATTGATTGTAAAACTACCTTTAGCTCATCTATAAATTGAGCACAGATCCTAGTTCTTGAGAAAGAAGAATTTGAGTAGAGAAATGCTGGTGGAATTTGAATTGAGAAATTGATTTGAGTGATATGCTACTAGAGATATGTTCATTGTGATGAGGCTGGGATGATGCTGGAGATGGTAACATCAAATCAGTCACTAGTTGTAACCTCTCATTCTATCCATTAATAAAGATTTATGTTTACTTTCCCACATATGTATCTGTATAAGCTTCTATCTCCCATGTTATGAATTTTTATATGATGTATATGGTTCATGTTTCATTGATTTAACTGAATAGCTTGAATAAGCATCTATATATTTCTATCTCTTTGTTGTTTAGCGTTCATTCTTGCAGGAATATTTTTGCGATCTAGCTTGGATTTGAAGCTACAACAAGAGCGACAGAAGGATAATTGGAAGCGCTTGGAATCCAAGTAAGTTTCTTGATCTGTTCTATGTGTCTATGTACTGTTAGGAAAAGTATCTACAAAATATTTAAACTGTTGTTCTAAATGCAATGCACCACATTTAGGTAATAATGTTTTATCTGTAATTCATAATTCCGCATAAGAAATTGGCGACTCCGTTGGGGAGTTTACCCTTCATACTTGGTGTATTTTGCCTCTGTTATCAACCCAATAGCATTTAATCTGAAATATTAGGCTTTTTGAATTCAAATTTTCATTAAAAGTTTGTTTTATAGCCTTATTTTTTGTTCTCTACTGCGCCCAATGCATTGTTGAACATGACACAGTGCTTTGCATAGCACTGTCTCCCACTTAGGGGTGCATTGCAACAGATTGTCTCCCCTTAGAGAATCCGTTGCCCCCTAGACTCAACCAAATTACATTGAATTTTTCATTGCATTTTCTTTTAGTTTGTTGTTTGCTATGTTTTCAAAGTGTCTGATGCCTCATATTGATTAGTGACTTTACCTACTCCTCTCTCCTATGAAAGAAAATTATGTTCAATGTTTACTTAAAGTGTTTTTCTTTATCATTGAAGAATTAATTTCAAAGTATTTTCATTGCTGTATTAGATCCATTTTCTTTTGAAAAGGAAATTGTCGTTAAATTCTCCGTCTCCTAATAGGAGAAATTGTAGTTAAAATCTTCATTTTTCCAAAAATTAGAAATTTGTATTCCATTCCTCATTTCTCAAAGTAAAGGGAATTTGTTTTTATTGATTTGATGCACTTAGTTTCCTTTTTTGCATTCACATTAAAGGGACTGAAAAGAAAAACTTGCATTTTCATGTAGTGGATTGTGTGTTTTTCATAGGAACAATTAGGAAAGCTGCATTTTAGTTTTTTCTCTTTGATTGCTTTCTCTGAAATTGATTGCTCTTTCCCTCTAGTAGCTAGGATTTTCATTGAAAAAACTAAGAGTGAAAATATTTCATATCATTTAGTTTTCATTTTAGGAATTTACAATACATCATCGTGGTGAACCTTGAAAGGAAAATTGATAAACAATATCAACTTAAAATTTATCTCAATTTACCTAACAAAGAATTGGATCCATAACGATAACATTTAGAAGGTCTAGGCTAGAGATGTGTTATGGTGTTGTAAAACATAGAAGTTGTCTTTAATTGTCTGCGATACATTCCGAGTGTGATACCTCACTCCATGTACGTAAGTATATTGTATCTCGTCCACGTACTTTCAGGTATATCGGGTGGTGTTATAGTACGAAAAGTATAAAGGGGTGCTCTCATTGTACGGTTTCGCATTAGACAATGCTAATAAGGAATTGGGGCTCCACGTATATTTGGGTATATTTGGGAGGAAAAATTTAGGTTGCTATCAATCCATAGTGAACCAAGTCAGCTGCCTTGTAAATTGTGATACACCGAACACAACATTCGGGGAGATTTCCTGCCCGTACTTCTTGGTTTTCTAGGAGGTATTCTGCAGTTCATAGTTTCTTGGTAAACCTTTTTCCTAGCATTACCCTTTTATTTTTTTATTTTTTTTTGGTTAAAATAAATCAGTCATCGTGGAAGAACAAAATCCTTTTCCCCATCGTTTGCGTAGACTAGCATTGAAACCACCTTTACCACTAGAAGTTACTTCTAGTCGAGGAAGGCGACATCACTTTACCGAAACTAGTACTATCGATACCTCTGGTGAAGCATCATCTTCCCATATACGAGAATCAACACAAGTTGTTTCTACATATCCTGGTGCATCTACTATTGTCGAGTCGGAGTCCTCACAGCTACCCGTGGTCACGATCCATGCAATCAGCGAGACCATACCTCCTAAGCTCAATGTTGTTCAACCGAAAGTTGATCTAGATCCTGTCTCTTCTTAGCTAGAAAATATGAATCCCGAAGTCGAACAACCAGAATTTTTTCATCGATTGGTCATCCCATAATTTTTTGTAGCCATTGAGTCTCCCATATCACATTGTTGAGATTGCAACAAGATGATGAGCTTAGTGGAAAGGATTCGCCTTCACTAAGTGGGCACGCAGGCTATTTTTGGCACAAAGTCTATTTTTAGACATTTGGATCATGATTCAATGAGTTGCAGGATGTTATTTGTGGAGGGTTGATCAAGTTGGAAAAATATATGGACTTCTATTTTTAGACATACTGGGCGAAATCTATTTTTAGATTTCCAGTCTAAAAATAGATATGTCAAATATTATTAGCTCTTAATAATATTTAGACTCTAAACATTATCTTATTCTCTTGGAGCACTTCAGTTTGATGCCTAGAAGTGGCACATGCAGCTGACAAAAGGAATTATGCAATTCCTAGGGTTTAGTGGAGCTATTGCATGAAGACTTCAGTGAGAACTCATGTGACAGAGTTTGGTGGAGTTGATTGAGGAAGTTAGTGGAGTTGTATTCAGTTTAAATAATCTAAACATAGTTGAGCTATTTGTATTCAGTTTAACTAATTGATACAATTAGTGAGAGTGGTGTGAATTAATTATTAATTAATTCACTAATTATATTCTCATTAATCAACTAAAGAATACATCAGTTAACTTCAGTGCATGGACAGTTTTAGTGGTGACCAGTGCAGAGATAGGTGAAAGAGAAGGTTAACTATCAGTTGTGACTATACTTTTGCTATTTGCAACACATAGATAGGTGGAGTAAGCCCATGATGATTGCGCAGTTCAGTCCAGGTGGTTATCTATTTAATGAAGCCATCCCATAGCTTTGAAAATGCAATAGAGGCTGGCTATCAAGTGGCAAAAGATTGGAGCATGTGTTTTGCTATATCTAGCTTGATAGTGTGTAGCAATTGAGGGTGTGCATGAGAGCTTGTGAGGAGATTTTGTACTATGATTGTTACATGATCTCCATGAAATATAATATATATATAGTTGGGGTTTTCAGCTTCAAGCTTTCCCATTAAATACTATGTTCATATGTGTGATTGTTTGTGGTTTTAATGTATGCATGCAATTGATTTTATTTCCGCATGGGATGATCAATGGTAGAAGAGATTATGTATTATGCATGAAGCTAAAATAGTGTGTGATCAGGAGAATATCAGTGAATAATATCTCAGTTATTCAAATTTCTACACACACAAACAACCTCCTGAAATATACTTTGGTCCTGATGGCGAAATACTTCCACCTGGTTTGATTTCGATTGAAGAAATCCCACAAGACGAGACACCTTTAACTCCAACCCATTTTGGGGAGGATATTTACCTATATGAGTCTTTTCCTCAATCACATTCCTCTTCTTTTGTTGATCCTATTTCACTTTGAGTTCCCATATAGTCATTTGACCATGGCTGAGATAAAATCCTAGACTGAACCATCTATTTCAGCTGCGAAAACATATACTGTTACTTCATGTTTGATGTTTTGTCCATTGACTTCACTCATGCCATCATTTGGAATCCTATCTAGTTCCTCCCTTATGAGTACTCAATGGCTTGATCCTTTATTCACATCTTGAGTGCAATATCAAGCTGGTACCATCAGTTATTCCCCTTGGTGACCAGTGATTTCACATAAATTACCCTCTCAAATTCAAAAATTCAATGAAAACCCTGGAGAAGACCCGTTAACACATGTTATAACTTATCATTTGTGGTGCTCATAAAGCTCCTTAAATGATGACTCCGTTAGACTACGTCTTTTCCAACACACACTCACTTGTCCAACTGCATAATGAGGATGGTTCTTTTAATGTGTCAACCTCGCTAAAAAATGAAACATGTTTTGAGGATAGTTCTTTTTTCTTGTGTCAACCTCGTTAAGAAATGAAACAAGTACCTATGAGGATGGTTCTTTTACTGTTTCAACCTCGTTAAAAAATGAAACAAGTTATAGGATGGTTCTTTTACTATGTCAACCTCGTTATAAAATGAATCAATTTTTGAGGATAGTTCTTTTTTTTCTTGTGTCAACCTTGTTAAAAAATGAAACAAGTACCTTTGAGGATAGTTCTTTTTTCTTGTGTCAACCTCGTTAAAAAATGAAACAAGTGCCTTTGAGGATAGTTCTTTTTTCTTGTGTCAGCCTCGTTAAAAAATGCAACAAGTGCCTTTAAGGATAGTACTTTTACTGTGTCAAACTCATTAAAATATGAAACAGGCAATGAGCATAGTTATTTTCCTGTGTCAAGCTTGTTAAAAAATGAAACAAATCCTCCCCTTAATAAACCTTCATTCCATCCAACTATTAGTAACCAATAATCTACTTAGGTGAATGAAATTAAGCTTGGGGGGCATCTTCTCTTACAGGGGGCATTCGACATGTGGTCTTGCAGGTGGCAGTCAAAACATTCTTACCAATTGCATGCAATCAATAGCTGAAGTTTGGGGGTAAAAATAGGTTCAGAGCTCCAAAATGCAAATGGTAACTATTGAATGGTAAAAATGAATAGTATACTCTTTTTATTTAGTCATTTAATTGTTTTCAATGAATATTTATTGCTACGACTATGGTTTTATTATATTTTTATCATGAAAGAGGTATTTTTAATCCATTTGATGTTGTTCTGAACAGGTTTTACAATTGATGAACAGATTAGCTGTGTAGATTTATTTCAAGAATGATTTGACCACAGAGCATACTTCTTATCCTTACTTTTCAAGCTTTGTTAAAAATGAAAAAGGACTTGAAGTGCACTTTTATCTCTTTTTTGAGCTTTGATAAAATCGAAAAAAGAACCCCTAGAGTCTTCTTTCAGCTCTTTTCGGACTCCGATAATGTGAAAAGATTGCCAAGTATTTGTATTTTTGAGCTCATAAAAGTAAATGAATTGATATCTACTCTGTATAAGTTTAACCCTTGTCCGGACTGAGATAGATTATTTACGAAAAATGAACACTTTGGTCAAACATGACTAAAGAGGTTCTCTCAGATATTATTTCACTTTTTCAGATATGAGCGACAAATTTATGAAAAAGTACTGATGGAGTTTTCTTTTTGTCCTCTTTTTCAAAATCTCTAAATATGAAAAAGGACCAAGTTGTCACTGTCGTTATGATCGTTAAAACATACAACAGCAACGGGCTTGTCGATCATGGTAAGAATCGAGTTTCATTCATTGATAGAATCGTTAAATTGTTAAATAGTGATACATTGTTCTCCCGAAGGGTTGAATTATAGATCAAGAAAATGTTATCCTCCTCAAGCTTGTTAAAAAATAAAGAGGTCCTGGTCGACAAATGACCGGGGAAAATTTTGGAAAGTAAACAAAACATTTTACGGTAGCAGGTCTCTATTGAACATGACACTTCACTCTGTCATCGTGATTGTTTGGGTTGGGTAATCTTCTTGACGATTCATTCATACCTATGGTTCATCATACCTTCACTTGGGTTTTGGGTCAATGCTGCCATCTCATCTCAGTGTCGTCGATATGTTCAACAAAAGTCATCTAATAAATACTCATCCTTCTGCAATACTCATAAAAATTCATTCATGATAGCCATCCCTGAACATTGCTATATTAATTCATCCTTTGTCTCCAAAATTTGTAACTCCCGTTTCACAATAAAGTGGCTTCCCGTCGATGGAAAATCATCATCAAGGAAGATCACCTAGAAACATCATATTCCAGTACCATGAGGCTTGTTACAGCATCGAAAAGATCCTCGCTTCCATATTCTTTGACCGAAAGATTTTATTTGGCATTCGACATCAAATCATATATTCATGCCTTATGAAATGTACTGCAGTACCTTGAGAGACATTTAAATCAATGGTGGTTCTCTCTCGTTTGTTAACAACTCACATCATTGGCTGGTAATCAAACAATGTCTTACCATGTTTGACTACAAATCATATATTCGCATAGCTAGACTTGTACCCGAATTACCGAGTGAACGAGATGAGAAGACCCCGGATCTAGTTTCAGCCATCCTAGATGCGATTTCATGATTGTTGTACAAATCATCTGTAAAGCATCTCATTCAAAAAATATTGTTATTATTATTTTTAATTCATGCTTTAGGGGGAAATCTGTTATAGGTTAATTTGGGCATCATTCCCAATGACCTGGTTAAACTGGAAATCATCCCCAGAACCAATGAATAGGGTCTATAATCCCCTATCATTTTAGTTGTTATATGCCTTAAGCCAAAGAACAAAGACAAATCATTCCTGACTTCCATTGCAAGGTTTCCAAGATTTGAAGTATATATTATAGCACCTATGAGCTCACCAACGCAGTATCTGAAGGGGATAAGTGCATTGCATATGCAGGTACCTCCATTCAAAGGTGCTCTACAAAGCACTTCTCGACACTCAAGGGTGCGTTGGTCAATTGGGAGCGAAATTCTCATTGTTCTGGAATCTCCACTCGGCTAGTGCCTTCTAGAAGAGTGCATATGTGTCAAACTTTGATTCCATGTGTCCATTTGATACCTCTGAGCTTGGAAACATGTCTTGCCTATTATTAGAAAGTCATTGATTGTAAAACTACCTTAAGCTCATCTATAAATTGAGCACAGATCCTAGTGCTTGAGAAGGAAGAATTTGATTGGAGAAATGCTGGTGGAATTTCATTTAAGGAATTGATTTGAGTGATATGCTACTGAAGAGATGTTCATTGTGATGAGGTTGGGATGATGCTGGAGATGGTGACATCAAATCAATCACTGGTTGTAACCTCCCCTTCTATCCATTAATAAATATTGTTGTTTAATTTCCCACATATATATCTGTATAAGCTTCTATCTTCCATGTTATGAATTCTTATATGATGTATATGGTTAATGTTTCATTGATTTAATTGAATAACTTGAATAGGCATTTGTATATTTCTATCTCTTTATTGTTTAGTGTTCATTCTTGCAGGAAATATTTTTGCGATCTAGATTGGATTTGAAGCTACAACAAGAGTGACAGAAGGAGAATTGGAAGCGTTGGACTCCAAGTAAGTTTCTTGATCTGTTCTATGTGTCTATTTATTATTAGAGAAATTATCTGCAAAGTCTTTAACCTATTGTTCTAAATGCAATGCACCACATTTAGGGAAGACTGTTTTATCCGTAATTCATAATTATGCATAACAAAGTTTTTATTGATATTCATTTATGATATTTTAATATATGCCATAAATATGGAAGAGCATAGGAAACACCTTCGAATGGTGCTTCAAACCTTGCAAGAACATCATTTATATGCAAAGTACAAAAAATGTGAATTCTACAAAGATAGAATTTAGTACTTGGGCCATGTCATATCCTAGGAAGGAATCGTGGTCGACCCTGGAAAGATTAAAACTATCTTGGATTGGAAGATTCCCCAAAATGTCTCTACATCCAATCCTTTTTGGGATTACCTAGATATTATAAACATTTAATAGAAGGTTTTTCCAAGGTGGCTTACCCTCTCACCTCTCTACAAAAGAAAGGGAAAAATTTTGTCTGGACAATAGAGTTTCAGAATAATTTTGACTGACTAAAGCATTTACTTACTGCAACTCCTGTATTGAAATTTGTTGATCCAGAAGTTGAATTTTTGGTTTGCATAGATGCAAGTAAAGGAGTAGGTGGAGTTTTGATGTAGGAAGGAAAACTAGTGGCCTAATATTCCTGGAATGTAAAGGAGCATGAGCATCAATATTCTGCGTATGACTTGGAATTGACAACAATATTGTATTCTCTCAAAATGTTGCATCATTACCTCTTAGGTAAGAAATTTATTTTAGAACCCAATCATAGTAGTTGGATCTTTTGCTGGCGAGTGTTCTTGATTTTCATGTCCATGATACGATCTATGGTGGCCTATTCCATGCCGTATAGGTTTAACTTTGTTGGTGTGAGTTATTTTGCAATGTGAGAGGTGTCCAGTAGAGGTGGAAAGTAGGGCCGAAGGAAGTCCACATTGAACATTGGGTGCAGACCAAGGAATGATGGAATACTAAGCTCGAAGGCATTAGCCCCTATAGCCTTAGTGATGGTGTAAGACCCATATCAAAGCAGGTGAAGCTTACAGTGGGATCCAACGAGACACTCCTTCCACAAATGTAGCCACAATTGGTTACCAACCTAGAAGTTGTGTGGCACCTGATGTTGAGCATGTATTTTCTTGTACTTAGCATTGGCTCTATCCAATATTTCATGAACCTATTGGAAGATGTGGGGAATGTGCTCAATGAAGTTGTTCGCCTTGTTAGATTCAGACTGGACATGAGCTAAATTTCTTGAGTAGCCACAAATGGCATGGCTACATCAATGGGACATAGTGGCTGGAATCCCAAGCCTACCTGAAAGGGCCTGTGTTAGTGTGTTTGGTGCACACATGTACGAAATCACACCAACTTAAGGGATGTGGTTTGCCCTATTTAAGTTATTGGTCACAGGCAGAAAAGATATGGATTCAAGCAAGTTAGTGGAACATGATAGAACATAAACATAATATATAAGGAAATATCATGTATATTCAAACATAAAAACTAAACTTAAAACAAATAACACAAAAAATCTAAATAGAGTAAAAAAAACTGCAATATCCAAACAGCGGTGCTTACATCCTCTCTTATTGAGTGCTGGTAGGAAATGAGGATGAAATTTTAACCCACTTGCCAAGGGGCCCTCAGAACTGGTGGTTCTAAGTCCCGATGCAAGGATGTCTTTACTTCCAATCTTTCCTCAGCGCAAAGTATCCCTCTCTCTACTGTGGTGGACTGAAGTTTTTGGATGGCCAACAATTGAGTCCCCTCTATCTTTACTCCGGATCACACACTACTGGTATTTCTTGGGGAAATTTTGGCCAGCATGACAATGTTCTCTCTATTTTTTCATCTCTTGGTGGATTTTTACAGGAGAATTGAAATCCTCCTTCCCTCTTTTGTTACATTGTGGATGGTGACCCAAGAGAGGGGGATGATTCCATTGTGTGCCACATTTATTCCATTGTGTGCTCCCTTGATGTCCGAAGGAGGCTTTGGTGGCTATCCTTAGGTGGCTTCAAGTGTGGAATCAATGTCCTGGAGTGTGCTTTTTTTGGTCTCGGAAAGTGACTTCCGCCACTCCTAGGATTGTGCACTTTTCAGGTCAAAAGGCACGCAAAGGCGCTCTTATCGAAGGATTTTGCATGCAAAAGAATTTATGAATTTTTCAAATTAATTTTTCCTTAGACCTTAGAGATTTTTAAATAATTTCCAGATTCTCTAATGTCCCTCAACCCTGTAAATCCTTCTACCTGAAATTAAATAATTTCATCTTTTCTTGTACGATTTTCCAGTGTTAACAATTGCCCCCTAATGTGTGAGGTCTAGGAATCGGAATTGGTTGAGGTTAACAAGACCTGCATAGAGCTTGGAATTGGAGACACCCTTCACTGGTTCAAAGAACGACCATGTCCTGTGGGATCCCTGTAAGAAAATATAATACAATATATAAAAATTTTCTACGAGGCGGGCATGTCCCATGCTCATAATGTTGTGGCTAGTTAAAGAAATCTAGTTCGTAGATACATGTTATGTTTGTGTCACTAATATGGTAGTAATCTATTGGTTGATGACAATGACTGCTGACGACCGTAGGGGGCATTTATTGATTGAAAATAGTGGAATATGGTGCCCATATGCGTAAACTTGGTATGGCATATAATTGAGAATTTTATGCATAGGTGCTGGCTGGGACCTTCCTGTGTAAGAATTACTGAACGAGACGCTTATGAAGGCATGAGTCGACAAAAAGGAAGTCTCAACTAAACGAGGGGCTCACTGATATGAAGGATCAGGATCCTGGATGTGATGGGTTTAACATAGGCATGGTGGCAAGGGGTGACTGAAAACCGATGATGGGGTTTCAGTGGCTCGAGGTCGGAGTATAATAAGTAGCTTGGCTGTAGTCATAACTATTTCTGATGGGGAAATCCATCGAGTCAGTAGGAATTCCAGGGTGGGTATAAACTGGTTATGAATGTCATGGTCGCTTCTGCGTGAGGGTGTGATACTCTGACCAAGGGTGTTCAGGGACTACTTGCATGGGAGAAAAAATGAATGAGTGGGTGGAGGATGTAGTGCACCATTTTTGGTCTTTGTACACTTATCAAAAGAATAAAATAATAGGGTTTGTTTTGTAAAAAGCATAGAGACAGGTGCCTGAAAACATGAAAGTGTTCACTCACTAATGACGTGAGGAAGGTGTTTTGCTGACGGTGGGGGCCCCATTGGTTGGTCTCATGTGTGAGGTTGATGAAGCGGATGGAAAAGTATCACAGATGGGATTATATTGATAGAGATATGGTGGGCCAAATGCGAGGTGAGGTAGTGTGCTTTTGATCTACTTGTACAACCTGACCATCCGAGAAAGGGGTTTTATCTCATATGGTAAAACTTGACCTTATGCATAGTGGATGGATGGGCATGAGGTTCTTCCCGGACTAAAGTGGTATGGCCATGGTGTCACTTTTGCTATGATATATGGTCTACTATGGTTGACGAGTGCCATGGAGGGAAGGCTCTACCCACCAACGAGGATGTTTATCATGTGCAGGGAAAGGTGATGATAAACTGGTCGGATATGTGGAACCTATGGTTGATTTCTAATGGAGAAATGATGTCAGGATATGCAGTTTTCTGGGAATCTATCATGCTGGGGGTAGAATTATATCTACTCTAGAACTTTCAGTGGATGGAGTTGTGGATCATTTGCTGGATTTCTTGAAAAAAACTACCCCAAGTGAAATAATCTTATTTATCAAATATTATTGAAAGTCATGAGCTTTAAAAAAGAATATGAGAGAGGGCATACCTTCTGGCGCTGAAAATTTATTTTTTCGGGAGTGTGAATGTGTGGTATCGCCTATGTTTGTTATGCGGTGCTGATCACAGTGTTTCTTTCGGTTCAGAGAACAGACCTTCTAATCTCTTGTTATGGTCCGCCAAATTTTTTGAAAAGGGCGATATATAGGTGGATATGGCCCTAATTCAATTCATTTGTACTTGTTGAGTTTTTGAGAGGTCAGAGGCTTCTGTGGAGAAGTTCTTGCTGTTACAGTTAGCCTGAGAACTGTGGATGAGAAATATCATGCCCGGGTAACCTCCATGATGTCCTGCACTTTAATTTTTCATTCTAAGGTTGTTCGGATCCGTACAAAATGTAATATTCCCAAATGGGAAAATCAGCAATACATGCATAGAAAACACATTTTTTCAGAAATTTATGCTATAATAACTCATAAAAGCCCATGGATCCCTTATTTTATTCATTATGGGACCCAAATCCAAAAGGAGATTAGAAACAAATCATGATAGATGAGTTAAACAAGTCTCCCACACCTAGAATAGCCCAAAAAAAATGCAACCCAAAAACTACTACAACACAGAAATATTGCAACAAGTGACAGCATAGTCTAATGAGGGTTTATACTCAGAAATTATAGAGACAAATGGATCTACTATTATATTACTCTAAGAGAACCCAAGAAGGGTTTATGGAAATACACCCAAATACAAATGGTGATCTACAGCCGTAGGACTGACGAGTCATTGCAAACTGAAGCTCATGAAGGTAGAAGGCTGAAAAAATATAGATCTGATGTAGATATCCTCTAAGGTCTCCTCCAATGAAAGGTTGAACCCTTAAACCATAGGAAAACACTCTAAAAGAGCCACTAGATCCCTCACTGAAGCTGCCCTAAAAAATAATGAAATTCCTAGCTGAAACTACACTGTAAATGATGGGGATAAGTTGGCCTAATGCCAAAGATCTGAAATGTGCTCAAGCACCCTCCAAACTAATCTCCCAAGAGAAGGAATCCTTCCTCCTACGAAAAACTAGCTTAGAAAGTGGGTTTCTCAATCCTCCACTGCAACACCCTGCAACACAACAAAATATTCTGTAGAAACTGTGTTGTAGATGAAGACTAAAGCTTGGCCAGAATTCCGTATATGTGGAATGATAGATCAGGACTCTCCCAAGAGACCTCTCAAGGAAATAGGTGGAATTCCTAAACATGAATACCTCATGCTAAACAACTGAAGAGAGAAAATTCTAAACAGACATATCAAAATAATATTCATAAGATAACGTCATATGGCTTCCATCCTCTTAGTTATAAAAAATGTGAGCCTTCTCACCTTGGGTCCCACTCATTCGGGTTTCCACCATAACACAATCAATCTCCCTCCAAAACTGCGTTGTCCCATCATTAATGCCACTCCTCCATAACAACGCTGTTTGATTTGGTCAAACTTGACCTCTTCAACCTGCTCCAGCCCTGTTCACACCTAAGGGTCTTCAATCCAGATTTTATATAGCTATCTTAACTAATCCACATTCATATTGGTTTTCTCTATTGATGATTCATTCCCTCCATTCCATCTCTGTTGACTTGGTCAAACTTGACCTTGTCTTCATGCATTAGCCCTTGTTCACACATGAGGGTGATTTATCCAGCTATGAATATGATCCCTTTTCACATTAAGAGGGATTTTATTGCTGCTAAAAATATTTATGGGCCTCCCTACCCATTTATTCATCTAAATATGTGTTAAAAGAAAAATTAATATTCCAATTAGCTGCATGATAATTTAGGAATATTACACAAAATTGGTTTGTACAGATTCTGAATAATTTTTTGCCCTAGATTGCATGGGCGATCAGGGTAAGAGCGCGCCCTCTGTGCACATTTTATAGGGTTTTGCGTGCTTTAAGTGCTCTGTTCCCCTCTTTTTGCACACCTTATGCA
Organism: Pinus albicaulis; assembly: GCA_034641835.2. Taxonomy (NCBI): domain Eukaryota; kingdom Viridiplantae; phylum Streptophyta; class Pinopsida; order Pinales; family Pinaceae; genus Pinus; species Pinus albicaulis. The sequence continues at coordinate 1,145,115,725 of CM076574.1, read as the reverse complement.
TGCCTATGGGAAATACAGGCGCGTCTTCAACGCGCATGACTGAGGGACAAACGCGCAAAAGGTCGAGACAATTTTTTGGATTTTTTGCCTGCTTTTTGATGTTTTTCATGTTGCTGATGGGGTTCCTGTTTGGATGACAGGTTGTTGTTTTAGGAGAGGGATTGGCTTGAGATCCATACTACATTAGCTTGCGATGGTCAAGAATGTCGACAGTTGGTGCAGTGGGGGATCCTGAAGTTCGTGGAGAAAGAGCTTCTTTGGTCACAGGACTGATTGCTATGTTACTTGATCCAGCATTGGCATAAGAGGTGCAACATGTTTGTGTTGCGTGGGACTAACCTTGCTATCCGTTCTGAGATGAATGTATACTTTGTGACCAGGCTACTACCTCATGGTGAGGTGTTGCGGTATCCTTTTCCTTATGGGAGGGTGGATTTGGAGAGATTTCATAGACGTCATTGTGGCGGGGCGCCCCTTACTGAGGGGTGCATCAACATTTCCACAGTGACAAACTTGTCTAAGCCGTGCACTCTGGCAGATATTGTGCAACTCATAGGGTTGTTGACTCCAGATCGGGCATTGGTTCTACAGGTTGGAGTCTTGCGTCGGCTGAGGGCCATACATTTTTTCGATTTTGCTTGCTTATATTATGACGGGATGGTGACGCAGCTTAACAAGGTCCAGAGTGCATCAAAGTTGTTTGCGTATGCCAATATTATATGTAGCATCATGTATGAGACGGTGGTGTTGCTTAGACCAGTGGTGGTGTTGCCTCCTGGGGGGGCACAGGAGCCTCGGACGAGGAGGTGGGCTCCTGTGATGCCATGAGGGGGTGGGGGTATGGTGGGGAATTATTGGAATGCCACGACCGAGGCCTGGATTGAGGTCAACCCCTAGAATTTTCTGCCATTCCCATATGCAGGGATGGAATTCCGAGGGGATCCAAAGATGGGTCTCCCTCCTTGTTTTTCTTTGGGGCCAATGGGTATGTTTTTATGTTTTCTTCATTTATTTGAGGATATATGTTTTTACGTGTTTTGATGGTGACACTGACATAGTTTTGGTTACTCTTGCAGATGTTGGCGAGGTAGGTCGCCATGTGGCTCGATTGGTTGGCCACGGTCCTCTTTAGAGACCTCTGGGCGGTCTTGGGTGGCTGGGGGGAGATTCTACACAGCTTCAGGGTGGTGGATGTGGTGGTGGTGCTGGCCCTTCAGGAGAGGGCAACAACTAGGCTGCAGCCGAGGCTACGACCGAGTGAGCTCATACCGATGTACAGGTAGCACATGCTGATACAGCGGAGGCTCGCATTACTGAGATGACTACTCAGGTGTCAGTTCTAGAGGATGCATAGGGTCGAGTGGACCACTTGAGCCAAGGGATGCCTTCTCGAGGCTTTTTGGATGATCTCGAGGAGGTCTGGCTAGAGACGTTGATGGCCCGAGAGAGGGATTATCAGCCTACTTTACGTCAGGTGGCAGTATCAGTTTTGATAGCGGCTCTAGTGCTATGGGTTAAGGTGACCTGCCTGGGGGAGCACCTCCCTAGAGTTTACTTATACATGGGGAAATCATCCATTATGATGATGCTTCCCCTATTTTTGATGACTTTTTTTGTATCTTTAGGCTGGTCATTGGGTCAACGACACTATTTTCTGTACTCAGACATATACACCATGATATGTATATATATATATATATATATATATATATATATATATATATATATATATATATAAGAGATATTTTTTGTGGCTCTACATGTTGTGCCCCCTGTTTTTGCTTATGGAGGATGTTATGCTGATTGATATCTATGTTTTTTGTTTTTTTATATATGATGGTTTATTCGAGATGCATTCTAGTTTAGAATATTGTTAGCTATGCAATCAGTTGTTTGGTTTTGACTCCTTGGTACCTGTGTAAATGTAACATAGTCAAATTTTCTACTTATTCTTTTTGCACGCATATATTTTCTAAATAGATGTGAATCTCTTGTCTCAAATGTTTGGTTTAAATACGACACTACTAATTGGGAATCGAGGTAGACATGCATATGGCATATGCCCTGATGGAGGGCATTGAACATAAGTCCGATGATAGCTTCATATTCTGCTTGATTCTTTGTTGTTGAACTGATACACACACCATTGGCGTAGATTGGTGATTGGTCAGGGTGATAGATGAACCAGGCAACTGCTGCTAAACTTTGAGACAATCTTGATGCTCCATCAGAAAATCCAAAGTAAGGTTCAGGTTGGTAATCCATTACGGTACTCAAGAGTGTTTTGTAATAAGTCTTTTGGTAAAATTTTTGAAGTGGTTCGGTTTGTGTATGTTAACTCTAGGGCAGGGCCTGCTTGGCCCTTATGGATAGAACTTCTTGAGGTAAGGGCCATTGATGGGGTTGCTTAGGCATGCTCCGTCTAGTTCCATCAAGATGTATGCCCCCTGGCAGAGGAAATTTTTTATGATGTAGGGTCCTTTCCACAAGGTTTCAAACTTTCTTGGCCCTAGGGCTTCTTTTGAGACATCATAGCAGAGGACTAGTTGTCCCTCGGTGAATGAATGAGGGTTGATGTGACAGTTGAATGATGCTTTTACTCGTTCCTTATGGGCCTCATTATGTTGCAACGACTACCGTGTGCTTTCACAAACGATCTCTAGTTGCACTAGGCATTGTTCTAGAGGCTGGGTATCATCGAGGAGTTTGATAGTGACATGAAAATTCGGGATGTCGAGGAAATCAAAGAAAAAGTATAATACACCCTGTACTTTTGTGATCAGAATAATATGGGAATCGAGGGATGTGGGGGTGGCTACAATCCTATTCCTGGTATAAGATGATACAAATCGTATGTGGTGTATCGTGTCATCGGCGTTTGGTGGGGGAATAATCTCCGTGATGGGAGTTTGCATAAGCGCAAGATTGGGTTCCCCGCTAGGATGTTAAATTTCTTGTGGGTGGAAATTGTGCATGAATGTTTCCATTAGCGGGCATGCCTCTGGTTCGTGGTTTTGGCCAGTGAAAATGGTGCATGGTACTAATCTGCCAATGGAGTAGATTATGTGGGAAACAACACTACTCGTCGCTCCCAATGTGGACGCTTGGAAAGGATCTGTTGTAGAAGATGAGGTCTTCTACTTCCATTACTATGTCATTGGTTTGGGTGTGTCTAGCTCTGTGGGGGAGCGTAGAATTAATGTTGCTCTTTCCGCTCTTAGTTTTGGGAGATGCTCACATTTAATTGTACGTTGAAATTGTGAAAAAATCTGGCAATAGTTATGCGTGATCTTCTCTTGGTTAGAGAGAAGTCTCTGAGGGAGTGAAGAGACTGGTGAGGGGCTTCAATTCTTTACACTGATTGACCCGATGGTCATTCAGGTTGCATAGTCCACATGTTATCCTAGGTTGGGCCTGGGTCATGCTTGGTTGGTGCGCTTTACCAACTTTCCCATCATGTTGATGTGGGTTGGGGGTTGCTGGTCTGGGGGTGATGTACTTTCTAAATCACTTGAGTTCATCATCCCGTTTCTTCTCTATTGTATGAATCATATCAATGAGGGGACAGACTCATGGGATATAAGTACAACGGTGTCCACAGTGATTTCCCTGACATACAGGGGAAAATAGCCTAGATATGGGGGTCCCGTCATGCTCAGTTTGTGGTCTAGTGGGGTACCAGCGTCGTAATGCTGCTAAATCAGGGAAAATGGCAACCAAATTATTGGGCGTTTTGCATAATGCACATGTTGGTATTCTTTGTAGACAGCGGTTGGGGGTAACTAGGGGTTCCCTGATTGGTCGTTTTTCAACTGACAAGAATAGGAAGGATCTTCTTGTCACATCTTCTTGGGTTGTTGAGCTGTTCATGGATTCCGAGTCCATGTCATATTCTTGGGAGACGATGACTATGGTTGATCACATACATGCTAGTGTTGCACAGAATCTAGGTATGTAGTGACAATGACACACTAGATGGTTGTCACCACATATCTAACATGAATACTAGATGTCCATGTTGTTGTGATATAATATATGAAATGGATACCACCATTGGAACATTTCCAAAGCTGGGAAATCAATGATGAAATGATCAAGCTCATCAAAAAGCATGCATCTTTCGACTGGGGGAGGGGGACTGGGGGAGCCTTTCAAGTGATCGTCATTCCTTCTATAGGTACAGGATGATACGAGGTTCATCTCCAATGGACTGGATGTGGGGATCCTCTTGATAGGATCGCTCGATAGCATGTAAAGCGTCCCTATATCACGTGATCTATGGGCAATAATGGGTATAATTCCCATAATTTCCGCAGATAGCACATGCGTGATTGGTACACAATGCTTTGTCTTTACCTTTGGTGGCATGTTCCTTTTTTTGGGAATGTGGCATCGCGATGTCTTCCTTAGAGCCGAGGAGTGGTTTTAATTCATCCAACTCTATGTATATATGGGTAGGGTGGCCTACTACATCGCTTATGGCACAAACTGGTGATTCCCATTGTATGGTGGGAGTTTCTAGCATCTCTCCTCTCTTCTCGGTTTTCTTAGCCATAATCATCGGTTTTGCAATGGGAATTTCCTTTGTAGATATGTTTTCGATCGTTTCTTGAATGGTGGGGCCTCCTCGGGACTGAGGGGCTTTAACCCTGTGGTAGTGATGTGTGTGGCTCTTGTCCTAGTAATTGGAATTAGATACCAAACTGGTATTGCAAACCATATGTTTTGTAACACTATTATTGCCAAAACCTATTGGGAAATGAAACCAGCTGGGGTAGAGGCAAGGGGTTTGGGAAGTGATGTAGGCTAGAGAGGTTTTCGTGGCCAGGGACTCAGTGTCATTACTACTTATGTAACTGTCCTGACTAGCTTCGGCGTTTGATGTGGACATCATGCACACCATATCTCCTGCAACATCGGGTGATGACTCAGGTATAATGGGGGGATCTCCTAGGAATGATCCTAGGACGGACGAAGGCTTGAACTGGCCAGGGCCATATTCTTGGTATCGTGAAAGCATGTCTGAGGATGTATTTACATAGGGTATAATTACATCAGTGTTTTTTAGGGGTCGTTTCTCGCTATGCGTAAATTAGTCGATAGTAATGATGCGGTCCTCGTGGTGGAACATCGTAATGTGGAAGACGGAGGAGGCTATGGCTGACATGGCATACATATAACTCTGAGCAAGGAGTATATTATAGTCCAAGTGAGCGTCCAAGACTTTAATGTCTATAAGGATCGTCTTTCCGGCTAAGTAGACCGAGACATTTTGGTAGAGACCAATGGGAGTTGAAGGACGAACATTGTATGCTCTAAGAGTGATGACTGATGGTTTTAGTTCAGGAGACCCTAAATTCTACAAAACATTTTTTACATGATGCACATGGATGCACCCTCGTCAATGAAACATCGGTGAATGGTGATATTTTGGATTGATACTGGTATTTGAAAGGTGACCATGGAAGGAAGCCTGGGGGTGGCTTTGTCTAAATCAAAAGCCATTAGGTGTGTATTGGCAGGGTTGATAGCGCATAACACAAATAGCAAGGCTTTCTGTTGTTTTGGGCATGACTGCAATGCTTCCAATGCTGATATAGCAGTGGGAGATTGGGTTAAATCATCCACGATGCTATAATTATGGGTCACTTTGGAATAGTTTCCTGCTCGCCTATTTGGTCCCTTAGTCATCTTTGGCATTGGTTCAATAGGCATCTTTGAAATGGTCAAAGGTGCAGTTGGTGCATTGGTACTAGCCCCTGACACGTTGGTGTCTGGTGGGGTATCGTAGTTTCGATTCCGTGTTTGAAAAAACATCTCTTTGCTAGTCATGTAGATTTTGTGGCTGTTTTTTCCAGAGTCATCGGGATTTTGTTGTTGAGTGCTAACTGTCCCTTGATGTGGGAAAGGTTCCCAAATCATAGTTGTCTGCTGGGAATATCCTCCTTGTCCTTGGTTACTCTGCAACTTCTTCAGCTTAGGGAGATTGAGACATTGGTGAGTATAATGGTCGTACTCATCACAGATCAAACAAGAGTGGTTTGTTCAAAGAGGTGGCCTTTCACTTTGTCGTTGGGCATTGCTTGGCTCCTGGTTTTTATTTCGGTTGCAATTGCCTCCAGCCTGAGATGTGGAGGGAATTGCTGGTTTTGGCCCCCCTGTCGAGGATTCCCTTTGGGCTTGTTTTTCCCTTTTTTCTTAACCATGTTAGGAGGATAGTTCTCCTGGTTATATGGCTGCCATGGTTGGTTTTGGGAAGGCTCCACAAAGTTCACCTGTGCATTATTTTGCATAGGGGGGTCTTGTGCTAGGGACTGGGCATAACGCGGTCCCTGGTTTGTGTCTCGCTGTTGGGGGGAACTCTTCCATTAGTATGGCTATCTGCATACTGGGTCCCCTGAGCCGAAGGACAGGGTCCTCCATGGTGATATGATGATGCCCTATTTGTCAAATTTTGAGAGGCATATGATGAATTTGAAAACCGGTTTGTGGTACGTTCTGGGAAGAATCATACCTATAACCGGGGTTTTTACTGCTACTGCCTGGGTAGCTTTGGGTCAGTGACCCAGTTAAAACTTCTACAGATTTCTACACACCTGGCAATTATTTATAAGTTTGCAGGTGTGGGGCATTCGATAGGATATCATAAATATACCCTGATTTCTTATAAATTAGCTCGAGATGTTGAGCCTTGCTGATGGCATCCTCTTCGGATATGGGCCTTTGTTGCACCACATCCTTCGAAATCTCCATAGTGACAGTTTTCAGGAACAGGTCTAATAGTACCTAATCATCGAGTTTGGCTTTACATAAACTATGATGCTGCCGCCATTCATGGAGATGGTTAGAGATATGGATGGGGGGGGTTTGCCTAAAGTGTGTCATTAATTCCATTCTAGAATAATGGTTGATGGGTAACTGAAAATATGTTAGGAACGTAGTGGCGAGGGCACTAAAGGTTCCATGTGTAGCAGAGGGCTTCTCCACAGACCATTTTGCTGCTACTCCTGTCAGAGTGCGTTGGAATAGTCTCAGTCAAATAGTATCGTCAATGATTTTGTTCGACGAGCACCACAGGTGGAAAGTCATTATATGATTTCCTTGGTCTTCCTCTTGCTTTCCATCAAAGTTTGGAATGTCCGAAGGGAGCTTCTTGGGAATGGGAGGCCATATAGGGTTGTGTGTAAGGGGGTCACTCTTCAACTTGGTTAAATCTAGTAGATTCAATGAAGCTAAAAAAGGTGACTGCGAGGTTGTAGAGGGTTTACTGTGATGTACCTCGTTGTGTGTTCAACTGGCTTCCCAAATGGGTAGCAATCCTCTGCCCTTCAGGGGTTGTGGGAGGAGTGGTATGTGGTGTGGCATTGGGAGACCGACCAAGGTTCCCAACTAAGGATGCCCCAATAAAGGAGATACCAATAATGGTGACAGCGTTCTGTCTTTGACGCCCAAATGGAAAAAGACCTGGAACCACTCCCGATAATGGGGGGAGGTCCAAAAGATGTCTAGATCGCGAGGTCCCGTTGGGTCTGTTCTGGTGTCAACTAGGTTTGGCTTTGGAAATATTTGAGAGGATAGAGATTATGATCAAAGCAGCATTTCGATCACATACATAAAACAAAGTGAAAATAAAATTAATTTTCCCTTTAAATTAATCCCATGTGCTCAGTCAATCAAAAAATATGGTTTTTGTTTGTTTGTGTATCATACTCAAATCCTAGAAGACTTAATCGTCCTCACACACTCAAATGTAGCTATGAATTGAGAAGATATCTTGTGAGTGCTGGCACAATGTCTCGTAAGAATTGGCGATGCCCCCAGTCAACCGAAGAAAATACACCAAGGTAAGGGTAGAGGATCTAGTGCTTACCTGCACGGTCACCTATAGGGAAAGGATGCCCTAATTTGGCCACTAAGTACCACCATCCCACATGAGCATTTGAGTCTTGGGCTTATTTGTAATTCAACTAACAGTACCGAGTATCAGCTTGGTCAGGCAGCCCCAAATGATACCTGCCTGCACTACGCCTAAGCCTAACCCCTCTGAAACGGGCCTCTGTAGCGCTACGATTTTCTTTTCCACGGGGTGATAGGTGGATTTAAAAGCTCCCTAAACAATCAAATTCTATTTTTCAAGATGAAGAATGATCAAGACGACTTATTGGATGCCTGCCCCCTTGATCCTAACTTAGACTATAAATTATTTTCTAGCCCCTGTGGGGAGAATTTAGTGAGTTTTGTTAAGTTAGTTTTAGGTGTATTTTCTTTTCTTAGTGTGTGGATGTGTGTGAGAAAAAAGTGAGCAAGCACATAGTTTGAACGTGTGGATATGGGATGATCCTTTTCAAAATTCCCTACCAAACTATGTTCTATTGTTCCTTCTTAAAAGAAAAACATGTGCAGATATGGGCCTCTTTCTATTTTTCCTAGTTAATCTATATTATTAACTATAGGGAGATGGCGAGTTGTGAATAGAGAGTGTTCATATGCTTGCCTAGGATCACTGAAGGGTGCAAAGGTAGCAAATATTACTTGCTCTTCTATCGACAATTCAATCCTGGTCCCGAAATCCTAGTGCAAAAATTGAACTAAACTAATTACTTTTCCACTGTAAAAAATAAACTAGCTAAGCATGCGTGGACTTGGGCCACTTACTTTAGCTAATTATCTAGGTGTTTTGGTACCTAATTTGCAAACAATATATTTTTTCAGAATGCAAGTTAATTCCCCCCCCTACTTAAACTATGTGTGAACTTTGCAAAAATCAACTTGAAATAAAACTAACACCAAGCCTACCAAGAGTAGCTAAGAGTGAGCTTTAGCAAGCTACAAGGTACCTCAACCAGTATTGGAAGATGTATTATGGGCTGCCAGGCACTTTACAAGCAGGAAAATATAGAAATATGGGATAAATCTCTCATTTCATCTTTTGCACACGAAAGGCTGCAACAGGCGCGATGCCTGTGCACAGGTTAGCTCTGAACGCGCACCTTGGGCGTGCCCGTCTGAGGGAAAAGCGTGAAAATTCCTAAAAAATTAATTTTTGGAGCTTTTCTTCTTCAGTCTGTCACTTGGGATGGAGTAGGGACTGGAGGAGAAATAGGGGGAAATTTTAGCCCAACTCCACAGCACAGACAAAGGTCTCTGCAAAAGGGCACAACAACAGAAACTTGGAAATAAGCGTTAGTGGAGTCGCCAATCCCGTGTTAGTGTTCTGGTGCACACATTTATGAAATCACACCAACTTAAGGGGTGTGGTTTACCCTCTTTAAGTTATTGGTCATAAGTAGAAAATATATGGAGTCAAGAAAGTTAGTGGAACATGCTAAAACATAAACATACTAGATAGAGAAATAGCATGCATATTCAAACATAAAAAATAAATTTAAAACAAATAAAACAAAAGCTCTAAATAGAGTAAAAAACTGCAATAATCCAAAAAACGATGCTTACTCCTCCTCTTATTGAGTGCTGGTAGGAAATGAGGATGAAATTTTAACCCACTTGCCAAGGGGCCCTTAGAACTGGGGGTTCTAAGTCCCGATCCAAGGATGTATTTACTTCCAATCTTTCCTAGGCGCAAAGTCTCTCTCTCTCTACTATGGTGGACTGAAGTTGTTGGATGGCCAATAATTGATTCCTTTATATCTCTGCTCTAGATCACATACTGCTGGTATTTCTTGGGGAAATTCTAGCCAGTATAACAATGTGCTCTCTAGTTTTTCATCTCTTGGTGGCCTTTTATAGGAGAATTCAAATTCTCCTTCCTTCTCTTGGTACATTGTGGATGGTGACCCAAGAGAGGGGGATGATTCCATTTTGTGCCACATTTATTCCATTGTGTTATCCCTTGATGTCCTAAGGAGGCTTTGGCGGTTGTCCTCAGGCAGCTTTAAGTGTGGAATCAATGTCCTGGAGTGTGCTTTTTGTGGTCTCGGAAAGTGACTTCTGCCACCCCTATGATTGCGCGCTTTTTGGGTCTAAAGGCGCTCAAAGGCGCTCTTATTGAAGGATTTTGCGTGAAAAAGAAATTATGACTTGTTCAAATTTGATTTTTCCTCAGACCTTAGATATTTTTAAATACTTTCTGGATTCTCTAATTTCCCTCAGCCCTATAAATCCTTCTTCCTAACATTAAATAATGTCGTCTTTTCTTGTATGATTTTCTAGTGTTAACAAGGCCTATGGCTGGTTGAGCTGTTGAGAACCCGGTTATAACTACGTTGTACATAGGGAAGGCTCTCATTCCATGTGTTTGGATGCTTTGAATTGTACATTTGTCGAATGTGTGTGATCATCCTGTTGATGACCTTTGTCTTGCCATCAGTTTGCAGGTGGAAAGCTATGGACTTGGTGAGCTTGGTGTCAAGCATTGACTAAAGGCTGGACTAAAATGTGGTGAGGAACCTGTTGTCTCAATCTGAGATGATAGATTGCGGGATCCCAAAGTGCACCCACACTCGTTCAAAGAAGAGTTTAGCAATGGCTTATGTTGTGATATTCTTCTTACAAGCCGCCATAATGGCCATCTTCGAGATTTTGTCGACGACCATGAAAACATAGTCATTTCCATGCTTAGTAGAAGGAAGGCCCGACATGTAATCCATGGAGATGGATTCCTAAGGTAGAATAGGGGTAGGTAGCAGAGTATAGAGGCCTTTCTTATTAATGGTCATCTTGGCAATAGTGCAAGAAGTGTAGGATCTGATGTACTTACCGACATTCCATTGAAGGTTTGGCCAGTAGAAATACCGTTGTAGTACTGCCACTATTTTCTCGACCTCGAAATTCCCAGTGACCTGACTGTAGTGCGATTCCCAAATAATTTTGGCACACTTACTTGAAGGAACACAAAGGTGTCCTAGGTGACATAGCAATGCATCCTAGAGCTAAAATTTTGGAACTTGCGTACCCTCCAGGGATGTCTTGTATGTGTTGCCAAATTCTGGATCACTCTTATAGGGAAGCAACCAATCAGAAGTCTTGTGCCCACAAGAGTTTAGAACGATGGTTAACGCCATGTCTGGTGGTTGGCTGAGGTAGTCTGCAACATTATTGGTGTTGCCCTTATAGTACTTGATGTTCAAATGAAATTTTTGCACATATGTGTACCACTTCTGATGGCAATGGTTTTGATAATTCCCTTGTATCTGTATGAACTACAAGAGTTGGTGCTCTATGTGGATGACCGTTTCCTTCCCCAAAATGTAATGCTTCCATTGTCGGTAAGCTTGCTCAATGGAATACATTTCTTTGTCATACGTGGGATACTTGTGCACTGTGCCAGACAATGTCTCACTGTGATATGCCAATGGATGCCCCTGTTGAGTAAGAACTGACCCAATAGCATAGTCAGAGTCATTTGTCTTTACCTCAAATGGTTGTTGCAAGTCTAGAAATGTGAGCTTTGGGGTAGAGCAGAGGCGATGTTTCAATTCTACAAATGCCTTCTGTTGAGATTCTGACAAAAATAATTTCTCTTTCACTCCTCGCTTCGTGACTTGACTCAAGGGCCAAGTGATATGAGAGAATCCCAACATGAACATATGGTAGAAATTAACAAGACCCAGAAAGATGCGAACCTCTATTAGAGTTTTTGGGGTTGGCCAATCTCTAATTAATTGGATATTTGTTGCATCCACATGCACCCCCCACTCATGAATAATGTATCCCAGACACTAAACCTCGGTCATCCCAAAATTTCACTTCTCCAAATTGGCACACAACTTGTGTTGCCGCAATGTTTGGAGGACTTGTCGGATGTGGTATTCCCAATTCTGGTTGAATATTAGGATGTCATCAAAGTACACTACTACAAATGAGTTGGTGAATGGCCATAATATGTCATACATCAGCCTCATGAAGGTTGTGGAAGCATTCGTCAACCCGAAAGTCATGACCAACCATTCGATAAGGCCCTCCTTAGCTTTGAAGGAAGTATTCCACACATCAGAGGGTTTGATTGGTACCTGGTGATACCCCTACTTCAAGTCTATCTTGATGAAATATTTAGCCGCTTTTAGTTTGTCGATAAGGTCATCAATCTATGGGATCGGGTACCTATTCTAAATAGTGATCTTGTTCAATGAATGATAGTAAATACAGAGTCTCCAAGTCTCATCCTTCTTCTGCACCAACATGCCATCGGGCTCCCACAGGATGATGAACTCAGCCGAATGTGACCATTTTGAAATAACTCCTCAATATACCTCTTGATTTCATCATTATCCATACCAGAGTGTCGATAGATCGGTCCTTTGGGAAAAAATTCACTGGGGTTAGATTGATGGGGTGGTTGACCTGACAGTTTCAAGGCACCCCTGTGGGTGAGGTGAAGATGTCCCCGTACTCCTCCATGATCTTGTTCATTTTTTTTTTTCGTGTAGAGGGGACCTATCTGGAGGTCATGGCCACAATATTCTTCTTTCTTTGAGGGTGGATCATTAGGAGAACAAATTTCTCGGTTTTGGAAATGAGCTTATTGTATTTTTTTACAGTAACCAAAGAGATAGCAGTAGGTGGTAGTAAATTTGGTATCCTATACAACTTATTACCAAAGTAACAATAACAACATGAGGTCAGGACTCATACACAACACATCACTTCCACAATTATGGTTGGCATAATAGTACATCACAAACATCAAGAGGAGAAATATCACATAATGCCTCATCCGTGAAGGGCTTGATGTTGTAGGGAAGGTGACACTTCTGGCTCGCGCGAAGGTATCTTCCTTGGTGAAGCCACCCGAAGGTGTGTGTCTGTGGGTGTGCTATGGTTGGTAAGCCCAACTGATTCACGAAATTTGCTGAAATGAGGTTCTTTTGGCTCCCACTATCAATGATGAACTGTAGCGGGGAACCCTTTACCCACATCTGGGAGTGGAAGAGACACTCCTCCTCCTGTGGATTTTCTGGTTCCTCATTATGGATCTTCATGGTGGTAACGATGGCGTTGGGCTCCGCATTGATAATATGGTTCCCTTTGTCATTCCCCTCTTTTAGTTTCGATTCAGAGTTAGAGTATGAATTTAATTCATAAGCCTTCATCTCTACCACCAGTGACAGCTTAGCCTGACACCCACTTGTGTTGTGAGTGGATATCTTATGTAGCTCATGCCACTTTCCTGTGTCCTTCTTCAGCTTCATGGTGTTGTTATTTTCATGCATCTTTGGCAGGTTTCCTTGGGCCACCATGCCTTGGCTTTGTCATTTGTTATGCTATTTGGGGGAAAATATCCCTTGCTTTTGATTTGCAGATCCAAATTTTCGCTTCTTCTATTTAAATTTCTACTCAATCTTGGCAGCATATTGATATGCCATACCAAGAGATGATATGTCAAGGAACTAAATTTACTCCTGAATGTATATGTGCAGACAAATGCGATACTTCAACACGAAATGTTTCTCTGAATCTTTGATACACAACTATGTGCGCATGGTATGGAATAGATTCGCTAGCTCATCCACATCTTGATCCCTTTGTTGCCGTAGCATAGTCCATCGTATGTACTTGTCCTCAAATCTCTCCACAGGATAATATTGTTCCTTAATGGAATTTCAGAAATAATTCCAAGTGGGTACGATCGAGAACATAGAGGGTTACCCCTCGTCCTTTTTCTCACAATAGGTTTCCCACCAGTCCTTGACATTGGGGGTGACTTTCAGGAGTGCAAAAATAATCTTCTCCTAGTCGGAAAAGTCATGAACCAAGAAATATACTTCTAATAGATTCAAGCATCTATCTACGATGTCTGCATCTATTTTTCCCTCAAATATGGGAATTTCAAATTTTACTTGTAAATTAAAAGAAATGGTGCCTCCAAAGTGACTGTTGGATGTAGATGCATTGTTAGTGGGAAGTCATTGAAGGATTTGGGAAAAGTTACCCATCATCGCATTCCTTTGTTTCTCGAGGGCATCCTCGAGTAATATCTTGATATGATTTCCTTCTCCCTCATCTTTATTTTCTTCCCCGATGGGTGGTCGTCAGGGCTTGCAAGGCTGATCTTGCAAAGGTTCAACCACATCGAGCCCTAACTCCTTATACCCCGACCTCTTTAGGGACATGCAGAGAAGGATCGAGAAAGAGCATACCATTCTGATACCACTTTTCTGGATTTATGCAAAAACACAATGAAATATATAAATACACATAAAAGAAGAGATGCAATAGAAATAAAACTTCATTTCATTAACAACAAATAATTGAAATATGCTTATAGAAAGAATGTAAATAAACTAGTTAAGGCACTGGTAGCTTATCTCTGAGAAGAGATGTGGCGGTTACAAGGCTCTAAACTGTGTTACAATGAAGCTCGACGGAAAATTTATTTTTGAGAAATAATGAAAAACCCTAAACATCCAAAAACCTAACCCTAGGAGATGAAGCACCAAAACAATGGGCCCCATTTGGGGAAATTGGTACATTAATCTTCACAGGGACATAACTTTGGCATACGATCTCCATTTGATGCGCACAATACCTCATTAGACATATATATCTAAGGACTAAAAATTTTGATGTGAGAAACATAAAATTGAAGGAACTTCCATGTTGCTTCTGTTTTTTCCAAAAAACTTCGTTTATGGCCTCAAAACGTCTCTATAAATTCAGGACCCGAAAAACTGCTAAAAACACTAAACTGTGCTAAATTAAGGAAACTGAAAAAATGAAAGAAACAATGGTGGGGCCCCAAGTGGAATAGGGGGGTGGCCACCAATATCCACCTGGATCAATTTAGTAGAATTTTCATACAATAATAACTATCATGCATCGTTGAAAACGAGTCCATTCGAAGTTTTATATGGATGTAGATGTAGGACACCCATTAACTAGAGTGGCCCAAAAGACTAGTTGTTACTAGGATATGCCAAATTAGATCGTTGATTTTGTGGCCCTTTTCAAATATTGGCCCGCATCGGACCCATATCCTATGGGTCATTCCTAGAGACAACCTTGATTTGTGAAATACCAGTGCCTAGGACATCTTTATATAGCCAGGAGCATGTGATATAACAGGGGGAGTTATCAACAAAAGGCTCTCATGCTATCTTCTAAAAAAAAGAAATATTAATTTGAGTGGGACAAAAACCTTCAGAAAATTGACACAGGGAAAGAAATACTGCAGAGGAAATATGTGAGGAACCCTAACACAAATGCATCAGACAATTCAGAGGCAGGTTACTGTAAAGAGGGCCGATTCAAAAGATACGTCACAGAAATAGATAATCAGAAGGTGTTTACTGCGTAAGCAAGATGTAAGATTATACTAACTGTCATTGAGATGAATATCCAAATACACAATATCACCATGTAATGGGATTACCAATTTAAGAATCCATACATGACAATAGCGTTTTAAAAATAACCTCCCAAAGAAGCTAATATAGCAGAAATATGGTTGAAGTGAAAAGTGAAACAGTATATCATGTCAGAGCCATATTTAAAGCGCTTGACTAATTTGAGCATGGATATCAACTAGGATAAATCCATACCAAAAGCCAGTGAGCCACTCGCATTCTAGAAACATGATACAAGAAAGGCGGATGAAACAAAATGAACAATTAAATTAGCACATATAAGAGAAAGTTACACACTGTGAGACACTAAAGACCAGAATCCTCTTTAAATATGGAACTCCTCCTCACTGAAACCCAACAAGTTCTGTACATTCATATAAGATTTTTTACAAAATTCATACAAAAATTCTCTCACCGCATAATTTTCTGATAAAATCTGGAACCTTCAATAATCTGCTCTTGGGGACTTTTATAGAAGAAAAAGAAAACTTAGTAAAGGAAATGGATAATGAACATTTAATTTGCCTCATTAAGACAGGATGGCGGAAAAGTGCATGCCCATACTGCTTGATGACTCTGTAGTGTTGTATGTACTATGTGGCCTGCTTTCTGAAATAAATGGACTGGGTGGAAGTCTCTTCAGGAACATGGTAGAGAAATAAAAACCACATGGGCAGTTCGTTGTTCCCTGGAAATAAAATTCTGCTGAAATGAAACCTTGCGGGTATTATTTTCTATGCATGGACTCTCTAAGTGATCTACGGGGTCTTCAATCTGGCATTCTACATTCAAATGGTTAGGTTAAGGCTAAAAAATCTTCAATTATACGCCTTTAACTCTCTGCCTTTCATTGATATTCTCTGTCTGCAATATTAATGTCTCCGATCGCGAAATCTGCGCTTTGGATGACTTTGGAGGGTTTGACAGAGTTTAACCCTGATTCTTTAATGGAGGTCATGTCGTAACAGCTTCTCAGGCCTTTCTCCATAATTCTAGCCTCTGAAAAATGGTTCTTTCTGGTGATCTCTGTTACTGTAATTGAGACTGTGAATCATGGCGGTTTACCGCCGCTCGTACCCTGCAAAACACGCAAAATCGTCAAGAAAACAAATGCATGGGAAGGTGGATGCAGCAGGGATAGCGAGGATGACAGCGCAGCATGGTGAAATGGTGGAGAAATGGCCTGGTAAAGGTTGGAGGGATGCAAAAAATTTGAACGCAAACGATGGAAATTTGACCTTCAAATGGGAATAAATGAGGGGCGGAAGAAAATGTGACAGAACTCGTGGACGGATGACGGGGCGGAAGGCATGTGTCGATGGCGGGTAGGCAAGTAATCTGGACCGTATGATCTCAGGAGGAGATCGACGGCTGAAAATGCAGCGGAGGGCGACGGATGGTGGGCCAGGGGTACGGATGCCTTGGGTTATCCCCCGTACAACTTCGTGGAGTGATCACCGTTGGATGAGCAGCTCTGGATCAGATGGTGCACATGCATATCGCGCTGGGTTTTCTGCCGAATGATAACGCGTGATGGGTGGGCGGTTTTCAAACAGTGTCGGTGCCATGCGTCAGGCGATGAGTGGAATCGCTTCGAAATGGAAAATACCACCCGCCCTCCAAAGGCGGTGCGATGGAAACTGGCGCATTTTGAATAGTGCGCAGTTGCGGGGAACACCGGGTGAGGGAAACTTTGGGCCATCGGATTGGTGTGTAAATGGATAGTTGATATGTTAATGGGTAATACTGTGATAAGCGTTATCCGGGCTAGCACTTGGTCTAGCGCCGAGGTCATGTGGAGAAAAAGATTGAGGCGGCTAGGGCCGAAAGGTGCTAGGCCTTAAATATGTTAAAATGTGTGATGTCGGCCCTTTTTATGCAATTTTGATTTTTAGAGGAGTGAAACGATAGGCGTAAGAAAGGATTTTTTGGCCAAACAAAGGGGTTTTAAAGGGGATTGTTTGTCAGAATTTAATAGGGGGCTAACACGATCAAAATCCATATGTTGGCTCTATCAGGACATATACGCATACATAATGTATTCCATGTTTTAGTATTTAAAATATACATTTATGAACCTAAAGATATAGTGAATTGGAAGGAGATACATGTAAGTATCCTTGTAATAATGCAGGTATAATAAATGATGCATGTAGCTCTAAAGTGCTTGTAAAAAAATTGTATGTTAACTAACTATGTATCCATGAATGTGGACAAGTCTAACTTGATAAGGAATTTCTAGTCGAGCCCCTATGCATACTAGATCAGAGAGAAGTAATGTTCTAGAAGTAATCTATCACCCAGGTTAATGTTTAGTAGAAGAAATTTAACCTGGAAGAAGCCACTTGGGAAGAAGAAGGATTCATAAGAGACGATTATTCTGCTTTATTTGAGCTATGGGAACATCGTGTTGGTGTTTCTCTCAGGGGGGAATGTGAAAATTTCTGAATACAGAAGCCCTACTGTAGTTTCTTGATCTACTTCACCTACTTGTTTGATTAATTAACAATTTATTTAACTGAAGTATTTAGAAAAACATTACAGCAAATAAAAACTACAACCTACACATATACAGATCATTTACTAAAGCATAGCACACATGTAACGAAGGAAACACATGATTTTTTGGACAAATGTCCTCGGAAAAACCCAATGCGAGAAAACTGGTGCAACAACGCTAGAGGGTTTTATTATTATGTAGAATATGAATAAAATTTTGGGCACCAAAAATGGTTTTCCATAGAGAGAAATTACACGAAAATTGTACCTTATCACTCAAAGACATAAAATATGGCTAAATCACACCCTCAATTGGGAATTAAAGATAGCAAGCCTTTCTAGCCCACTAGAACCCCATCACTACTCCTCCAGCCCATGCATATACCTCTATTGGCTAGCATTCCCACTACATCACCTTGACTAGGTCTGTGTTGCCTCTGCACTACCCTGGCTAGGCCTGCATCACTCTAGTTGGGTCTCTGTTGCCCCTACGTTTCCTTGGCTGGGCCTGCGTCACCTTGAATGGGCCTACATTGCCTTTATGCAGTCCTCTGCGTGGTCCTGGCTGGACTACGTCCCTTTGGCTGGCCTTTGCACTACCTAGTACGCTGCTGCCTCTCTATTTTTGTATTCTTGAACTTGGATAAGATCACCCCTTGACGATATCTGCCCCTAATTGCACTACAATCTCACTTTGAAATCCTCAGCAAACCTCGCCCCAATATTTCGACTTAGCTTCAGTGCTTCTGCTATAAGTTTGTTCTCCAACTAGCCCAAAGCCTTTCATTTATACCTTTCTCATTAGAAAACCAAGGGTCATGATCTAATATCTAATCAACAGCTAATATTAGAAGAAGCTTGATCCACGTCATTTAGAATGTTCTCATCGCATGTGTAAATTAATTCACTTTAAATTTTTAATTTCCCTAAGATAGACTTAGGGTCCTCATTAAAAATTTTAATTAATTGAATATATTTTACACCAGATGGAATTTATCTAAATGCTTTCTGGGCCGTGGAGATCTCATGTGTCCCAGCTCCTCCAAAAAATTTCTTAGATAGAGAACATCTGATGCTACCAAAAATCAACACTCCCTCTTAGCAAGGAATGTGCTCTAGCACCACTTCAAAATGAAGCATCACTCTAATCTAAAGCATCGGTCCCATGCGCTACTGATGTTTGGCATGCTTCCCTCCATCCACTGCGATTCTACTTTCTGTACTATTTCCCATGACTCTCCCATAGTCACTGCCACATCTGTACTATGTCTCCCTCTCAAATTGTTGCATCATGCCACCTATAGAATTTCCACTTCTAACTACTGCACTACAACTCAATTGCTGAGAAGTAAGCAACTTAAGGACTTATCCAATCAACTGACAGTAAATTTAGTCTTGCTAATACTTATCACTGAAGCACCCTTTGCTACTCCTCTACGTTGGAGCTCTAATCCTCTACGCTACTACAACTCTACTCTGCGTACGCACTGCCCCTCTACATTGTTGAAGTATCGTCAGCCTTTACGCTACTTCTTCCACGTTTCTACTGCCTCTGATCTGCACTACTCATCTATTCAACGTCTCAGCACTGCCTCAACTTCTTCATGATCTTTTGAACCACCTCACTTCAGTCATAGTGCTACTTTATTTAACGTCTCTCATAGCTCTTATGTGATGCAAGAGTTTGGGCACCTCAAGGATCTTGCTGTTACCATTTGTAGTTTCTTTACAGATCTATATTGTCCCACCTCTTCTCTTGAGGTACATGAGCACTCATGGCCACATCATATTCACTAATACTATCCCCTTTCGCTGTTGCTACCTTGGAATTTGAGGCTTCCTTGTCCTTCCGCTTAGGACAAGTGTTGGGGAAGTGTCCAATTTCTCCACATCTGAAGAAACAGAACTTGGAGATGTCCTTATTCATCTTCCCTTGTTGTCTTTGTCCCTTAGATGCTAGGGCTACATATTCCTTCTCCTCTTTCTTTACCTTGACTCCTTCGTTGATGCTTTGCTCCTTGGTTATCCTCCTAATTTCTTCTTGACGGAGGATTTACCACATGTCCACCCAAGATGGCACCGCTGCTCTGCCCAAATATGATTTGGATAAATGTCTCCCATTCATTGGTGATTGCATTCATGACACTCCTCACCATGAGCCCTTCATCCAAAGTTGACCCCATGACAATCAGTTGGTCTCAAATAGTCTGCAGTCTAAAGAGGAAGGGATTGATTCCTCTCCCTTCTGCATCTAGAACAACTGCATCTAATTCCTAGAAGCATCTTCCTCTAGATGGAGCTTCTAATACATCATGTTTAATGATGTCCACATCTCATTTGTTGTGTTCTTCTCGACAATAAGAGGGAACACGTGATCTTTTACTCCATCCATGATCAAGCGCTTAGCCCGCGATTATTTCTCGTTGAAATTATTTAGAGGATCCACATTGGTTGGAATATCTAGGACATTTTCTACATGGTCTTTGATGTCGTAGTCATCCAGGATTGTCAGGACTCTGGCTCTCCAGATGACAAAGTTGGACACATCATCCAACCTATCCTAATCTCTTAGTCCATGAGAAGCATTTTTCAAATCATAAAATATTCTCCCTTCCACTTTTGCTACACTCAAAAAAAGACTAAATCTGGCCTTTTGGTGAAAGAACCCCTCTAGAGGATGTGCTCCCTCTGACAAATGATTTTCGTCCTAGAAATCCTTCACCAATTCTGACGAATCAGTCCTCTATGATCACTCCTCTTGATCAAACCCAAATTCCTTGGCTAGAGAATCTGTTGAGGGATTGTTTCCCCTTAATTTGTCACCTTTGCTAGGCATTGTTCTAACCTGAAAGAAATAATTCCCCACCAGCACTTCTAAAGATAATAAACTTCACTTCTAGCCCTAGAAATCTGCATACCTTCATTCCAACTTGGACTGTGTCACCCTCTAGGGCCTGCGTTAGTGACCATGTCACCTCAACGTGACTCTGATGGACACTGTGTCACCTCTCTGGTGTTGCATCAGCCTTTGCATCACCCTAGTGGTGCTGCGTCAGCCTTTGCATGAGAAGACTGGCTCTGCATCCATCTATGTTGGGTCTATCCCTCCTGGTGTTCTGTTGCCTTCTTCTTGGATTTGTGAACTTCAGGTACCCTCCTGCATCAAAATTTTTCAGTCTCTTGCTGATGGCTTCAACTTGATGTGCAATGCTCTAATACCATGTGAAAATTTCTGAATACAAAAACCCTACTGCAATGTCTTGATATACTTCGCCTACTTGTTTGATTAATTACAAATTTATTTAAATGAAGTATTTAGAAAAAATTTAAAGTGAATAAAAACTTCAACTTACAAATATACAGATCATATAATTAAGCATAGCACACATGTAACAAAGCACACACATGATTTTTTGAAAAAATGTGCTCGAAAAAACCCATTGCGAGAAAACTGGTGCAACAGCATTAGAGGGTTTTATTATTATGCAGAATCTAAATACAACATTCTGGGCACCAGAAACAATTTTCCCTACAGAGAAATTACAAGGCAGTTGTACCTTATCACTCGAAGATAGAAAATATGGCTGAATCACACCCTGAATCGGAAATTACAGATAACGAGCCCTTTTTGGCCCACTCGAACCCCTGCACTGCTCCTTCATCCCCTATGTCAGACTCTACTAGCCAACGTACCCACTGAATCATCCTGAATAGGTCTACATTGCCTCTATGCTACCCTGGCTCAGCCTGTGTCACCCTGGTTGGGTCTCTGCTACCCTTGCACTGCCCTAGCTAGGCCCGCATCCCCTAACTAGGCCTACCATGTCTATGCACAGTCGTCTGCGTGGTCCTGGTTGGATTGTGTCCCTCTGGCTGGCTTCTGCGCTGCCTGGTATGATGTTGCCTCTCTGCTGTTGTATTCTTGGCCTTGGATCATATTGTCCCTTTCTGATCTCTACCCCTCACTGCACTACAAAATCACATTGAAATTCTAAGCAAACCCAGCCCCATAATTTCAACTTAGCTTCAATGCTTCTGCTATATGTGTGTTTTCCAGCTAACCCCAAGCCTTTCCTTTATAATTTTCTCGTTGGCAAACCAATGGCCATGATCTTATCTCTAATCAACGTTTAATATTAGAAGAATCTTGATCCACGTCACTTAGAATGTTCTCATCACATGTGTAAATTAATTCACTTTAATTTTTTAATTTCCCTAAGTTATTCTTTGGGTCCTCATTAAAAAATTTAATTATTTGAATATATTTTACACGAGATGGAATTTGTCCAAATTATTTCTAGGTCTTGGTGATCTCATGTGACCTAGCTCTTCCATGAAGTTTCATAGCTAGAGCACATTCGATGCTACCAAAAATAAATAGGGAAGATGTAATTCCCCCTAGTGAAAAACAAATGACTTTTACTTTTACTATTATTTTATTTACTAAGGGAAGATGAACTAAATAACAATTGTGTTTTATGTTTGCAATTTTGATTAATTATCATGAGTTAAGAGAATGCACAACTTGACTGTAAGTAAATAACTTTAGAAACTCACACAATTGTGGATGGTTATGGGCAGAAGGAAGGGTAGTTACCTACCTAGACTCTTCTTGTTGTTAAGAGAGGAAAGGTAACATGGCCAGGGGATCTGAGGCACAAGAGAAAATTGTTTTCTATTATAATCTGGAATGGATTACCAAGAACGGATAAGGGATCATGTCTGGTAGAGACCAGATGATCATGACCTTTTGCCATACTTAGCCCAAGTCCCAGTGTGCAGTAGCTTGGGGGGAGACGCAGTAGTAATTGGTCTCATTAGTCAGGAGGAGTGTTTTTACTTAGGTCGAAGTTGTGGATTCTTCCAAATTGAGATAAGTATGATTCAATTGTTTTAATGAAATATTAAATAGTAAAATATTGCAGTATGAATAACATAGACTTAGTAAATGCATGTGCAGTACCAAACACACATGTTAGAATATATTTTCTGTAAAAGGAAGATATGCATGTGTAGAATACTAATCTTAGCATGTGGGTCTAAGTCATTGTATGATAGGAAACTACAAGATATAGATGCATGCCAGTCCATTTATGTGAACATATATTTATGTAGAACATAAAAAATATAGCCCATTAGGAAAGTGCAACTATATATATGATCAAGAAAAAGAAAATAACCAAGGAACTAGGGGTAGTTTAGACCCAGGTTCACCATAAGTGAAACCCAATAGTTCTACCCTTGAAGTATGGGGCATTCTAATGTAAATAAATTATAAATGTTGAAGGGCTAAAATTTTGTAATGAACCTAGTAAACAATGCGACATTTACATACATATAAATTGTAATGTGACATGGAGGTACGCATCATTACGCTAACACCACATATGTGTCCATTGTAACAAAAAAGAAACAATACATACACTATCAGTAAATCTATAGGGTTCAAAGAAAAGAGTAACATTCCATGAATTCAAGAAGGTGTAATTTTTGTGGTAGTTTAAAAGAAAATATTGTCAAACAGTGGTGCCTCTCGGGATCATTCCTTCACATTAAACATGAAGACAAAGTTACAAAAAGAACTTCCCAATTGAATTCAAACCCCTTTTCTGGCTTGAAACAATCATCTCCAATAACTAGTAATTGGAATTGCTAGTAGATGGCAATAAGCCATTTAAACATAAATAAATTTATGTATCAATAAGTCTAAAATTATACAACTCATACATTTAATTAAATATAATGTTCATAGAGCCAGCCTTCAGGCGAATCATGAAACCCCATGATAAAACTCAAGTTTCCTAGGAGGAGCACTCTTAACTTAAAAACATTACAACAGATAGAAACGAATTTATGGCACCTAGTCTTCATAATAAAATTCCGCAGAGCAAGAACGTGAATCGGAAGAATACCTCTACGGTTCGATTATGGTCATAAACGACATTGATAACTTGTTGATGAAAAGAGATGTAGAAGTTTGACCCCTACCTTACATGTCGACCAAAGCAAGTTAGGGTTAGAAAAATACCGCAATATGTAAATATTGAAAGAGTATAGCATGAAAGCGAGTAATTAGTCTTACCTGTGATGAAATAGCCAACCTCACACCACCTTCCTACTAAACAAGAAATAATTGGTCGGGTTAGACCAGAAATTAACCATTGAACCAATTAATGAAGGCGTAGTTTAACCACAGACTCACCCTATCATCATTTTTTTACAGAAACCAGAAGTTGAGCACACAGAATTTGTCGAGAAACGCTAGGATGCGAGGAGGAAACAAACCTCTTACAGTAAGGGAGAAAACCTAACCCAGAGAAGATACTAAGAACTCGAGGACCAAAACCTCTTCATGCACTTCCTGTTAGTGAAACATTGGATGGCTTAACCCTCGTGAATATATAAATGACAAAACAACAAAAAAAGGTACTGAAGATAAATTATTTACCTGGAAATGTTTACGTGAGCAAGAATCGAAGCTAGAGGATTCAAACCATGCCATATTCATAAATATTAAAACTCTGGAGGAAGCTATTCAAAGTCGAATTCTATTGTAGCAGTAAACCCTAGTAAACTACTAGTAACTCAATTGTCAACAAAATCTCGAAACAACAATATAAGTTGACTGATGAACAATGGAAAACGAAGTGAAGACAAATCAAAAGAATTTTTTTTTTGCATGGCAGGAAGGGTTTGGATGTCAAATTTGAACTCTTTCTCAAACCCTCCCTCCATCCAGAGCATTTAGCCTAAATACTGCACATCTGAGCCGTCTGATGCTTGGACACATGGCGTGAGGATTGGAACTACTCTCTAACCTTCTACCATTGGAGGATATTTAACCTTTACCATTTGTCCAAACCTTCCAAATAAATATCGTGGGTCAGCATATTACCTATGTCAAGTTCTGTAGTAGTAACACACAACTCACCGTAAATAATCAGTCATAGATTTCTTTTGCATGTTACATGAGATATATATTATAGTTTAATGTGAATCTAAAACCATTGTCACAATTTCTATGGTTATATGTGTGTGCATTAAATATTTTTTATTGTATATGTATAGTTTATGTGGAGTAAACACTTGGAGTCATTCAAATTTTCAAGGATGTTATCATTGCGATCAAATTATGGAATCTTTACTAAAATTGGAATCTTATATTTGAAAAAATTATTGTTTTTAATGCATAAATGGATCCAAATATTTCAAGCATCCTTATTACAATTATATTAGGTAATATTTATTTTAAAAAAATTTCATAGTGTTTCAAACCAAAAAAATATAAATTTTCCCTAAGGAATATTGAGCATCTGAAAACTAACCGTTTCAGATAAATTTAGACTACCACTACATACAAAATTTCGTGGCCTAAAATAAATGGATAGGAATAAGATGTAAAAATTACGCTTATCAATTACTTCCCACCATTATTTATGTTTTCTTCATCACTTATGTAGGATTAAAACTGTAAATGTGTACACTTACTAGTGGTTACTACCCACCAAAATGTATGCCAGTTTTCCTCCAATTTACTTATCCCCTTCACATTTTAATTTATTAGTTAATGTCAAAGAAAGAAAATAGGATGATTTTTCCATCAACAAAATTTGAATATAAAAAATTGAATTTTATTATTTTTATTATTTTTAAATTTTCATTGAACTGATATTTAATTGTTTACACTAAAACATCTCCACCATAATGGGTGTTGCAGTGTATTTCGTGCATGGGTGGATGAAATACACTGTTCTTAATAAGGAAGTTGTTTTCCTAGAGGAAAGTCACAAGTCAATTGTTTTGTCAAATGTTAGTGGAACAAATTCAACATGTAGTAAACTAAGTAAAATGGAAACATAGCATGCTACATAAACAAAGAAGAAAAAACAAAAACACTTGTACAAGAACACAATCAATCGAGAAAACACACTAATAACTCAGTTGGAGAGATATCTCCCTTTATTAGGTGTTGGTAGTAATAGAGAATAAAATTCTAAATCTTTTTTCGTGGATCCTTAGAGCTAGGGAGCTCCAATATCCAAGACAAGGGGGTCTCTTCCTCTCAAGGTTTCAGCAAGGCTCTCTTCTCTCTTGAATGATGATAGATCGACAAACACATAGTGAAATATTCTCTCTTTGATTGAGGTGTTGGATGACAAAGAACTGAATCCTTCCAATCCTCTTAATGTTGGACAACACAAGCTAGTTTTCTTCTGAGCAATTTGGCCAACATAACAATGTGTTCTCATGTTTCTCTTCCCATGGCTGGCTTTTATAGAAAATTTTCAAATTTTCCCTCCCTCTCTTGGTAAAATATGGATGTTGACACAAGAGTGGGGGGATGATTCATTTTTGTGTTGCACTAAACCTTAAAGGTGGCTCCAAGGCAGTTGTACTTGGCTAGGTTGAGTGATAATATTTTTCTCCAAGTGTGCCAAGTGGTCCCAGATGGTGAAATTTCCGCATCCTCAGGACCGCGTGGCTCTTTGAGGGATAGCCATGATGATTTTTTCGTCTATCGAAGAAAAACACACAATGATCGCTTGGGGTCAGTTCTTCATGTGCACAGCTCAATAAAGTTTCCTGCTTGACCTTAGGAAAAGTTAAAATTTTCAATTCCTATAATGTATTTCTTCCCTGTAAATATTTATTTGTACCTCCTGCTTCAAATTTTTTACTGTCTTTTGATTTTACGATTTTTTAGTGTTAACAGTTTCCCCCTAATATATGAGGTATAGGAAGAACTGTATAGCCGAAATACATTATAGTTTATTTTTCTATGTAATCCTTTCGAGAGAGAGAGAGAGTAACTTGCTTGAAAAATGAGGTTGGAAACCCCTTGGTGTAAGTAAAAGAGCTATTGTTCTCTATTGGAAACCTGCAAGAGATAAAATAAATAAAATATTTCTACAAGGTAGACATATCCCATGCTTGTGATGTTTTTATTGGTTAAGCTTATCTGATAGATAGAGGTTCTACCTGTGTCACTTCTATGGTAATGACATGTTGGTTGATGACGACTGTTGTTGATGCCCTTAGGGGATTTTTTTTCTTTGATAGTAGGTTGAATGTGGTTCATCGACGCATAATCTAGTATGGCATGTTTGTTTCTAGAAAAAATTCTCATTGTATGCATGGGTCTCTAACTATTGGGGACCTTTCCGCGTAAGAATTTCTAAAAGTTATGCTTATCATTGCACATGTCTTCAACGAATTATGACAGAGTGCAACGGTTATGAAGTACTATGCCATCTTAACATGAAAGTTTATGTTTAATTAAAATTTCAAGAGGATCGATGACATCAATGGGAAATGATGACTCCCATAGTGCCATTCGAGGATGCCCTTATTGAGGTAAGGATCCATCCAAGGTACTACCTCCTTCTTGGAAAATGGTTGTTGAAGTCGACAAGAAGGAAGCAACAGCCGGCCGAGAGGAGTACCAATGAAAGGGACCAAGGTCCTAGATGTAGCATTGAGGGGTGTGATAGGTTAACTCAGGCATGATGATGAGAAATGGATGTAACTGATGATGGTAGACCAGTGGCATGAGGTCAGAGCATGTAAATGAAAGTAGCGATAGTAATAACAATTTCTTGTGAGTAAATCCCTAGAGTCAGTAGGACGTCCAAGGTGGGTGTGTGGTTGTTATGAGTGTCATAGTGGGGTTTGGTAAAGAAATTGAAACTTTGACCAAGGGTAATTAGGGACTAATGCAAAGTGATAAATGTGGGTGGATGGGTGGGATTTATCTCCTAAAAGATATTTTTACACTTGCTAAAATAATATAGAATGGGTTTGGATGTACAAACATGTAGAAGGGCACCCCAATAAACATGAAATTAATCCATCAGTATGGTGTGAGGGGGGTGTTTTGTTTAGGGTGGGGGCCTCATTGATTGGTATTGGTGCAAGGGTGATGAAGCGAATGAAAAGTGTCGCATATGGGTTATGATGATGGAAGTGTGGTAGGCCAACTGCGAGACGCGGTGGTGCATATTCGATGTGCTTATGAGAATGGTAGTTCGGGAAAGGGGTTTTATCAAGACATGGATCAAACTTGACTTGATTTATGATGGATGAATAAACATGAATTGCTTCCCAGACTTGGATGTTATGGCCATGGCTCCAGATCTTTGGTGTATGGTCTACTTGAGTGATGGATTCCATGGAGGGTGAGGCTTTACCAACCTGCGAGAATGTTTATCATGTACGAGGCAAGGTGATGATAAACATGGTCAAGTGACTGGAACCTATGGTTGATGATGTCAGGATATGCAATGCTTCTTTGGGGAGCATATCATGCTAGGGATAGAATGACACCTCCTCTTGTACCTTTAATAGATGTAGCAATAGGTGATTCAAAATTTTTGTAATACCTGCAACCAATACCCCAGGAAAAAGCATATTTTATATTTAAACATATTTGAAATAAATTGAATTTAGAGCGAAAATAGGGTATACCTTA
Source organism: Pinus albicaulis (assembly GCA_034641835.2). Lineage (NCBI taxonomy): Eukaryota > Viridiplantae > Streptophyta > Pinopsida > Pinales > Pinaceae > Pinus > Pinus albicaulis. Next base: position 1,145,087,456 of record CM076574.1, on the reverse strand, counting down.
ACTATGTTGTGGAGGGGGTGGGCATGGGGTACGAAAATGCATTTTTCTGAAATCTAGATTTATGAGGTCCATATCAACCATGATAAAGTGTTGATCACTGTACTTCTTGTGGTTCTGTGGTTGGATGCTTTGAGTTCTATTTTTTCTCTAGGAGTTGTTACTTGGCTGCTAATTTTTGGGTTCTAGTTGGGGTTTCTCCAACTCGATACTTCCGATGGCGTTCCTTATTATTTCCCCCTTGTCCAAGATCTCCCTTGTGTTTGTTCCTCAACTTATTTTTGAAAAATTTGGAGGATTTTCATAGATATCCTAGTTGTATGGTTTTTTATGAGCCTGAGATGGTTGCACTAAGATCACCGAATCATTGTTTTGCGGTGGTGGATTTTGCACGGGGAAAGGAGAATATTGGTTTCCCTATCCATGGTTGATGTATGATTATTGGGGGGAATCTCTTCCATCAACATTCCTAGTTGAGTATTGGGTTCCCTGTGAGGGAGGGTACGAGCTTCCCTGTTGTTGGTGTATGATGACACCCTATTCGTCATATTATGCAAATGAGCAGATTGACTTTGGTGGTATCTAGGTTGTGTCATGTTCTCAGTAGAATCATACGAATATCCTGGGTACTAGATACTACTGCCTAGGTGACCTTGGGTCAATGACCTGATCAAGCCATTTGTGGTATTCAACATGCCTGGAAATACTCTACAAGTTTGCAAGCGCGGGGCATTTTGGCAGGACATTGTAGATATATCTTGACTGGGTATAGATGAGTTTGAGCTACTAGGCTTTGCAAATGGCATCCTCCTCAGAGGTAGGTCCTTTTTTTGTCACACATTTTGAGGTCTCTATTGTGAGAGTTTTCAAAAATAAGTCTAGTGAAACTCTATCGTCAAGTTTTCTTTTGCACAAACTACAGCGTGGCCACCATTCATGGAGATGGTCTGAGATATGGAAAACTAGCATTTGCCTAAAATGATTCAACAATTGCATCCTCAAATCATGGTTGATGGGTAGTTGCAAATAAGTGAGGAACACAGTAGCAAGGGAGCTAAAGGTTCAATGCGAAGCTGAAGGCTATTCAACATACCATTTCACAGCAGGCCCATTTAGGGTACGTTGAAACAGTCTCGTTTGGATATTATCGTGAATAATACTATTGGAAGAACACCATAGGTGGAAAGTCATAATATGATTTCTAGGGTCTTCCCTTCAAATTTTTGTATGTCCGAAGGGAGCATTGTGGACATGGGGGTGCCAATTAAGGCTATTTTTAATGGGGTCATTAGTTAGCTTTGATAGATCTAGAAGGTTTAATGATGCTAAAAAGGTTAATTGAGTATTGATTGCCATTGTGTACTGTGGAAACATATGTGTCTGAGTGTAATGGTTTATGGGGGGTGCCTAGGAATATTACCCTGTGACGTACCCTATTGTGTGTTCTTCTGACTCCCTGAAGCAGTAGCGCTCCTTTTCCCTCTGGGAGTTGTGGGAGGAGTTGAGTGTGGTGACCCTATTGGGGTTTCCACTAGTGTGGTGTTGGGTGAACCTTGGGGGTTTCCAACTGAAGATGCCCCAATAAAGGATGAACCGGTAATGGTGGCAGTGTGTCATATTTGACGCCTAAATGGAAAAATACCTGACACTCCTCTCTCTAATGGGGGGAGGTCCAAAAAATGCCTAGATCGACGAGTTCCAGTTGGGTCCATTATGGTGTCGAATAGCTTAATATTTGGAAATATTTTTGGTTTACTGAGAGAAGGAAGATTATTATCAAAGAAAATATGATCACATACATAAAAAAAAATGAAAAAATAAGAGGTAAGTTTTCATTTAGATTAATGCTATGTGATCAAGAAAGAAAAAAATATCGTTTGGTTGTTTTTCGTATGATACTCAAAAGCCTAAATAGACCTAATCGTCCTCACAATATCAAATGTAATTGGGCCTTGCGAAGATGTCTTCTAGTGGGTACTGGGGCTAACATCCCGAAATAACTAGCAATGGCATCTTACAGCCACAGAATCAACCAAGGTAATGGTAAGAGGATCTAGTGTTGCATGGAACGCCACCTATAGGGAAGGATGCCCTATATTTGGCCACTAAAGTAATGTTGTCTCACGTGAGCATTTGAGTCTTGAGATTCTTGGTATTCTGCTACCAATACCGAGCACTAGATGGGTTAGGTAACCCCAAAAAGTACCGCACGCACTGGGCATAAGCTTAACCCCCTCTGAAATGGGTCTCTGGTAATGCTCGGGTGTTCTCTTCCATGGGAGGATCAATGAATTTTAAGCTCCCTAAAAAGTCAACATTTATGCTTCCAAATGTAGAATGACCATAGTGGCTTATCATATGCCTACCCCTGATAGTCCTAACCTGAACTATAATTTATTTTGTGGCCCTTGTGGGGAGAATTTAGTGAGTTAAATTAATGGTTATTTTTAGAGAGTCTTAATTTTCTTAGGGTGTGCCTTGGTGAAGTAACTGTAAGAAGAGGACAAAGGTCCCAACACACTGAGTGCCTTTTGGTCCAATGCTTCGTGTATGCTTTGGAGTGTACAATCACAAGTGTTACAAGATGTGGATATGTGGTGTTCCTTTGCAATTCTTCTCTAATTACACTATGTGTGATTGTTCCTTGCAAAAATAAATGATGTGCGGATTATGGGCCGCTTACACCTTGCCTAGTTAGACTAAGTTTTGCACTATAGGGAGACGGAAAATTATCTTAATAAAACATTCATATGCATACCCAGGCTCACCGTGAGGTGCAAGGGTGGCAGAGATTACTTGCCTTTTTTTCGATAGTTTGGTCCTGGTCCCGAATCTTGATGCAAAAATTGGACTAATCTAATGCAAAAATTGAAAAACAAGAACTAGCTAAAGATGTGTGGATGTGTGGGCCACTTAATTTTCTACTAATTATTCTATGTGTTTGGTATCTTTTACCAGCAAATAGTTTGTTCATATAGCATATGTGGATTGAAGGCCACTTATTTTCCCCTACTTAAACTATGTGTGATTTGTAATGATAAAAAACCTAAAATTAAAACAAGCTATTTTTTGAGATAAACATCAGCAAAATGTTTCCTAACCAGTCATGAAATACCAAAGCACGGTGATGGAAAAATTCTTATGGGTTTCCAAGACCTTACAACTGCAAAAAATTGAGAAAAAACAGTGAAAAATGAGCTCACTGCCAACTGAGCGGCTTATCTTCACACATGCACGAAGATCGCACATCTATCTGGATTAAACGCATGTGGATTGGAGGGACTGAAAAAAATCCTCCTTTTCTAAGCCAAATTTCTCACTTATGGTGACTGAAAAGTGTTGAGAGGAAGCAAGAGTGATTTTGTAGCAATTCTGAGGAGGAGAGAGGACCTACATCAACAACCATTAGCTCAAAAGAAATAATCTAGTGGATTCGCCCTTCTTGTTGTAGTGTATTTGACGCATGAGTGGACGAAATACACTGTGATTAATAGGGAGGTTGTTTTCCTACAAGCAAGTCATGGGTCAATTGGTTTGTCAAACGTTAGTGAAACAAATTCAACATGTAGTAAACTAAGTAAAATGGAAACATAGCATGCTACATAAACAAATAAATAAAACCAAAATAACATGTACAAGAACACGCTCAATCGAGCAAACACACTAATAACTCAACTGTAGAGCTCTCTCCCTTTATTAGGTGTTGCTAGTAGTAGAAGATAGAATTAGGTGTTGCTAGGGAGCTCCAATATTCAAGACAAGGGGGTCTCTTCCCCTCAAGCTTTCATAAAGCTTCTCTTCCCTCTCGAAGGATGGTAGATCGACAGACACATGGTGAACTCTTCTCTCTTGGATTGAGGTGTTGGATGGCCAACAAATGAATCCTTCCAATCCTCTTACTGCTGGATAACACAAGTTGGTTTGCTTCTGAGAAATTTGGTTAGCATAACAATGTGTTCTCATATTTCTCTTCCCATGGCTAGCTTTTATAGACAAATTTCAAATTTTCCTTCCCTCTCTTGGTACAAGATGGATGTTGACACAAGAGCGGGGGGGTGATTCCTTTGTGTGTTGCACTAAAGGCTCAAGGTGGTTGTACTTGGCTAGCTTGAGTGAGAATATTTTTCTCCAAGTGTGCCAAGTGGTCCTGGATGGTGACTTTTCGGATCCTCAGGACTGCGCGGCTCTTTGAGGGATAGCCGCGATGATCTTCATGACTATCGAAGAAAAATCCGCAATGATTGCCTCGGGTCAGTGCTTCTTGCAGTTCAATAAATTTGCCTGCTTGACCTTAGGAAAATTTAAAATTTTCAGCTCCTCTAATGTATTTCTTTCGTGTAAATCTTTATTTGTACCTTTTGCTTGGAATTTTCTAACGTATTTTGCTTTATGACTTTCCAGTGTTAATAATGGACTCTATATTATTTTTAACCTTTGACATTGTAAGTTTTTGTGATCCATATCAATATTTCAAATAATTTTCCAGAAGAATGCATTATAGATTCAAGAGCCCGACCCGTTTAGAAGTATTTAGAAGTATTTAGTGTAGTCCATCAGACATATTTATATTATTCTAAAATGGATACCATTTATATTATTCTTAAATTGATTTGATATAACGTTGTTTTAAGAATCACATTTTTTACGATGGTTTCCACTAATATAAAGGTTTCTCCAAATAGTGGAGTTTAGCCATAAAAGCTAACTAATTCACCATTGTTTTTCACCACAACCAAAAAGAAAAAGAGTATGTTTGTTATTGCTTTAAAGGGGTTTTACAATTTAATATAGAGTAGATAGTTAATATATGGTAGATGTATAAGGGTAAATATTTATTGTTTTGGTTAAAATTAAAAATAATAAAAAGTTAAAAGTATTTCAAATAATTTTATGGAAAAATCATACTATAAAATGCTCGTCTTTTTCTTGAACTACTTAGTATAATCCATCATCAGGAGACGGATGATTTTTAATCATATATTTATTGTAGAGACATAATGGCCATTACATGTCTCTACAGTATATATATGATTAAGCGTTTTTGGATTAGTAGAATCATCTATCATCCTTTTATTATTTTTTATTTTAACCAAAAAATTAAATATTTACCCTTATACATCTATCCTATATTAACTATCTAAGCTATATTAAATTGTAAACTATTTTCAATTATATTATTTTATAATTTTTTTTTTTCAATGGCTGTCTCTACAGTATATATATGATTAAGCGTTTTTGAATCAGTGGAATCATCCATCATCTTTTTATTATTTTTTATTTTAACCAAAAGATTAAATATTTACCCTTATACATCTATCATTTATTAACTATCTACGCTATATTAAATTGTAAACTACTTTTATGGTTAAACTCAACGCTTTGGAGAAACCATTATATTAGTGGACACCATCGTCAAAAATGTGATTCTTACAACAACGTTATATCAAATCCATTTAATAATAATATAAATGGTATCCATTTTAGAATAATATAAATTGTGTTTTATATCAGTTATTTACTTATTTCAACTACACACATTGGGGAAAGAGTTACATAAGTGTGTCTATAATTAAATGTGTTGGATTTTTTTACTAAATTATTTTTAAAATAATATAAATTTAATTTTTTTTAGTGAATTTTTTGGAAAAAAAATTTGTGAATTTTTCTGATATTATTTTTCTAAAATTCTGCAGAAATTTATTGAAATCAGAATTTAGATAAGTAATTTGTGCACAATGAAAATGCCATAAAACTTTTCAAAATATTGAATTCATATATATAATAAAAAAAACTAATTTAAATAATACAATACAATTTCACTTCAAATTATTTCAATATTCCACCAAATTAAACACAAAAAAGTCCAAAAAAATCACACTCAAGATAACTCAATTATAACCATTTTGAAACTAACTCACGTCAATATGTTTCGAACATAAAAAAAAATAAAATTATGTGATTTCATCCGAAAGAATTTTTATTGTCCATTATCAGAATATAAATTATGCTTTATATCTAGTTCTTTATATTTTATTGTTCAGGGCTTATGTATATGTCTTGTGACTGTGAGAGCGAAATCCTGAGATCATAGCACAAGGACTGTGGAGTACCTCCGAAAAAATGGTTGCAGCCTGAACAGTTGGAAAGATATTAATATAGCAATGGAAGCAGAAATCCTTCCGCTTCACGAGTTATTATGGGAACGGATATTGAATAAGTGTGTCTTGACAGTACCACATATTTTACAATGAAAGTCTGCCTTGAGATCTACTGTACATTAAGAGTTTTAACATAAAAACCAATTTTTTTACCTTTTGTTGTCACGTATCTCATATCTATCTACGTTATTTAAGGTATAAATTTAGGATACGTATCTTCACCGTATTTTTTTTATAAATGGGGTATAACTTGCGTGTAGAGGTGATTATTTATTTGGAAAATCATGAAAACTCACGTATGGTTTTGATAAAAATTGATGTTTTTTTTTTGGGATAAGTATTGAGTTTGAGAGTTTTGGGTGTTTTAAAAGTTTTTGATAGTGTTAAATCTATTTCCATTATAAATAAAAAGTCAATTTTTTTTTTGGAAAAAAAGGTTGTTTGTGGAGAATAAATTGTCACCTCTGTACACAACTCCCATAAATTCATTTGATTTAATTGAATTATTGGGAACAACATTTTTCACATCTATATGAACCTTGTTTGAGATGTTGTAATATCTCGTCTTATTGTGTTATGTTATCTAAATATTTTGACTTAGTCAAATTACATAAAAATAAAAACAAAGTAAAAAATAATAATAAATAAAATAAAGTTGAAGTAAAATATTCAATTTAACATTTTTGAGTGGATTGTTCTCTAATGTAACATATTTATTTAAATCACTTCTACTTTGCTCAAGGCCTACAATGTTACTTTTGCTTAAACACTGATTGTGCATCCTAAACTTACCTTGCCTACATACAAAGGCATTGTATGCAGTTTCCCTTCAAGATATAGGTCTTGATGTAGACTACATTCATTTGAACAAAATACTAGTGATTTAATATATTATGTGTTATATTTACTAAGTGAGGGTTGTGTCAAAGAACTTCCATAGCTTTATGACTCGTTACCTCACTGTTCTGACAAGGAATGAAAAAGATTTTCTCTTCTCAATATTACGAATAAGTTAAATAATATTACATTGGATACATTAACAATAAATGAAGAACTTACATAGCTTTATGACTTGTCACCCCATTGTTCTGAAAATGAATGAAAATTGTGGAGTAGAGATTTGCTCTTCTCAATATTATGAATCGGTTAAATAAGATTACATTGGATACATTGACAATAAATGACTGCAGTGAGACTGAACTAAAATGGACTAACTGAAATTGAACTAGGACACTTGGATGGACGGTTTTGACAGCTCGTAGGTTGTTGGAATTAGATTCTCCAATGCCCCCCCTTAATTACAACCACATAGAAATTTAACTAAGATGCATGCCAGTCTATGTCTTAGCTGGGTGTACAATTTAAAAAATTGACTTCAACTACATTTTATTTTCTTCTTCTTTTCTTCGAGATCTTGTAGCCTCTAAATTGTTTCATCATTTTCTTCTTCTTGTGTCCTTCAAATTTGAGATTCGTCATTTGCTGGTGCAGGTCTTCCATCCTTCCAAGTTGTCTAAGAATGTCCTGGACTTCTTCAAAAATCGTCTTTTATGTGGATTGTTGCAACATGTCATCTTATGTAGTGTTATTTTCATCATCAATCTTTCGCTACAACATAAGTCCATAATACAATTTCATCTCTTTAGGACTCCAATACCTAAATATTTCACTAATTTGTTCATCATCAAGGTTGTCTTCAAGGTTCATTGCTAGAAAATCTATGCATAATTCATTAAGACATGTTGTCGCAAGCCATGCTTCAAGGAAATTTAATTGTTCTTCATAAGCGTTCTATGTACCTGCACATTGGTAATCAATTGTAAGTGAAAAAAAATCTGCAAAACCACGTTGGTTATATTCGTTCTACCCTATAGTGAGAGTTTTCTCATGTTGCACTTCCTTCTATTCCTCTTCCTCTGCCTCTGTTTTCTCTTTGTGGGCTTCCTTCTTTGCCTCTGCCTTTGTCTTTGTCTTTGTCTTTGTCTCTGTCTCTTCCATATATTTACTGATTTTTTCTTCTGCAGACAGGTGGTCTTCCACTTAGTTTTGATATTCAAGTGGGTTTTTCTCATAGAATAACATCATGTCAATATCATGTTTTTGTTGAATCATCTGCAACCATTCATCTTTAAACAATAATTCTTCATCAAAATTTACATCAGCAATATTAATTTTTGGATCTACCATAGCATTGACTGCTCCAATGGTAGCTTCACTATCTTTAGTAAGCTCTATTGTTGGATTCACTAAATCTCTATCTACTTGTGGTTGTGCATATTGGGGTTCAGGAGCATCTACATGCTCGTTATCAGCTATTTCTGCAAATTTTTCATAATGATCATCCACTTGTGGGTGAGCACAGTGGGATTAACCAATATCTTCATCTGCAACTGGATTTCTCCCCTTTACACCAAAACCCCTTGCAAGGGTATCACATGCTTCCTTGGTTTTCTTCGCATCTGAAATCAAGGGAAGAATACTGTCATCTACAGATTATTTTATGCATTTCAATGCAAATGCATTTGTTTTCCTCTTCACTTCTAATTCTTTCAAAAACATCTCAAACATCTATCGGTGTCACTTCGTTTTTCTTAGCCTTTTGGATTTTCCATTTGTTGATTGTTGGTTGACTACAACTCAACAAGAAAATCGACTTGTGGACATATCAATTGTCTATAATAAAAACATCTTTGTGGTGGCTTCTCTGCTTCTCAACTTCGACAAAAATATAGGTCTACAAATTTTCTTTACAAAAGTGACACTTACACAAAAGCTTTCACAAACCCTCTCTTAAAAAAATATTACAATTAAAATAACTGATTTAAACAATTCCCCTAATAGACCCTCCTTGAAATATTGAATGTGGATACCCACATTTAAAAAAATCTTAAGTAAAAACCTTTCAAATAAGGCAACACTCCTTTCAAATTCTTATTTTCTTAATACACCAATTTAAATACTTTTTTTTGTAATTTTAGCAAATCCTTTCTATTTTCCATTAATAAAAAGGAACAACAGGTTACATATAACAAAACTTGATGGCCTCAACCTGCCCATAGGAAACCAGGTCTGGTGGCCACCTTAAAGCATTCTAGGCCAACAAGTACTGAAAAAGTTTAAACCTTCGACTATCAGCTATGTCCAGTTTACTATCTCTTACATACAATAACTTTAAAAAATAAATGTTACCCGCAGTACGCATGGGAAAAAAAACAGAGAAAAGAAAATCTCAAGCATCCGATGACCCAGTTGGTGTCGGGTCCTTTACACTAGAACCGCGCATGTCCACCTAGTGCATGGTTTGCAGTTCTCAATCTATGTGGCCTAGAAGAACATTACCATGATGTTGTGTAAGGAAAATTCCTTGGATCTTTCTCCTTATCTCATTTAAAATGGAGGTAGCTTTTCGATCTCCTCCAATTTCCTGGATGTTCATAATTGCCATGGCTAGAACACATTTAAACATCCATTATGTATGGATAGACTGGTGGAATAGGGAAAGTTTTCTTCTTGTGTTAATAGAGTCCTTTAAAAATTCCATTGCCTCCTCCTGTATTTAACCTTCCTCCTTGGTATTGCAGCATCGCTCCCATCTAGAGATGAGTGTTCGAACTCTCGGTGGAATGCCAGTAGAATAGGTATCAAAGAAGTTTTCCGTTACCTCTTTTCCTGAATTCCTCCCTCACTTGCTAGGGCCCACTGCATGCTTGTCTTTGTTTCCCTTTTTCTTTGGCCTCCTTTTTTGCTATTTGTCCTTTAAAGATACTTGCATGCAATGGTACAAACCGTTGAATTAACTGATAGTGTTGTTGCAGGTTTGTGACCTGTGGTAGAGTAACACCTGTATAGAAATTATAGATACATGTATATTGCAACATAATGTCAATAATTGTTTTATAGAAACAACAATGAAAAAGACCCGCACTGCCAGGGGTGACATCCTCGTAAGTAGCAGAGAAATCTACGTAAACATTCCTCCTTCTCAGTAGAAAATTATATAGAAGGGCAGAAAGATTAAAAATATTATTTTGGGAGGACCGGGAATGCATGGCAAGGTGTATACCCTTTGCCTTCTGTATTTTAACCTTCTGAGGCCAGAGAATTCCAATATAAATATTGAAATTCCTCAACACCTAAAGGTAAGAGACCCACCAATAGTGAAACCCCCAACGAACTAGAAATTTGACAAGGTAGAGACAAAAAATCAACACATAGTAAACCAGACGCTCGTTATAACAGAAATGAAACCCTTAAAATTAGAAATGAGCCCTCTACTAATTGCCCTAAACCTGGTTAAGACAAAAAATTCACCCCTGGAGACAGGATTGTCAACCCACATCCCTGTAAGGATACCAACATGAAACCCCTCATAACCCCAAAGAAAAGAAAATTTATCAAAGACAAACCCCCCCACATTACAAAATGACTGAGCGAGAGCAGTTCTAGATAGATAATTTCGTCAAGCATGGTTGGTAGGATGGTCAGTCAAATCCATGCAATATAATTTATATGCTTGGGAAGACAAAACACTGACATTGCATATAGGGTGAGGGATGGAATGCATGGTGCATAGGGGCGTGAAAGTAAAATGCATGGTGCATAGGGGCTTTAAAGCATAATGCATGGTGCATAGGGGGTCGAAATTAGAATGTATGGTGCATAGGGGCTCTAAAGCATAACAAACAGAGTCCACCTGTGACGAAGTCATGCAGAAAACTAAACATGTGAAATTTAAACAGAGTCTATATCTTCTATATTCAAACAATAGACACGTTGACAGAACATGTAAACCCACAATGTTTATACAACCATCATCTCAATCCCAAACCAGACAATTAACATTGTAATTCCAATTACAGAACCTAGACGAAAGATGAGACATCTCCTCGAAGATACATGAGTTGTAACCGACATGATATATTTCCAGGCTGAAAACCATGGAATTGTCCTCATTCACAGTAGCATACATAGTGAAGAGACGAAGCACATACCAGATGAGGGGGGAAATCGCAGGGCTCCGGCCTTCTCCCACGTGGCAGCTTTGTCTACTCTTCCTTCCTCCATAATCTGCCAAGAAACAATACCACCTTTCCTCTCACTGGCCTTCATAACCCCCTTTACATGCCGATGTTGTTTCCCATACAACTCTGACATGGCTATTTAGCCTCAAATGTCTTCCTCGCCCATCATTATATTGTGTGAGTGATAGTACCTCCCTTCAGAATGCATGTCATCATCTTTCCTCAAGTGACCATGTGGTACATGCAGCTGTGTGCCACTGCACGCCTCCCATCTCCCGCATGGCACCCCGGTTGGAGAAATACACCACTTTAAATATTAACCAAAGGGAACATTTTAAAAGATTTGAAACCACTTTTAAACATGTCATGAAAAGAGCCACTTAAAAATATAATGAAAGGAGGTGCCTCTTTCTAAAACAATACATGACCATTGTTAAAGTAATGCTCTCGAAGCCTTTTAAATCCTTATGAATTTCAAAAACCTTTTGACTTTCGTGCTCCAATTTTTGATGCTTTTAGTTTTGATACTTGGTTCCTCTTAAAAACCTTAAGTATACTCCTTGAGCTTCTAATTTTTTAAAAATAAAAATAAAATCTGGGCTTCTTCTTCAGAACTAGCTTTCTCTCTGCTGGAGGTTTTTTAAAAAATTTACAAACTTTTGTAGCCTTCTTAAAGAGTTTTATGAAAACTAGTTCTGGTACGATGACATGAAATGAAAATTGTGGAACTGAGAGTTGGTATTCTTAATATTATGAATGAGTTGAATAATATTATATTGGAGACATCAACAATAAATGACTGCAGTGAGATTGAAGTAAACTAGACTAACTCAAACTGAATTAGAACACTTGGATAGGTTGTTTTGATACCTAGCACATGATTGGAATTAGATTCTCCAACATGTTTTTGTTCATAGAACTCTAGTCCATAAAATGTTTACAAAAAGAAAACAAAAAGATAGAGATGACCTCAAAATTGATAAGGTGTATTGTGCTCTACACAATGAATTTGGCCGGATGGGAAAGAAAGCTTCTGAAAGATGGAGCAAAATGCCCACTTTCAGAAGCTCTAATGTCGACATTCGTTTCATAAAATAAGGTTCAATTATGAAGAAACAACACTATACAAATTTTTCTGCTACAAAATTCCCACAACTTTTGGTCAATAAAGACCGCTAGAATTCCCCTTTCTACATTTGAATTTTCATCTACGTCTAAAGTATTTGAATTTTCCCTTCCAATTTACCTGTAAAATATCCACGACCGATATTGTATTCAACACATTATGATTATCTTCAAAGCATGTTGCGTTCTTTACCGGCCATTACAAGTCGCATCATTATGCTTTTACCCTTACCGAGTTTCCTTCATTTTCCCATGCTCGTTTACAGTTAAATGCAGTGTCAAGGAATTTTTTGAGTGAGAGATGGCGCGGGATCAAAATTTCTCTCGGTACAAGGCCATCAAAGGGTGGTGGTGTTGAAGTCGAATCCATTGAAGAACATGAATACACAGAGGAGGTCCCATCTTTTCCATCGGCTTCAAAGGGTGGTGATGCTGAGGTCGATTACCCGAAAAAACAACAAAACCCATAGTTGTTCTGAAGACGCAATTGTTTTCAAAGAATGGTGATGCTGAGATCAAATCCCCTATACAAGTACAAAACTCAGAGGTGGTCTAGGTGCACAAGTGGCCTCTAAGGGTTCTCATTTTGAGACCGAATCCTATGGAGAACAATAACACCCAGTAGTCGTCTGTGCGATCAAATTCAAAAAGTGTTGATGTTGAGATCAAACCCTCCTAACAACACTCAGAAGTGGCCACTGAGATGCAATCAAATTCAAATATTAGAATAATGTTCATATTCCACTTTCAATATATACACATTATGGGAAGTTACAAGCCCATTTTCATAGGTTTTAGAGGTTTTGATTTCTCTGTCAAGCCCAAAGATGACTCTGTATTAATCTATATATATATATTAAGCTAATTGGGTTTTACTTATTTTAATTAGAATATTTTACATAAAATAGTTTTAAATGGACAATTATGTGATACCACTATTTACAAATCTTATTATTGTGCCGAAATCTTCCATTCGTAAATACTATCATGTTAAATACCTTAAACAATTTGCAAAATTATTTTATGATGTAACACTTACATTGTTAAGATTTTTTATAGGACTATTATGTGCCATTTCCATGTGCTAGAAATTTTAATTATTATTTTGTTATGTGAATTAATAATTTAGGAGATTGTGTTAATGGATATCAATCACTGGAAGATTATGAAATGGATATAATTGGTTTTGTTTCTTAGTAGAAATTACAATTAACTAGTAATTACTTATGTATTGTGTTAATTTATATTAGAACAATCTTAGATCTATCTTAATCCTTGATCTATCGAGCTCCAAAAGGATGAGAGAGATAAATCCCTCAAATTTCTGAACATATAATTTATCTAAGTCTTAATGTTATCTAGGTATCTAGGTATGTAAGAGAGAGAATTCCTCAAATGTCCCAAATACTAGAGAAAGCTAAAAGAACACTTTATTATTGATTAACTATCATCTAGGAATCCAAACATAATTATTAGTAGATGTTTTTCATTGGCCCAAATCTCTAGATACAACAAAATAATTTTATAAAAAGTGAAAACAAGCTTGAGTGAAAAGTTAGAAATCATGCTCAGGAAAAATTAGATTGTGCTTTGCTACATATATCTCAAATCTTAGTTAAAGTTGAAGATAATGGAGAATACTATATTATTGGAGAGAGTTTTTTTCTTAGTTGTACTAGTGTCCTAGATTAGGATTAGTTCCTATCTTCAAGGAGTCATTTCCAGTCTCCCTAAATTAATGTAAACCCATATATTTCTAATTTGATGATTAATGATATAGAGCATTCTCCACTTGGGAAGTCACCAAGTGTAGTTTTCTCACCTGTGAGTTTCTAGTTTCATATTATAAGTTTTTTCTTCCTTAATTTTTAACATGGTATTAGAGCTTGTGAGCCTTAGTGGTTGGTGAGTGCCTTAGTGGGTGAATTGAGTGTTTTAATGGCTGGAGTGCCTTAGTGGCAGAATCAAGTGCCTTAGTGGCTGGAGTGCCTTAATGGATGAATAGAGAGCCTTAGTGGCAGTAGTGGAGACTTAGTGGTTGATTAATTCGAAATCCCTGGTGGCTGGGTGTGTTGCGAGCCTTAGTGGTTGGAGAGATGCAAAAAAAAAGTCTTTCTTTCATGCATATTGGAGCAACACAGAATTTTGTGAGAGGAAATTTTTTTTTCTCTCCTTGTTTTGTGCTATAACACACGTTCCAGATTATACACAGGGTGTTATAATGCAAGAGTGTGTCATCAAGCACCGAATTACTATGGTAATCTTACTTCCTTTGCGTAGCACACAAGTTTCTTGAAGATTTGCATCATAGCACAACACTAATGTGATTCTATTCAATGAACGGATCCATATCCATAGATCGACCTGTCACAATGAATAATCATATTGTAGTAGTGCACCTAAATTATAGCAATAAGATTGATGGTTCAAATTATACCAATTGGAAGTTCAAACTACAAACATTGCTCGAGGGTTCGAGTGCATGGAAAATCGAAAATGGAGATGAAAAAAATCTGACCATAGCCGGTAGTGGAACAACTACAGCAATCCAAGATTGGGAGAATATGGAAAACAAAACAAGGGTGTTGCTAAAGATGTGAGTGAAGGAAAAAAACATCCATCACATTAGAGAGTGTAAATATGCCAATGATATTTGGGGGACTCTCAAGGATCAATATGAGACAAATAACACAAATCAAGTATTGTTTTTGAAGAGTAGGCCTCTCTCCATGAGAATAGAGGAGAATGAATATGTTTCTCCATATGTCTCTCGAATCAAAGACCTGAAAGACAAATTGGACAATATAGGGCAGAAAGTGCAAACACTAATATTGTCACGATTACCTTAAATTTTATGAATAATGATTATCAAATTTTTATTACAAGGCTAGCAACAAGGGAGAATGCACCAACACTTGAAGAGCTCACTGGGATCTTGATGCAAGAAAAAGAGAGGCAGATGAAATTGAAGCCTCATAGTGCAGATCTTGCATTGATGGCAAAGAAAAATACTTTCAGAGTGAGAGCTGGAGCAGGACAGAAAGGTGGTGGGACACCTCATAAAATACCAGTACAAGATATGTCTTTGTCCAGAAATCATTCAGGAGCCTAGTGTTTTTATTGTGGTAAATCTAGTCACATTGGTAAACATTGTTATAAAAATAGGTCTGGTGAAGCGAGACATAGACAAAAGAAACATACATGGTACTTTGCTTACAATGAACAAAATCATGAACTAAAATTGTTTGTGTATGATTTTTCTCTTATTACTGATATTGATGAGCTTGAAACCTGGTTTGTGGATTCTAGAGCATGCACTCACATGACTGGTAATAAGCATGGTTTGAAAGTTTTAAAGAATTTACTAGTAGTTGTGCTAATGTCTACCTTGGTGATGACAGAACCTACCAGATCAAAGGATATAAGCACATTCCTATGACACTGCATGATGGTAATATCAAGCACATCCAAATAATGATGTATGTATCGAACATTAAAAAGAATCCGATTTCTATCTCCATGATTGCAGAGAACTTGAAGGTGGAATTTCTTAAAACTTACAGTGTCATAAAGGATTTTCTCGATAAACAGAAAATGATTCCATCTGGAATACGAGTTGGAGGCCTATACAAGTTTAATGTCACAAGCATTCCACACCAAGCTTTGACTTCAACAATGACGAGAACAAAGAATCTTTGGCATTAAATATTAGGACACATCAATCTTCATGAATTATTTATGCTACAGAAACAAGGTATGGTTGAGGCTCTTCCTGTTTTAAAAAATCCACATGTTGATTGTGAAGGATGTGCACTTGGAAAGATGCACAGGGATGAATTCTCCTCAAGTTTAATAGAAACAAGAGATATATCCTTGAACTTGTTCATAATGGCATATGTGGACACATGCAGAAAAGATCATTAGGAGGATCATATTTTTTTATTTTATTTGTTGATGATTGCACAATATATACTTGGGTATAATTTCTCAGAAAGAAAAGGCATACCTTTGAATATTTTAAATAATTCATAAGTATGGTTGAAAAGTAGACAGGGAAGGACATTAAAATTCTCCATTCAGATCAAGGGAGAGAATACAAGTTGGGAAAATTCATCAAATATTGCAGAGATCATGGGATAATTCAACAGTTTACAGTACCCCACACTGCACAGCTGAATGGGGTTGCAGAGAGGAAGAACCAAAATCTAGTGGAGTGTGCACACAACATGTTGGAAGGTAAGAACCTAACTAATGTATTTTGGGTACAATTTATTAATATTGCAGTATATTTAAAGAATAGAAGTCCAATAGTGTGTTTTGATCACAAGAATCCATTCGAGGATTTATATGTTTTTAAGCCTGTAGTTAGTCGTCTAAGAGTATTTGGTTCTAAAGCTTTTTATCGTGTTCCAAAGGAGAGTAGGAAGAAATTGGATGCTAAAGCCATAAAATGCATATTTATAGGGTATTGTTCTGATTTTAAAGTATATAAATTTTTTAATTCATCTACTCACAAAGTGTTTCCGAGTAGAGATGTCATATTCCATGAACAGGTTGATTAAGGGAACAGAGAAGAAGGCTATGAGGAGTGGCCCATGCCTTTTCTAATTGAAGATAGAAATGAGTAAATTAAATACAATGATGTGAATCAGCAACAACAACAAAAAGGGGAACAAAGTGATGTAGGTATAGTAAACAATCTGAGTCGACTAATGAGTGAGCAGACAAATTTGAGGCAACTACGCTACCAAGGACATCAGGTAGGCAGACTCATTTACCAGCAAGGTATAAATACTATGCTCTTATAACCAACATTTTAAATGTTGTGGAGCCCTTAAATTATAATGAAGCAAGTCAGTATGATGTATGGAGGGCAGCTATGAAAGATGAATATGAGTCAATAATTAAAATCAAAACTTGAGATTTAGTTGAACTACAAGAAGGGAAAGAACCTATAGGTTGTAAATGGTTATATAAATCAAAGTTCAAAGCAGATGGTAGTACATAAAAATATAAAGCTAGGGTGATGGCTAAGGGGTATTCACAGAAAGAATGTATTGATTATGAAGAGACCTTTTCCCATGTAGCTAGATGTGAAATTTTCTTTCTTAAATGGTGAATTGAAAGAAGAGGTGTTTTTAAAAAACCTTGAAGGTTTTATCGAATAGGGGTAGGAAAATTTAGTCTGTAAATTAAAAAGGGAATTATATGGATTAAAATAGGCACCTAGGTCATGGAATGAAAAATTGACTCCTTTTTCTTGCAACATGGTTATAAGAGGAGAAACAATGACCCAAATATGTATACTGTGTTTGAAAAAAAGGGGAAAATTGTTTTGATTTATTTATATGTATATGATCTAATTATTACTGGAAATGATGATGAATTTATTAAACAAATGAAAGTGAAAATGTCGCAAGTTTTTGAAATGAAATACCTCGGATAATTACAGTATTGTTTGGGTCTGGAAGTTTCGAGGGACTTTGGTCAAAATTTTTAGACTCAAGGAAAGTATGTCAGAGGATTATTGAAAAAAAATTAGAACGGAACAATGTAACATTGCATCAGTGCCTTTATAGCAGAACCTTAAACTTCAAATTGGTGATTATTCTAAAGAGGTGGATGCCACATTGTATAGAAATCTAGTTGGGAGTCTAATTTATTTCACTACAACTAGACTTGAATTAGCATTTTCAGTCAGTGTGTTAAGTTAATTCATGTCCAAACCTCTTTAGAACCACTAGGTTGCAGCAAAAGTTGTCTTGAAATACCTTCAGGGAACTATTGATTTTGGTATTAAGCACACTGATCATTCTAATGTTAACTTTACAGGTTTTTCAAATTCAAACTGGGCAGGGAACTTGGATGATAGAAGATCCATAACAGGTTATACTTTCAATGTCGGGTCTAGGGTAATTTCTTGGAGTAGCAAAAATCAACACACAGTACCCTTATATTCTGTAAAATAAGAGTATCAAGCAGTGTGTGTAGACACATGTGAGATAAATTGGTTGAGGAGACTTCTCCATGATTCTAGAGAAGAAAAAAAATATGCTACAATAATCATATGTGACAACCAAAGCTCAATGAAGCTGGTGAACAATCCTATATTTCACAAAAACACAACACATATTGATACTCAGTTTCATTTTGTTAGAGATAAGGTTCAGTCTAAAGAAATTTTCGTTGAATATTGTAATACTTGCAATAATGCAGTAGATATTTTTACGAAGCCCCTTGGGAGGATTAAATTTGAAATTTTTAGGGAGATGTTAGGATTACAATTGAACCCTTTCTCTATTAAGGGGGAGATTTGAAGATAACATAGAATATTTTATTATTGGAGAGAGTTTGTTTCTTATTTGTATGGGTGTCCTAGATTGGGATTAGTTCCTATTTTCTAGGAGTTAGTTCCAATGTCCCTGAATTGATGTAAACCTATATATTTATGATTATATGATTAATGAGATAGAAATTTATCTACTTGGGAAGTATTTATGTGCAGCTTGCTCACCTGCGAGCTACTAGTTTTAGATTATAAGTTTTGTATTCCTTAATTTTTAACAATTAACCTGTGAAATATATAGGCAAAAGAGAGCAATTGTATTACATCCATGTTCCTCAGTAGCATTTTGTGTTGAATCATTTACTTTCAGGATTTTTCACCATAATTCTTTCTACACTATATATTTTGTAAATGGAAGACCTGATTGCATCTAGCTACATAAAATTTTATTAAAAACAAAGCTCAACAAATATATATCCCTTATGCCACTTCAGAAATCCAACTTGAAAATTTATCCTCCTTCAAGAGGTTGTTTGTATTTTTAACAAGGAGAACACATCTATTATATACATAGAAAATATATCCATAATGTAGAATAATCATAATTCAAAAAATTTCACGATTCGTAATTTTGAATCACTCGAAAAGAGAAGGTGAGATGAGTATGCTACTTTCAATATGACCTTCCACACGTACTACAGAACCTTCAGGAGCCAACCAACCCTTCCAAGTGACCAACCCTTGAAAAATCTCACCAATTTTCTAATCTGGACCCTCAGTAACTCCCATGACAACCCATGCATGTGACTTAGGCCTTCTAGTCCCTCCCACAACAAGGCATGTCAACGACTGTGGATTTTTCTAGGAAACTCTATGCTAGCGACCTTGGATTCTGTGTCACTTTTTCAGGGCTAGGTCTCAAGCCAATATACAGAACTTCATGAAACCTTAAGAAATGATAAATAACATTGAAAAAAGACTACTAATATAAACATTTTATCAAGGACTTGAAAAAACCCCTACTATCCATGACAAACATTTCATCAAACAAATCGCAAATATGCATTCTATAGGTCATAAAAACATATCTGAGCATAGTGGTCTCATACTTATCTGTGAATCATTAAGAAGCATTGATGCCTGATCAGAATAACTGAATTATCATATATTAGGTCATATATTCATTTTTCATTCATTTTCTAATCAAAACATGATGAGAGCGATACATCACCATTGTCATAAAACATTCTCATAACCAAAATATAAACAACATAAATAACAAGGAGCTAACAACGATATAAACCACATAATAACAAGTACATTTACCCATCAATTAAAAAAGGAAAAGAGCTCTTATTCACATATTCAAAATGCAACCAGTTCTAGAACCTCCATGAACCACTAGACCTTATATTGTGCTGAACCAAATATTTCTTTCAACCAATAACCCTTGTGCCATATTTCAAGCGTGAATGTGAGATATCATGAAACAAATCAAACAAAACCAAACCAATAATTCGAGAGGCCAACCAACTCAACCCTCAACCATTGATTCCACCTCATGGTAAAACATTACTAACCATCTCCAGATTGGTCTCTACCCAAGCTATCCAGGGCTCCAGAGCATTTTTTCCAACCAGAGCCTCCATGAATAGTAACTCAAACCAAAGTTGCTGTCAGGATTCTAGAGAATTTGTCTAACTAGGGTTTCTAGGACTAGTAACTCAACTCACCAAGGGATTCCAAAGCGTCTGTCCAACTAAGACTTCCAGGACTAGTAACTCAACCCAAGTTTTTAAAGGGATTCTAGAGTGTTTTTCCAACCAAGGCTTCCAGGAACTAGTAACTCAACCCACAACCATAAGGAGCATGAGAACCAACTAGGAAAAAAAGGAAAGAAACCCACAACACCATGGCTATCTAGGAAATGGAAAATCTAGGAAAACCCACTATCAATCCACACAATCCTCCATGTCAATGAAAGATAATAACCAAGAAACTACATGAATGTGCCATGCATGCGAAAACTACTGAGGAAATCATACATGAAACTTGGTACCTGCAAGAAAAAATTGTTGTAGCTGCTAATCCATATGACCTCTTGCAATTTCGTTATCTTCCTTTGCCTTCTTTCTCCAAATCCCAAGTATGTCACACTCCTCCAAGAGTGCTCCAAGAAAACTCTAAGTGTCCAAAACTAAACTGAAAAAAGGTACCAACTGATCTTGTGAAGCCTTTTTATTAATGAGAACTTTATTTGCTTCAATTTTCTACTAGTTTCCCTCATTTTCCTCCTCTCATACAATATGTGACCTTTCACCTTCCTTTTCTCCTAATTTCCATTATTTTCATAAATAAATGCCAATAAGAGCCATTTTGGAATTCCAAAGCCTTTGTCATTTCCTTTTCCAATTTCCATAGCCATTAATTAATCACAAATGATCCCCATCACTATTTTTTTCCCAACATTCAACTTGGAATACATGTACCATGACAATGGTATTATTTTCCCTTTATTAATTTTATTACATGAAGTTTTAACCCATGACTGTTATAGAAAGCCACATGATAATCTTAGTTAATGACTCACAGAACATAAATTTAAGTTTAAGAAAATGTAATTATAATATCCATTTAAAATAGAGAACCAACATGATTGATCAAAGTAATGTTTTTCTATTGTACACCCAAATATACAAAAAATATTGTGTTGGAGAAAGTTCTTGCCGAGAACCTAAAGTAAACATGTTACTTTAGAGCATTTATTTTATACCTAAATGGCCAAACATCCTATCATATCATTTATAATGTTTGAAATCAATAATTCATATATTATAAAAGAAAAATAATATCACTCAAACAACATATATATTTATTAATATATTCTTTCTATTTATTTTAATTTGTTAATTATCATTATAAAAATAATTCTAAATAAAAAAAATATATATTTAAATTTATCATACAGATATTTTAATAATAATAATAAAAAATTATTCAATTAGACGCAATTATAAAACCAAATATATATTGAGCACACAAACTCAATTGTCAATTCAGAGCAAGAAGCAACAAATAGCACATAATACTCTCTTTCATGATAGATAATGATAGTCTTATCAATATTTGTAATTCCTTGATAAACATTGATAGATTTGTCCATATTTATGGTGCCTTAAGAAGCTAATTTGACCAAAATCAACCATCAATTTGGCTACAATGTTGGGTCCTTTACTCACACATCCAGTAAAATTGAGAGAAGCCTTCCCTCTCTAGAATAGTTAAATGGAAGATATGTTTTTTCTCACATTTGAAACAATTGTTTATGGAAGTTATGTTGGATTAGTATATTTCTTTGCATCAAAGTTTAATTTATTGTTCTTGGTTTCCTTGTATCATATATTCATGAGAAGGTGATTGTATTCTTATTAAAAATATATAATATTTATGTATTTAACTCAACAACACCTCATTTGACACTTTAAGCAAGGAAAATATATTTTGTTCCTTTTATGTAAAGGAAAAGTCACAATGGGTAGATTTGAACCTTGGTTCTCTCAGTGTTTTGAGAACTCACATTACTTCAATCACCAATTGAGCTTCCTTTTTGAAATAAAAATATATTGTTATTATTATATGGATAAATTGTTTTTTTTTTCGGTTAACAAGCTTGAATTATATTATCAAAAGGAAACTAAATACAAAATTCATCTCCAAACACCCTTTCTTCTCATGCAAGACAGATTTCAAGAGTATAGGGCCTAGAGGAAAACAGTTACACCTAGTACCGAAATTTATTATCGCTTGGCCTACCTTCCATACCATGGATTTACCAAAACTAAACCACATCTATTGTAAGAAACAACCTGTTAAGGAGGGAGATTGGGCGGAAATACAGGAGGGGCAATAAATAGAGCTTCATCATCATGCATGTGGAATTAAATGTGTTCTATCCTCATCTCCAGAGTATGAAGTTGATCGTTGGTGCACCGGTGTTGTCACCGAAGGCTTTCGAAATTGTCCAGGATCTCATATTGGACATGCTGAACATCGTTGATGTAAGCCACTAGTTTGTTCCAGTACTTGTAGCACTAGCTCCTTATAATACTATATTCAATTGGACATTATGAAGCTGGTATTTGATCATATCCAGGGTGATTGGAGCTAAAAATTTCCCCGAAAAGTGAGTAAAAGAAATGGCCACATCGTCCTTCGTGTCCCGCCTGGTGGCAACATCATAGGACAAGTGATTGTCCTCATTATGTTGTTTATTCACTTCTAGACAAGGAGTAACTCCCACTCGATGCCGAAGACGTCTCTAATGAAACATTGAGGAGATCCAAGGGGAATTACGGACGACCAATAAAAAACAGACAAACACACAACAACCAGAGCAACACTTTCCAATGGTCCTATAGTTTTACCTCCCTTTTGACAAAAAAATCCAAATTGAACAAAATTGAGAAGTGAACATGAAATCACATAACCAATCACTAGACCCTACCTACCTAGGATTGGAGGTTCAACACTTCAGACCTAGATATCCTCCATGCCACCCCAAATCAAGCTCCCATGAATTGCACCCCTCTTGACGAGAGTTGTGCAACCAACCAAGCTAGCATAAGAAAAGGAGGTAGTCGTCACGGAACCACCCCTTCCACTACCAATGGAACTAACATAAAGTAAATCCCACCTCTAAAACAAACTAGAGTTGAAACACAGACTAAGGAACCAGTGACGCCACCTAGAGCATAATTCGTCCTCCATGGGAAAAGTGAGATGCACAAACAACAAGATAATAAGACCTTGGTGGAGAAACAATGCCATAACCACCCTCTACATTCCAGGATACCATGGAAATCCCCAGGTTGAGACCTCGCCTTCCTCCCATCTAGTCCATACCTCACATCCCTCACCTTGACAGGGCCATGACTGTTTCTAGGCAAACCATAGTTCGAAACCCAAATTCTGAACAAACCCCCACCTCATCGCCCAACACAATACATTGAAAGCCTTCCCATACCGAGATGGATATTTAACGATGCAACTAATGGGAAGGACGCCCACCTATTGGGTATTAATGATGCCCATAGTGATTAAGGAGCATTCAATGGGTGCATGGAAGCCAGGCGGGCTTCGTACGTCGCCCGTTCGCCACACGTTTAATTTGATTTCGTCACCCTATTGAGGAATATGGATACATTGTTATTAGTATATGGACACACACCTTTATTGAATGTTTGTAAATTATTTTTTCTATTGATTATAAATTTTGATCAAATGAACCAAAATCAAAGATGTTCTTGTATTTTTTCATATTCTTTAAACCAATTTTTCTAAGGACATTAATTTTCGGCATCTATTAATTTAAAAGTTAACATTAAAATTACTAAACGTTAATATGACATTTAGTAAAAAGTAAATTTCCATAACTAAACAATATAATAAATTTTTTTACCTAATTAAACCATATATGAGAGTGGAAAAAACTAGTTTAAAATAGAATGTTATATATATATATAATTGAACATGTTCTATTAAATATAAACATGTTTACATCCCGTATGATAATGAAAATAAGCATATAAGCCATATTGTCTAGTTTCCTTAGAAGCGAGGGATAGTGAGGACACAACCTCCCTTAAAAAAAGTTATAAATAAAGACAAAAAAACATGTTATGCTTAGTAGTGATGAATATGATCTGTATGAAAAATTAACATAGAAACCAACTGTCTAGAGGGAATTTTAAGTTGTGTAAGTGTACAAAATATAAAAAGTCCCAAAAGAGATCACAAAGTATGTCCAAAAAGACAAAATAATGTCCTAGAATAAGAAGAGAAGAAAGTATGAATGAGGAACCAAAAATCAGATCCAGTTTATAAATCTCGATCTTATGTGTACGCCCTGCTTAATCACTGAGAATTTGAATTTCCTTTGTCACATTGTGAAGCCTTGGATAACATGCCTACTATCGAGTTAAAATCCCTATGAAGGTGATCCTGTGGAAGGCTTCGTTCAGCATAAGGATCTGTTGCATCTAGTTGAAAACAGGACCTGCAAGCAGCGACAATCCCTGCCTGGTTAGAAATCCTTTCTTGGTTGTAAGTGTGTGCCATTAATCGTTTGAAGCCCAAAGACCTGATCAATAGTGCATAGTGAATAGTGCAGAGATGATACTGAAATATAATGAATCCTTTCAATGGAGTTGCTGCGTAGGCAGATGTAACTGATTCTCTTAATATCGCTTACACGTTTTTTACTTCTTCCTTCGTAGGCCTCGATCTTTACAATAACCATTTTAAGGAACCATTGTTTCCTTACAGAATAATTTGGCATGGGAACTTCTTAATTGTGAATTCTAACATGTCCTCAGAGAATATTTGAAGGCATTTCAATGTCACTAAAACTTTGATAAGGAGTATTAGTTGTATAAAAAAATTTCTCAACTTATCATACTTGTGTTTCAAAAAATATTTATGAACTCACCATAATTTATGTTTTAACATGTCTCTTCACCAAACCGATAACCATTCCCGGGTTTTTCAATGCTTTCAGAATACCAAGCATTTGACTAATTATCTTGGCATATATATATATATATATATATATATATATATATATATATAATGGACCTAAATCCCATAACTACTAAGGTCGTTATGTGTTAAATTAAACATGGATTTTAGGTTGTGTTAAACTATACCTTAGCTATGCGAATTATTGTTTAATTTAATTATTTCTTATTATAAAATAATTCAGTGTATATATATCGTTGTCTTTAAAGATCAAGAAGCAGTGCAGGGAAGTAATAATAAGCATATAAAAGAATATTGGATTATATGATTTTTGTTTTTAGATAAAAGGCGAAAAAAAAAAAAATACATTTATTTTAATCAAATTTTAATTAAACTATCAAAACAAATATAATAATGTTTAGGTGCATGTTGAAAGGGTTAAAACACGTCATTCTCATTAGGTTTTTATTATATAAACAAAATAACAAACAAAATGCACTTAGCCATGGCTTATAATAAATAAAATAAATGGGACAACTGGAGTCTGGGTTCCTTGCCAACCAATTCATTGCTCCATTGTTCATTTGATAGGACCAACCATTTGATTTCACCAGCATCCTAGCCTAGTCATTTGATAGAGCCAACGTCCCTGCCTAAGAATTGAAATGGAATCAAATATGCCATTTATTAAATAATTTTCACCTAGTTTCACCTTTTATTATAGGCTAAAGTATTATAAAGTGAAATTATACCTCGAATGTGCCAATATGAAAGCCACCACATTCTATGTGCAAAGAATGATAGGGTCAATACTTACCAAGAAAGGAGATTTCTTCATGCTAATCAACAAAAAAGGCTGGAAGATAGGAGTTTGGTCGGCAGGTGGGTTAATGAAGGTTAAATTTCTCAACGAGAAAAACCTCAAATATGATGAAAATTGTTTTATTTTTTCCTCTTTTGTTTCTTTTTTTCTTTAAATTGTATATATAACATCCTTGTTTCACATCTTGGGTTTTTAAATTGAATCCTTCTCTTCTACTTCACTCATGGTTTTAAAGTGTGATTCTAGGCCTATGAACACTTTCTGGAAGCCCCCCATCCATCCATCCCATCCAACAACTACTCCCTATATTGGACTACTCCCCGTAAGGACTCCTGGCTATCGACACAGAGAACATGCTATTAGTAACCTTCAAGTAGTGACAACTGGATATTTATTGGTAGCTTCTTACTAGTCAATAGGTTTGTGGGATAATTCAACTAAGGGGTAAAAACTCCTATCTAGGGGCGGGTTATCTCCTAATGTTATTCCCTGCATTCAGAGAGAAAAATGACAAATAAATAAGATACAAAAATAGTCTACATGATTTATGCCTAAAGAGATTAGCTCTCTACAACAACTAAATGCGTCTTTGTGTCAACGTTTAGAAAGATGTTCTCGTTTGGAGGTGGTGCAGGTGTGGTGTCTATAGAAAAATTTGTCTCTTGCCTTTGAGTTAATGAATCTACAAGTATTGAGCAACTACTTTTGCGGCTAGGATGAGTTCTGAGTTATTCTTCTAGTGGTGGAGCAAGTACTTGATATGATTTCTTGTATTGGTAGCTCTTCTTAGGCCGAATAGGAGTATTATTTTTATTATCTGATATTAGTATAAACAGTTATCGTACTTCCTAATATGTTATATGAAACCACAGGGTAGAAGATTGACCTTACCTGTATCCATGAATCCACTTTACTAATATTTTGAAATCATAGAACACATCTAGATCATAATTGAAAACAATACTTTAGAAATTAAAAAATTATAATGATTTACTTGTAACCTTCATCCTGTGGTACAGTGATGCAGATGAAAATCCATGTGATGCTTGTAATGTAGATAAAGAGTCCTAAGAGACCTCTCCTTACTTGTGACCTTCATCCTGTGGTCTAGTGATGGAGATGAAAATCCATGTGATGCTTGTAATGTAGATTACTTGTGACCTTTGTCCTATGGTCCAGTGATGCAGATGAAAATCCATGTGATGCTTGTAATGTAGATGAAGAGTCCTCAGAGACCTCTCCCTTGCTTCCTTACTAATGGATCTCTTTTGGTTCTCCTTTGACTTCTCCCTTTCTCCCTTGCTGATGGTTCTCTTTTGGTTCTCCTTTGATGGTGGTTCTCAAGGCCAAATACAACAATGCGTCCTCTTATGCTAGATAAGAGGTAGTGAGGAAAGGGTGATGTGGTGGAAAGGTTGTTTGAAGGAAATGAAAAATGCCATTGTCCATAGAAAATGACAGCTCAAAGAGCCATGAACATGGAACAACGCGAAACATGTAGGAGATGCTCTCCCCACTAGACACGATCTAACATGAAACATTGGTTAAAGTAACATGAAACTTTTGTTAAATTTTAGTGGCACTTATACAAATTATTATTTGAATATATACAAGACATAACCAAAGTTAAGGGTCCTTCTGTATCTTCCTATCATAATTTGGATAAAAATGCTTTGCATATATATTATTGTGTCAGACTTTGGATAAAAATGCTTTGCATATGTAAAGTCTCCTCGGGAAACATGAAGTTTCTAATAAGAGGTTGATTTAAAAATTTGTTTAAAATTTTGGTGTAGCCAAATTGTCACCCAAAACATTCGTTAAACTTTTCTATGAAAGTGAAATGTTTGGTCAAAGAAAGGTTTAATCTCCAGTCAACTCTCTAGCAATCTGAAGGAAGGGACTAATAAGAAGGGGAGAAAGAAGTTCCCTTGTTGATCAAGTCAATCATCACTTGAGAATTCCCAAAAGTATGAATCTCCTCCAATTTTAAAATATTTTCATAGTAAAGAGTTCACCATAGAGTCAAGATTTATGCTCTAATGTTTGTGTTGATTAGCGGTTGTCATTTATGTCAACCCAAGCAGCACCAGGGGCTACCCCAATATTGCATGGGAATTTTGACCTACCAAATTACTATATTCTGTGTCAAGAATTCTTTTTATGGTTTATACTTGTCGAGATGTTTCCATTGATATATCGCACGCCGCGTAATTTTTCGTGGTTTGAGAGATATTCATGTTTGAAGTTTGTAATCCCAGTTAGTGGGCTAAAACCCAATGGGGTTGTGGCATGGGTCATTGAAAAGTCAATAATTAATAATTTTTAAGCTCCTAAAATCTCTCCCACGTTCACTTGTCGAAGCACCTCTCAACCTAAGCATTTATATAAATTGTGATCCTCATACCCTCCTTATGTAGGGATTTCACTATCTTAAATAGGTCATCGTGGAATTTTTTCTTTAACGTTTTTTCTACGAAGGTTCAGAAGCTGAAATTTTAATGAGGCAAATCCAAAATCTTGAGGAAGCTCCTGTAAAACTTTTAGATCAAAGTGGACAATATTTTCAGAGATATGATCTGTGGGAATTAGTGTTTTTGTACGATCCTGAAATTCATCTCAAATAAATGACCTTGGGAAAATCATCATAACTCTCTCTCTGAGTATCAGATTGGAATTCTGTAAGAAGTGGCAATTAGTGAACGGGTTTTAGTTTTCGCTGTATCAATGTAAGAGCCTAATGAAGAAAAAATTACATGTGGCACACTGTACAAGTTCACTCTACTGAAACAGTCCATAATTAGGGCATTGTGAGAGATTGGGCATAAATATCTCTTGAAGAATCCAAATTGGGTCAGACCCATGGCATTAGAACAAAGACTCTGAGGACTACTACAGGGCTGAAAATAACATATTGGGTATCTGAAATAACAGATATACACTAGATTCAATATCGAGATCCTAGAAGGCAATAAAATGCTACATCATGTGTTGTCAAGGGCTGCAAAGGACCAAAATTTCTAGGGCAGCAAAGCAAAGAAAGGTGCAACAGAGTGTAGCATGAAAAGGGAAACAACCAAGGTGCAAAAAAGTAGCAATAAGTTCACCACATGAAGTCTTCAAGTGGCCAGCATTGCATGCAGTCATTATAAAGGTATCATTGTACTAAGTCATTGTAAAAATTGTACAAGTGTCTATCTACCAAGATTTGAAGAGGCAGTGATAGGAGGTCTAGGATTATCATTAGGTGGTTCTGTCATAGTTGGGGTTATGGTCTAGTCTTTCTTCTTCTTATACATCATTCTATATCATTTTAAAGTGGACCATTTTCCCTGGTATGGGAGTCCATTCTTGTTTATTCTTCTATAGGGTGGTAGGGTTGTGCTAGGGTGAGTTATAGCTCATTGGGTGTTGGGGCTGTTAGCTCCCTATAATCAGCAAGATTGGGAAAGTTTGAAAGTAGGGAGAAACATCGTTTTAACCACTTTGGGATTCTAGGATATAGCCCTCCTGAATCCGGAGAGGGATCTCTCCAATAAGTGCAAAGAAGGATTTATCTTTGAGGTTTGGGTAATGATATTAGGCTAGTTATGAAGGCTGAGGGTGTTTGTTTGTTTTGGATGGTTGAGCATGATTATGGCTTGAGTGAAAAGTTCTGAATGAAAAGAGTTTCAAAGGTGAGAAGTTGCAAGAAAATAGAACAAATTTTTTCCAAAAAGATGGATAATTTCAGGTTTTAGTCCATTGGGCTATGGATTCATAATAGGGTTTTAATTGAAACGACAGGTTCAAGAGTGGTCTATGGGGCAAGTCATCTATGTCTAAGGATCTCTTTAAAGTTGATTTATGGAATGAAATGATATAAAAAGAAGGGGAATTAAACAAATGAAAAACAAAGAGCAGCCCAGGATCTGGTAAGTACTTTGAAACTAGCCAGCCTTTGAAAAACACTTAAGAAAAACATAAAAGCAATGCAAGATCTGGTAAGTACTTCGAAACTAGCCAGCTTTCAACACAGTCTTAGGGAAACTTTCAGACAGTATTTGGGGATAAAACTAGGACTAGGGCTCACCATATCTTCCTTAGTTCATCTCTACTTAACATAAGTTGAAAATAACTTTTAAGAATAACAATTAGCTAAACAAGAGGACGAGGGAATGCCAACATTCCTACTGCTCAAACTGAATTAAATCATTCCTAAATAACACAATTTGGAGGAAAACATATAGATAAAGATTTTCAGTCAGAGAAGGGTACTGATATATAGTAAATCCTAACTCTATGCATGTTGTTCTTTATAAGAGAAAATGGACAAAGTGAAAATAGAAATTAAATAACGATTTACAAAAGGAATAACATCACCGTTGACATAGACCAGGATCCAATAAATAAGCTTGTATTGATGCTTCAAACCAGTTACAGCTTTAAGTCCAGTGTTTCAGGTTAGCAATCATATTCACTTCTCAGCCTAACTATTCTATCACAAGCAAAGCTTCAAGAGCCTTTGAACACTATTTACAATCATAAGTTTCGAGGACAAGTGTATTTCAAAGTTCTGCAACCAACATTTTCTCATCTTCTACAGAAGTATTTATAATAGCCTTTTAGGTGGGATCTAATAAAAGATCTCCTGGGTCAATTAATACAGACTTAATAGTTTCTCGGCCTTTGAGGGCTT
Organism: Pinus albicaulis; assembly: GCA_034641835.2. Taxonomy (NCBI): domain Eukaryota; kingdom Viridiplantae; phylum Streptophyta; class Pinopsida; order Pinales; family Pinaceae; genus Pinus; species Pinus albicaulis. The sequence goes on along the minus strand of CM076574.1, from coordinate 1,145,056,852 downwards.
GATAGAGAAGTTTACATATGTGTCCTCTGTATTAATTGTTTTACATTTAAGATTTAAGCTCGGTGGGAGCTTTTGTTGACTTTAAGGCTCTGTTTTAGGATGTAATAACTCTGCTGATATTTTGCATTAAGTTCCTTTGGTAGAATTAATTCTTCGGCTACACTGAGGCTAATATCTTCTTTTTGATTAATAACTTCAGCCTCTATTTGAATGCTTGTGGCTATAGGTGGCATTGGTAGCTGAGAGGAATCAATTGGCCTCTGATGTGGCGGTGGAGGCCTTGCCATCTGATAAATACTCATGATTTTCTTTTAAATGTGTTTTAAATTGGAGGATTAGGCTTTTGATAATCAATATTAGCCGTAATCCCCTCAAAATTTTCTTTAATCCTCTGTTTCAGTTGTATTTTGTCTTCGACACTAATACTCTTTTAATTCATTTAATAGTCAGTGTCTTATTGATGTACAGGGTTGCACAAGGCTCATATGGCATCAATGCCCATGAAGCATTTGATGAAACGTGACGTAGAAACCTTTGGAATGATCTTCCCTTTAACTAAACAAAGCCCTGAGGATCGTCACCCTCGACTTTATCATTTCTTCTTAAAATATTTAAAATTCATTTGAACCTGCAAAAAACACACAACGTTATGAAATCCTGCGTTTATTGGGTAAAATGCTTTAGAGTGTGTGGGGAAAGAGCAAGGCTGTTGGATGGTAGCATCTAATGGTTGAGATTCATCCGCGGGAGGTTAAAAAAAAGGAAAGCGAGTGAAGAATAAGTCAGATCCGTCGATTTGCAAAGATCGACGGTCAGGAGCGATCCGGGAGGAAATAAAGTGAAGGGGTCAAAATAGTGGAAATATGCAAGAAAAAAGGTTTAAAACCTTTTTTCGGAGGAAAATGCATTGAAAATAGCATTCGGGAGTTCGGGATGATCGTGGGTCGTCGGATGAGATCATCCCTACAAGATCAACGACTAAGGAGGCCCGCGATAAAACTCAAAAGGAAAGAGGAAAAGTGGTTTCAGGACCAAAACCATGGGTTTCGCGCGGAGGAAAGGCGAGTAGGAAGTTTTGCCTTTTGGAACGCGATATGGATCCCCCCCCCCCCCAAACATGTGGCACTAGAAAGTCGCCTATTTCATGTGGCCTTTGGGAAATTAACCATCGTGCTAAAAGTTGCACGACTTGGGATATGGGCCGTCAGATTTGGGGCCTCAGATCTGATGATGGAGAATGAGCACAAATTTGAAAAGATGCGTGGGTTATAGAAGATGGTGGATTCATTATAGGCTGTCCAATCAGAGGATCGATGGTGGAGATTTAAATCTAGGGTTTAAAACAAAAAGTATATAGGCGGAGAAAGGTTGAAGCAGGACAGTTGATCTGCAGAGATCAATGACTAGGATTGGCCGAAAAACATTATGAGCGGGGCTACATTTTTTAGACCAAAGTCGGGAAATGCGATCTGGACCATCCAATCTGGACACGTGGATGGTCCAGATGCAATCAGGGCTCAGCGATCAGTGGGGGGAAGAACTCAGGAGGCGCTGATGCGATTGAGCACTAACCGTCAATCTGCAAATCAGATCAACTGTGGAAAATGATTCAGAGGGTTCTGAAGCGGAGGTAAGGCTAATGATCAGAGAAAATGTGGGTCTTTGGATCTGAGATATGGCGGATAGATCCAATGGTGGAAGATCCATCGGGGAATGCCAATCGTATGGGACACAAAGTTAGCCCAATAGAACATGCGATGCGATCATGCGCAGACCATTTGATTGGCTCAGGATCAGCGGTCGATATCGTTTTAAAACTCACACCGGCGGAAACCTTTTAAAACATAGGAAAACCCAAATTTAAATGAAAAACAAAGGTTTTATGGCTTTGGGGGCGGGTTTATATATATGAAATGGTTGGTGCCTGACTGTGGGGTCTTTTGTCTATATGAAGGATAATAGGCCGGGGGCTTTGTATATGAAAAGGGCCTATCACATTGGAACTTTTGGTGCGGTATTTCAATCTAACCATTTTGGATTTTTGCGATGCGATTGGCACTTGGGACTTTAACTCTTGGTCCCGGGCAAAGTTATATGGAGTAAAAAGCGGAGGGGGGTTTATGCAAGTGGGGCTTAATCGCATTGGAGAAATGATGCGAGTGCTTTTCAATCTACCCATTTACATTAAAAGACATGGTTCCAGCGCATTTAGAACAAACTTTGAAAAGGGTGGTTTTTTTATTTACAAAGGAAATAATGGATCGAAGATGAAATATACAATGTTTGTAGAGCCCGACTATGGGCACTCGGGTTTTATAAAACAATAATAGGATCAGGGGCTGTGTACAAAGGCTTAATCGCATCGAAACTTTTGTCATGGCACAAAGTCTTGCGCACTTGGATTTTTGCGGTGCGGTAAGCTCTTAAATGGCTTAGCGCCTAGTTCTAGCACCAGGGCATATAATGGGGAAGTGGTTAGGACTTAGCCCAAGGGGGCTTAAGTCTGTAATACAAAAAAGGTGTTTTTAATGAAATTTTTTCAAGTTTTCAATGGATTTGGGGGTTTCAACAGAGTTAAAAAGGGATTTTTAAACTCTGTAAAGGGGATTTCATGAAGGGGAAATGGGGAAGACTGAAAAATAGAGGAATTTCACAGGAATAAAAAGGGGTAAAAATGGAGGTTAGTTTTGAAGTGGAAGGAGGGGGAAATGGTGTTTGCAGCAGTATTCTCTCTTTGAAATCAACAAAATTTTTGAGCTTTGAAATGGAAACAACAATGAAGATTGAAACAAGGGCACGATGTCTTCAAGAGTCTTCAAGAGATAACACTTTTTAGCAATAAAATTCGTTTCTTGAAGGCTCCAAAAATGTTTTAGCCACCATTTGATATAACAAATTTTATTGGTGGCTAACAAGGGCATCCATTCAGTTGACTAATGAAGAATCTTGGGCATTAGAGCATCCATCCAGTGGGAGTTGGAGAAGAACCAGAGTGGGGGTGAACCATAGTGGGTTTCCACCATAAAAACTGTGTGCATTTGTGCTCCTTTTATTGACTACTGTCATTGTAAAAACACTGATAATAATTGAATATTAACTAATGCTCTAATTGAAAGCAATATTGATTCACCCCCCCTCTTAGTATTTCCAATGATTGGTATCAGAGCTTGGTTCCTTAATTAGCAGTTAAATAGTTGGAATGGATCATACCAAGAATGGTGTACCTTTGTTCAATGAAAATAATTATGCACTCTGGAAAGGAAGAATGGAGGTCTATCCCTCGGCGCAAGGTTACGAATTATGGGACACTATTCAAAATGGATTTACATCAACTGTGGATGAACAAGGTAAGAAGAATTTGGTAAATGATACAAAAAAAAAGAATATTATTATGAGTGGACTTATTAAATCTTCTTATCATAAGGTGTTGGGTTGTAAAATTGCCAAAAATGTATGGGACAAGCTTGAGAATATATTTGTAGGTGACTCAAATGTCAAAGAAGCAAAGCTTCAAATCTATAGAGAAAAATTTGAGCAACTCATAATGAAAGAAGATTACAACATTGTTGCATACTTCCAATACGTTGATTAAATAACCAATACTCTGGAAGGAATGGGAGAGCCAGTTGATGAGAAGACTATTATATGAAATATTCTTAGAACGTCACCAGGGAGATTCAACCCAAAGCTATCAGTCTTAGAATATAGTGCAAATTTGGAAAAACTCAGAAAAGAGGAATTACATGGAGTTCTCATAGCATATGAAATGAGACTTGATGAAGAAGAGGGTACTTCGCATCTAAAAACTGTGATTGTTGCATCGAAGAAAACCAAAAGGGACAAAGAACCTTCAATTAAAAAGACATGCACCTGCAAGTGTGAAGAAAAGGGAGATGATGAAGAAGGTCTTTCCGATGAAGAATATGGTTAATTTACAAGAGAACTAAAAATTGGTAAGGAAAAATTCAAAGGTAAACTTCCATTGATATGTTTCGGCTGTGGTGAGGTTGGGCATTTCGCAGCAAAATGTATGAACAGAAGTGATGGAAACTCAAAAGGAAAGAAAGGCTTCAAGAAATTAAACAAACAAGAAAAAAGGAAAGGATCCAAAAGGAACTTTCTATCTAAATAAGATAGCTCATCATCCGATGAAGACAGTGATAGCGAAGAAGAAGCCAATGAGAGGGTATTGTTTATGGCCAAGCACAATAAGAAATAGGTATCAAACAATGAAGAAGAAGGGTTGACCATAGAAGAATTTTCTAAGGAGGCAATCAGGCTTATAAAATAGCTCAAGGCTGAGAAAATCTGTTCCAATACCCTTGAAGAACAAGTTCAAGGTCTCAAAATTGAAGTTTAAGAACACAAATGTATTGAAGAATCACTTCAAAAGAATTTGGAAGAAAGCAACCAAGAAAGGGAAGCATTGAAAGTCAAAGTAGTCTCGCTGCGTAAGGAAGTGAAGAAGGGAAAAATTGTCCAAAACTATGCCAACAACTCAAGGGAATTGGAAGAACTCATCAACAATCAATGATCGTACAATGACAGAACTGGACTCAGTTACAAAGAAGAAGAAGCAGGACCTTCTACAACAAAATACAATGAACCTATGAGATCTGACATGCATGTAGATTCATTGGACAAGATTCGCAAGAACATCCTTGGAAGATGATTCCTCGACAAAGATTTCCATCCAGGTGCCAACATATTTTTCATGGCTATTGTTATTCATGTGGAAAATTTGGTCATAAAATGTAGAATGTCGCATGTACCCTAGGAACCAATACAACTCCAAGAGATCCTTCAAATATGAACCTCCTAGGGCTCAGCGAAACATCAATAGATTTGAACATTTAAGAAATAATATGGAATTTTACAAATGTCAGAACTTTGGACACATAGCTAGATACTGCAGACTTGACAATCCTCCAGAAGAATCTTTGAAGCCACATAATGAACAAACATGGAAGAAGAAGAAGACTGACAATTGTGCTCTCACTCTCAAGGCTCAAAACAACAAATATGTGAGGTATGTTGACAGCGGTTGCTCAACGCATATGACTGGAGATAGAAGGAAATTTGTATCTCTGAAAGAGAAGAAGGATGGAATCGTATCCTTTGGATGATGGATATTCATAAATGTTGTGATCCTGATCGTTTTCACTGAAAGAAAATATGTTGCAGCCAAGAAATGTTCTATTAGCTGAAAACATGAATCACAATTTGTTTGTTGTTGGACAATTGTGTGATCAAGGACACACAATGTTATTCAACTTCAAAGAATGTGAAATTAGGAAAGGCAAGTATGGTAAAATTGTGGCCACAGCAAATCAAGCTCCAAACAACATATATGTTCTTGACGAAGCAACTAAAGCATGTCTACTAACTAAAGAAGATGAAAGTTGGTTATGGCAGAAACGAATGGGTCACATAAAATTCGACAATCTTGTCAGATACTAAAAAAGGAAGCAGACGTAAAATGCCGAAAATCTCAAACATTCCAACACACTATGTGAGGCCTCACAAGACAGGCAGACAAAAGTCCAATTTAAAACAAAAGAACACTTTGCATCACATCCGTTGGAATTGATACATACTGATCTATGTGGTCCTATGAGAACAAAAGGCTTATATGGGGAATTATATTTCATGTTAATGATAGATGACTATACTAGGATGACAGTCGTCAGTTTCCTAAAGAAAAAATCTGAAGAATTTGAGTGCTTTAAGATCTATAAGGATTTGGTCGAAAATGAAACTGATTTGAAAATAAAGTGTCTAAGATCAGATAATGGCAGATAATTCACTTCCAAATTATTTCAGCAATACTATGATGAAAATGGAATAAAAAGACAATTTTCAACAGCACGAACACCTCAGCAAAATGATGTTGTTGAAAGAAAGAACATAACCGTATAGGAAATGGGTAGAAAAATGTTGAAGGAATCAAAATTGGATGAAAAATTTCGAGTTCAAGCAATTGATACGACAGTCTTCGTTATCAGCCAAAGTCTTCTCAGAAATAATTGCAACAAGACCCCATATGAATTATGGAAAGGAAAACCAGCTAATGTAAAATATTTCAGAATCTTTGGAAGCAAATGTTATATCAAAAGAGAAGATCAAAATTTGGGTAAGTTTGAATCATGTGTTGATGAAGGTATCTTTGTTGGTTACTCACGCAAAAGAAAGGCCTATAAATGCTATAATCTAAGACGAAAATAGATAGTGGAGAGCATAAATGTTACATTTGACGAAGATGGTGTTCTAGCGAGTAATGATGAGGATCTAGAATATTTGAAACTTGAGACAGAGGCTGAAAAAGACACAGATAAAATTGTAGAACAAGAAGCAACTATCAACGAGGAAGAAGTAAACAATGATCATCAATATATACCAAAACAACAACAAGAAGCTCCTCCAAGGAGAACAAAAGAGTGGATTCAAAAGAACCATCCATCAAATCAAATCATTGGTGACATAAATGAAGGTCGACAGCTTCGTTCATCACAACAAGCTCACGTTTCTTTTCTAGCAACCTTTGAGCCTAGTAGTTTTGAGGAAGCCAGCCAGAATGAACATTGGGTAGCAGCTATGAATGAAGAATTGGATCAAATTGAGAAGAATAACACTTGGGAATTAGTTCCATGACCAAAAGATAAAAATGTAATTGGGACTAAATGGGTGTTCAGGAACAAATTGAATGAAGATGGGAAGGTTACCAGAAACAAAGCAAGATTGGTTTGCAAAGGCTATGCACAAGTGGAAGGAATTGATTTCGATGAAACATTTGCAACAGTTGCCAGAATGGAAGCCATCCGAATGTTTCTCACCTATGCATGTTCAAGAAAAATCAAAGTCTACCAAATGGTTGTTAAGTGAGCATTTCTGAATGGAGAATTAGAAGAAGAAGTTTACATCGAACAACCTAAAGGTTTTCTACTATCACAAAAAGAAGACTATGGATGCAGGTTAAAGAAGGCTCCATATGGTCTCAAGCAGGCTCCTAGAGCATGGTATACTCGTCTTGATGGATATCTATGTCAAAAAGGGTTCAAGAAATGTACTATTGATAGCAATATTTATGTACAAATAGATAAAGATAATTTAACAATCGTTGAGGTATATGTGGATGATATAATATTTGGTAGTAATGATGATCGACTAAGTAAGAAATTTTCTACAAAGATGCAAATTGAGTTTGAGATGTCTTTACTTGGTGAGCTGACATACTTCTTAGGGCTTCAAATATCTCAGCAAGAGAAAGGAATATTTATATGTCAAGCCAAGTACATCAAGGAAATGCTCAAGAAATTCAAAATGGAAGATTGTAAACTTTTTGCTTACTCCGATGGTAATAGGTTGCAAAATTGAGCATGTATTAACCCTATCTAATGATGTGGATCGAGGTTCAACATCTATAATTTGTAGTCTTCAGATGTATTAAGTTCTCAAAATTTTATTGTTATGCAAGCATTTCTGGACAGAAAAGATTCCAAGTAGCACCAAAAGAATCACATATTATCATATCAAAATAATTCTTCGACATTCAAAGGGAATAGAAGAATATGGCTTGTGGTATCCCAAAGTAACAATATCATTTTTCAAGCCTTTATTCATGCAAGAGACAAGGTGAAGGGCCGATGATCATAAGAGTACTAGTGGAGTAGCATTCTATCTAGGTAACTGCCATCACAGTGGCTCTCTCTTCGCGAAAAATCAAACTCAATTCAAGAGAGCACAACCGAAGCACAATACATTGTACTGGAAGCATGTTGTACTCAAGTCCTTTGGATGAAATAAACTTTGCAAGATCTTAAAGTACAATTCAATGAGCCTATTCCCATATTCTATGACAACACCAATTCCATCAGCATCTCCAAGAATCTTGTCATGCATTCAAAAACAAAACACATTCCGATCAAATATCATTTTGTTAGAGAACAAGTTGCTGAAAAGAATATCAAACTTGAGTATGTTGGTATAAAAGAACAAATCGCTAATATCTCACTAAACCTTTACCTCGTGAAGCATTTGAATATATTCGCCAGAAGCTTGGGATTCTCCCAAGTTCTAATTAAAGAGGTATTAAGGGTGTCCGTTGTAGCATGGCTTCGTGTGTCGAAGGGAGTGAAGTGTGCAGCTGTGTCCACACTGTCCGCAGGATGGTTGTGTTTCAGGGGGAGTTACCCTTTGCCATTGATTTCAAAGGGGGAGAGAATGTTGAAGGAAGAGGTGTCATGATCATAGGGGGAGTACTTGTGTTGCCATCAATTCCAAAGGGGGAGATTTTTTATCAGCGGTTGTCATTGATGTCAACCCAAGCAGCACCAGGGGCTACCCAAATATTGCATGGGAGTTTTGAACTACCAAATTACTATATTATAGGTCAAGAATGATTTTTATGGTTTCTACATGTCGATATGTTTCCGTTGATATATGGCATGACACTTAATTCTTCACGGTTTGAGAGATATTCATGTTTGAAGTTTGTAACCCCAGTTAGTGGGCTAAAAACCCATGGGGTTGTGGCATGGGTCATTGAAAAGTCAATAATTAATAATTTTTAAGCTCCTGAAATTCCTCCCATGTTCACTTGTTGAAGCCCCTCTCAACCTAATAATTTATATAAATTGTGATCCTCATATCCTCCTTATATAGGGATTTCGCTATTTGAAAAAGGTCATCGTGGAATTTTCACTCTAATGTTTTTTCTATGAAGGTTCAGAAGCTGAAATTTTTATGAAGCGAAGCTGAAATCCTGAGGAAGCTCCTATAAAAATTTTAGATCAAAGTGCGTAATATTTTCAGAGATATGATCTATGGAAGTCAATGTTTTTGTAGGCTCCTGATATTCATCTCAAAGAAGTGACCTTGGGAAAATCGTCATAACTCTCTCTTTGAGTATCGGATTTGAATTTGGTAAAAATTTGAAGTTAGTGCATAGTCTTTGGTTTTCACTGTATCAATTTTAGAGCCTAATGAATAAGCAATGATATGTGGCACGCCGTACAAGTTTTCTCTACTGAACAGTCCATAATTAGGGCATTGTGAGAGATTGGGTATAACTCTCTCTTGAAGAATCCAAATTGGGTCAGAACTATGGCATTGGAAAGAAGACTTAGAGGAATACTACAGGGCTGAAAATCACATATTGGGGATCTGAACTAACAAAGATACATCAGATTCAATATCAAGCTCCTAGAAGGCAAGAAAAAGCTACATCATGTGTTTTCAAGGGCTGCAAAGAACCAGAATTTCTAGGGTAGCAAAGCAAAGAAAGGTGCAGAAGAGGGTAGCATGACAAGAGCAACAACCAAGGTGCATAAAAGCAGCAAGAAGCTCACCACATGAAGTCTTCAAGTGGCCAGCACTGCATATAGTCATTATAAGGTATCATTGTACTAAGTCATTGTAAATGCTTCATTGTAAAAATTGTACAAGTGTCTACCTACCAAGAGTTGAAGAGGCAGTGTCGGGAGGTCTAGGATCATCATTAGGTGGTTGTGTCATAGTTGGGGTTATGGTCTAGTATTTTTTCTTCTTCTACATCATTCTATATCATTGTAAAGTGGACCATTTTCCCTGGTATGGGAGTCCATTCTTGTTTTATTCTTCTATAGGGTGGTAGGGTGGTGTTAGGTTGAGTTGTAGCTCATTGGGTGTTGGGTCATCCATTCAGTTGACTACTGAAGAATATCAGGCATTGGAGCATCCATCCAGTGGGAGCTGGAGAAGAATGCTTTTCTAGATTCTAGGAATTTGGAGGGTTTTTTTCAATTGGAGTTGAATATTAAAGAATTATTAGAAAAGCATTAGGTGGTTTTTGTCCCGGAGTGGGTTTCCACCTTAAATAATGTGTGCATTTGTGTTCCTTTTTTTACTGCTATCATTGTACAAACCCTGATAATAATTGAAGATTAACTAATGCTATAATTGAAAGGAAGACCTTATCTACCCCCCATCTCAAAGTTTTGGGTCAGCTTGTTCCTTAATGCCCATAACATATGAACATATAATTGTGTCCTTCATCAATGGAAACCTAACTTTCCAATCACACATTTGGCTATGGGCCACTCCATCAAAATTCCCTATCTCCTTAGGGTCCATATTCTTTAATATCGTGTTGACCTTTTTTCCTCTCTCCACTTTTATGTCTTATAATAAGACAAATTTGATGCATGTGCATCCAATACCGAATCTTTCCATCATAAATATTAACAATGTTTCGTCTCTTCCAATCCATATTCAACATAATAAAAAATAAATTCTGTATACCTCTAACTCCAAGTAAAACCAATATTTAAATCATTCATCAATTTATATAAAGCACCATCAGACATTGATTTGAATTTTTGTAATAGAGAAATCCATGCACCCACCACAACTAGACACCGATAAATAAAATGAAGGGAATTTTTGAAATAACCATGGCATATACTACATATTTCAAGTCCATTGAATCTTCGTTTGCATAAATTATGCTACATGGGGATTTTTTTTCTGCACACCAACCAGCAGAATAGTAGTAACTTTCTGGATAAAAACCACTTCCATGCTTGTTGTAACCAAATTATTTCCTTCCTTCTATTAATATTGCATAAGATGAATTATTTCCTTCCTTCTATCAATATTGCATGAGATGTGATTTTACATTTCTTTAACCGAAACTTCACCACTTAATTAAAACTTTATCATTTTCCTTGTTTGTCTTCCAACATATATAATCCATAATATTTCTTAAATATATGTTGCATAAGTAAGTTGTTGACTATGCATGTTCAAAATTTATGAGTTTTCATTGTCCAAGCCTAGATCCTCCATGTCCAACCATGTGGGATATATTTTTAAACGATTGTTTCCCTTTTGAAATTTGATCTATTTTATAAATGCATCTCCTGACTAAGATATTTATGATTTCATTAGGGAGCCCATAAATTGGGTCAATTCCAATCCAAGTATTGCCATTCGATCCATACCCATATGATTATGTTTATTATCCACCCTCTTGTCAACATCAAACTTCTCCAAATGTATGATACGATCCTCGTGCATCATTTCCCCCTTCTTGATCCAATCTTGCATACTTCTCTTTCTTAAATATTTTCTTTCTATGATCTTTGTCCATATACCTTATATGTAGATTGCTCTCCAAATATTTTCTTTTTATGATATTTGTCCATATACATTTTCTATATATTTCTCTCCAAAGGCTCTTTGATAGGAAGGCCAATCTGAAAATATATGTTTTCTTAATGCACCAACCCTCGTATTTTTTCATTATAGTAATAGAATTGATAACAAGTGAGGTGGAAGTTCCAATAATTATTTTCTATGGATCAAATGAAGTTTGATATAATATCTTTAATTCAATTTATAATTTTTTTGGTAAGTTTGTACAAATTCATCCTATAAAACAGAAAATTTTGAATAACCTATTGAACAAGGACTATTCTTCCACTTGTTATCACCCTAGTGATTCTTAGGTTGTGGGATGGGGATTTTTGGTAGTTAAGAACACCAAGGGTAACCAAGAACTGCTTTGGGAATTCAGGATCTAGCCTTCGTGAGCTCCGGAGAGGGATCTCTCCTTACGATTTAGCTTTGCTTTGGTAAAATATTTTAGGATAGCTATGAGTGAACAAGAACAAAGAGGGCTTGTTTTCAAATATTGGTGGGAATAAAGAGATTTCAAGGTAAACCAAGGATCTACCATAACATTGGGCAATGAAGTAAACTCTCTGCAGTGTTAACTAAGAACAAGGCTTAGAGATGCAAATGTGCTAAGGGAAAGATACAAAGACCTTCTAAGGCTTCAGATAGGCTTGATTTGATGGAGTGGACAGAATCTCAGCAAAAGGGCACTTAAGAATCCTTAAGCTACAGATAAGAAGATTGAAGGAGGGGATCAAACTGGGACCTAGAGCAATTAAGAATTCTATGGTCCGATTATCAAGTAGAAAACATCAAAATGCCAACAAGTTTAAAATAGGAAGGTTATTATCACTAATCCTGTTTAATTTCTCCTTAATTGATCATTATAGAATAGAAAAACATAATATGAATGAATGTAAAATTTAAAATAAATACACTGAAAATAGGAAAAAAGGAGACTTATCTTGTCACCACGAGATTCCTTAGCTATGATGTCTCAAATCTCGTTTCCAGTCTGTTGCTTCACTAATTGACTCACCAACTTCAATATGTCCAGCAAAAAGACTATAGTTGTCTTGAGAAATTTTATTCCACCCTGAATACTTCAAATTATGAAATATTTATACACAAAAATTGTTTACAAAATATCTCAGAAATTGAGATAATGTTTTAAAGAAAAATAGAAAAAAGAGCATAAGAAGAGGGACAACAATAAAATAGTTTGCAAGCCGTCCTCTTTTACAAGGGAAAATAGAACTATTTATTCTAATTTAAAAATACTTTTGATGTGCTATGAACACTACTCGAATTATGTGCATCTTATCATGGAAAGTGGTTGAAGAAATTTCCTTCCTTTGACTTTAACGCTGATACTCTTTATTCACCTGATTTTAGCTGTCTTACTGGGGTAATTAAAAAGTAACCAATAGTAACATTATTTTCACTGATATTCTTTAACCTACTGATACACTTTAACCCTGTACTTTTTACCTTTGAGGTAACAGTAAAATATGACCTTTCATACTGATTTTTTCTGTATCTTTTATTTGTTGAATTCACATCAAATCTGTGAATTCTTGCCATTGCTGGGCTGTTGGGATCCTTATGCTTCTCAGCCTCCTATAATTTTCATCAGCCTTTGTACACTTGGTAAAGTTAGGCTTCACTATGAACATATACTTTATTTCATTTTCCAAAAAGAACAGATTTTCAAAATATCGAAGTAATATTTTGCCACTTGTAGATTCTGGAGGCAAAGGATTTTTGGCTTGTTCTTTAGCATAATTTCTGATCTTCTGGTCATAGTCCTTCTGTGGCATCAATTTATCATTCAGTGCATGAATATCTGGAAGTCCTGCTTCAACTAGCAAGTTATACTTAGTTTTGAATTTTCTAATTGATACATTCATATTGTCACACTTTTCTTCTAGATTGTTCATGATGTTTATTTTTGTAAGGACTTTCTTGATTTCTAAAATAGCTTATGTCCCATCTGGAATCTTCAATTCAGCCAATTCTTCTTTATTTTTGTTGTTCAAAAATGTGATAAGCTGAAATGCCTGTTGTGGTTTGTTGCCAAGATCCTTCTTTGTTCAATCAATTTCTGCCAAGGCAACATGCAACAGATCTTTTTGTTCATATATAATTTGAATGGAAGGCCATTGTGAATGAATGCCTTCAGTTATTTTTGACCATAAATGATTCTTTATATAGGAAACCTGTTCAGCAAGGTTCACCTGCTGTTGAAGAATTTTTACCTGCTCTTGTAACCTGTCTGCCCTCTGTTCATGCCCTTTGGAAGTAATTAAGGCATCCCTTTTTGATGTTTCTAGATTTTTAATGGTGCCTTTTAAGCTGAATATTTCTTTGTTTTTAATAGAAAGATCTTCCATGGCTCTCACTAGTGCAACCTTGTCCTCTGCTGTATTTACCTATGAGGTAGATGGAGAAGAGGCAGAAATATCACAAGAAGTAATCGGCACTGTAGTTTCCAATACTCCTTATGGTGCTAAATGTTCTGCCAGTGTAGATGGGACAACTGTACTTACAGTAGGGATTACTGTAGGAATGTGAACCTGTTGAGTTTTCTTTAGGTTTTCATTTTCTCTTATAGAAGATTCCATTTTACTTTCCATTTATTTTATTTGGGCAGTCATCTTAAGAACAAGTTGTTTGAGTTCATCATTTTCAGTTTTCTGCTGAAGGATTTCCTTTGCTTGAGGATTTTCACTTTGGGGCAACTTTAGCTGTTTTCTGAGGGCAGCTAGATCTTCATTTTTTTTCTTGATTATAACTTTTTCCCCTTCAATATTTGTTGGGTCAGCCCCTGCTTCAATCACTATGTCCTCCAATGCTTTGATTCTCAAGTTATTGGCATATAATGATGCCTTATCCAGTTTCATTTGATTTTGAAGGTTGAGCACTGTTTTCTCAAGCCTAATAGATTTCATAATCTTACTAACAATTCTAGAATATAGCATTTCAGTATTGCTCCTATGAAATTCTATTTGGTCCAATACATGGATAGCATCTGCATCAACTTCACCAGGGAGATTCAACCCAAAGCTATCAGTCTTAGAATATAGTGCAAATTTGGAAAAACTCAGAAAAGAGGAATTACATGGAGTTCTCATAGCATATGAAATGAGACTTGATGAAGAAGAGGGTACTTCGCATCTAAAAACTGCGATTGTTGCATCGAAGAAAACCAAAAGGGACAAAGAACCTTCAATTAAAAAGACATGCACCTGCAAGTGTGAAGAAAAGGGAGATGATGAAGAAGGTCTTTCCGATGAAGAATATGGTTAATTTACAAGAGAACTAAAAATTGGTAAGGGAAAATTCAAAGGTAAACTTCCATTGATATGTTTCGGCTGTGGTGAGGTTGGGCATTTCGCAGCAAAATTTCTGAACAGAAGTGACAAAAACTAAAAAGGAAAGAAAGGCTTTAAGAAATTCAACAAGCAAGAAAAAAGGAAAGGATCCAAATGGAACTTTCTCTCTAAAGAAGATAACTCATCATCTGATGAAGACAGTGATAGTGAAGAATAAGCCAATGAGAGAGTATTGTTTATGGCCAAGCACAATAAGAAAGAGCTATCAAAAAACGAAGAAGAAGGGTTGACCATAGAAGAATTTTCTAAGGAGGCAATCAGGGTTATAAAAGAGCTCAAGGCTGAGAAAATCCGTTGCAATACTCTTGAAGAACAAGTTCAAGGTCTCAAAATTGAAGATGAAGAACATAAATATATTGAAGAGTCACTTCAAAAGAAGTTGGAAGAAAGCAACCAAGAAAGGGAAGCATTAGAAGCCGAAGTAGTCTCGCTGCATAAGAAAGTGAAGAAGGGAAAAAATGTCCAAAACTATGCCAACAACTCAATGGCATTGGAAGAACTCAACAACAATCAACGATCTTACAACGAAATAACTGGCCTCGGTTACAAAGAAGAAGAAGCAAGAAATTCTACAACAAAATACAATAAACCTATGGGATCTGACATGCATGTAGACTTCATTCAACAAGATTCGCAAGAACATCCTTGGAAGACGATTCCTCGATGAATATTTCCATCCAGGTACCAACATATTTTTCATGGCTATTGTTATTCATGTGGAAAATTTGGTCACAAAATGTAAATGCCCAGATGTACCTGTGAACCAATACAACTCAAGAGATCCTTCAAATATGAAACCTCCCAGGGCTCACGAAACATCAATAGATTTGAACATTTAAGAAATAATATGGAATTTTACAAATGTCGTAACTTTGACATACTAGATACTGCAGACTTGACAATCCTCCAAGAATCTTTGAAGCTACATAATGAACAAACATGGAAGAAGAAGAAGACTGACAATTGTGCTCTCACTCTCAAGGCTCAAAACAACAAATATGTGAGGTATGTTGACAGCGGTTGCTCAACGCATATGACTGGAGATAGAAGGAAATTTGTATCTCTGAAAGAGAAGAAGGATGGAATCGTATCCTTTGGAAATGATGGATATTCAAATGTTATAGGATCGAGTACTGTCACTCTCGAAAGAAAATATGTTATAGCCAAGAATGTTCTATTGGTTGAAAACATGAATCACAATTTGCTCAGTGTTGGAAAAATGTGTGATCAAGGACACACAATGCTATTCAACTCCACAAAATGTGAAATCAAGAAAGGAAGGTATGCTAAAATTGTGGCTATAGCAAGTCGAGCTCCAAACGACATATATGTTCTGGATGAAGCAACTAAAGCATGTCTACTAGCTAAAGAAGATGAAAGATGGTTATGGAAAAAACAAATGGTTCACATAAAATTTGACAATCTTGTCAGGATAAGAAAAAAGGAAGCAGTACGAGAAATGCTGAAAATCTCAAAACATTCCAACACACTATGTGAGGCCTGTCAGCACGGCAAGTAGACAAAAGTCCAATTTAAAACAAAAGAACACTTTGCATCACATCCATTGGAATTGATACATACTGATATATGTGGTCCTGTGAGAACAAAAGGCTTATATGGAGAATTATATTTCATGTTAATGATAGATGACTATACCAGGATGACAATCGTCAGTTTCCTAAATAAAAAATCTGAAGCACTTGAGTGCTTTAAGATCTACAAGGAGTTGGTTGAAAATGAAACTGATTTGAAAATAAAGTGTGTAAGATCAGATAATGGTGGATAACTCACCTCCAAATTATTTCATAAATACTATGATGAAAATGGAATAAAAAGAAATTTTCAACAACATGAACACCTCAGCAAAATGGAGTTGTTGAAACTAAGAACAGAACCATACAACAAATGGGTAGAACAATGTTGAAGGACTCAAAATTGGATGAAAAATCATGGGTTCAAGCAATTGATACGACATTCTTCATTATCAACCGAAGTCTTCTCAGAAATAATTGCAACAAGATCCCATATGAATTATGGAAAGGAAAACCATAAAATATAAAATATTTTAGAATCTTCAGAAGCAAATGTTATATCAAAAGAGAATATCAAAATTTGGGTAAGTTTGAATCATGTGCTGATGAAGGTATCTTTGATGGTTACTCACGCAAAATAAAAGCCTATAAATTTTATAATATAAGACGAAAACAGATAATGGAGAGCATAAATGTTACATTTGACGAATATGGTGTTCTAACAAATAATGATGAGGATCTATAATATTTGAAACTTGAGACAGAGGCTGAAAAATACATAGATAAAATTCTAGAGCAAGAAATGACTATCAACTAGGAAGAAGTAAATAATGATCATAAAGATATACCAAAACAACAACAAGAAGATCCTCCAAAGAGAAAAAAAGAATGGATTCAAAATAAACATCCATTAAATAAAATCGTTGGTGACATAAATGATGGTCGACAACTTCGTTCATCACAACAAGCTCACATTGCTTTTCTAGCAACCTTTGAGCCTAGTAGTTTTGAGGAAGCCAATCAGAATGAACATTGGGTAGCAGCTATGAATGAAGAATTGGATCAAATTGAGAAGAATAACACTTGGGAATTAGTTCCATGACCAAACTATAAAAATTTCATTGGGACTAAATGGGTGTTCAGGAATAAATTGAATGAAGATGGACAAGTTACCATAAACAAAGAAAGATTGGTTTGCAAAGGCTATGCACAAGTGGAAGGAATTGATTTCGACGAAACATTTGCACCAGTTGCCAGAATGTAAGCCACCCGAATGTTTCTCACCTATGCATGTTCAAGAAAAATCAAAGTCTACCAAATGGATGTTAAGTCAGCATTTCTGAATGGAGAATTAGAAGAAGAAGTTTACATCGAACAACATGAAGGTTTTCTACTATTAGAAAAAAAGGACTATGTTTGCAGGTTAAAGAAGACTCTATATGGTCTCAAGCAGGCTCCCAGAGCATGGTATGTTCGTCTTAATGGATATCTATGTCAAAAAGGGTTCAAGAAAGGTACTATTGATAGCAATATTTATGTACAAATAGATAAAGATAATTTAACAATCGTTGAGGTATATGTGGATAATATAATATTTGGTATCAATGATGATCAACTAAGTAAGAAATTTTCTACAAATATGCAAAGTGAGTTTGAGATGTCTTTACTTGGTGAGCTGACATACTTCTTAGGACTTCAAATATCTTAGCAAGAGAAAGGAATATTTATATGTCAAGCCAATTACATCAAAGAAATTCTCAAGAAATTCAAAATGGAAGATTGTAAACCTTTCCTTACTCCGATGGTAATAGGTTGCAAATTGAGCATAGACAACTCATCTACGGATGTGGATCAGAGGTTCTACGGATCTATTATTTGTAGTCTTCTGTATGTAACAGCCTCTCAGCCAGATGTTATGCAAGCATTTGGACAAGTAGCAAGATTCCAAGTAGCACCAAAAGAATCACATATTATCGTTGTCAAAATAATTCTTCGATATCTAAAGGGAATAGAAGAATATGGCTTGTGGTATCCCAAAGTAACAATATCATTTTTCAAGCCTTTATAGATGCAGATTGGGCAGGAAGGGTTGATGATCATAAGAGTACTAGTGGAGTAGCATTCTATCTAGGTGGTTGTCTCATATCATGGTTGCGAAAAAATCAAACCTCAATCTCGTTATATACAACCGAAGCACAATACATTGTAGTGGAAGCATGTTGTACTCAAGTCCTTTGGATG